>JBBPBR010000003.1:42199519-42267307 GCA_037974775.1 Cicer pinnatifidum
GCACATGATTGGTTAAAAACCCTAATTGGACAAGAATAAGCCTTGGGTGGACGAAAATGACCTAAATGTTCATCCAATGACACAAATGAACTTATTGGATGTACAAGATTGGTTAAAAACCCTAATTGGACAAGAATAAGCCTAGGGAGGACGAAAATAACCTAAATGTTCATCCAATGACACAAAGGAACTTATTGGATGCACAAGATTGGTTAAAAACCCTAATTGGACAAGAATATGCCTTGGGAGGACGAAAATGACCTAAATGTTCATCCAAGTACACAAATTAACTTATTGGATGCACAAGATTGGTTAAAAACCCTAATTGAGCAAAGAATAAGCCTATGGTGGACGGAAATGACCTAAATGTTCATCCAATGACACAAACACACCTATAGGAAGCACAAGATTGGTTAAAACCCTAATTGGACATGATTAACCCTAGGGAGGACGAAAATGACCTAAATGTACATCCAATGACGCCAACACACCTATTGGATGCACAAGATTAGTTAAAAACCCTAATTGGACAAGAATAAGCTGAAGGAGGACGAAAATGACCTAAATGTTCATCCAATGACACAAACACACCTATTGGATGCACAAGATTGGTTAAAAACCCTAATTGGACAAGAAGATGCCTAAGGAAGACGTAAATGAATTAAATGTTCATCCAATGACACAAACACACCTATAGGATGCACAATATTGGTTAAAAACCCTAATTGGACAAGAATAAGCCTAGGGAGGACGAAAATGACCTAAATGTTAATCCAATGACACAAACACACCTATAGGATGCACAATATTGGTTAAAAACCCTAATTGGACAAAAATAAGCCTTGGGTGGACGAAAATGCCCTAAATGTTCATCCAATGACACAAACACACCTATTGGATGCACAAGATTGTTTAAAAACCCTAATTGGACAAGAATAAGCCTAGGGAGGACGAAAATAACCTAAATGTTCACCCAATGACACAAATGAACTTATTGGATGCACAAGATTTGTTAAAAACCCTAATTGGACAAGAATATGCCTTGGGTGGACGAAAATGACATAAATGCTCATCCAATGACACAAATGAACTTATTGGATGTACAAGATTTGTTAAAAACCCTAGTTGGACAAGAATAAGTCTACGGAGGACGAAAATGACCTAAATGTTCATCCAATGACACAAAGGAACTTATTGGATGCACAAGATAGGTTAAAAACCCTAATTGGACAAGAATAAGCCTTGGGAGGACGAAAATGACCTAAATGTTCATCCAATGACACAAATGAAATTATTGGATGCACAAGATTGGTTAAAAACCCTAATTGGACAAGAATAAGTCTTGGGAGGACGAAAATGACCTAAATGTTCATCCAATGACCCAAACACACCTATTGGATGCACAAGATTGTTTAAAAACCCTAATTGGACAAGAATAAGCCTAGGGAGGACCAAAATGACCTAAATGTTCATTCAATGACACAAATGAACTTATCCGATGCACAAGATTTGTTAAAAACCCTAATTGGACAAGAATAAGCCTAAGGAGGACGAAAATGACCTAAATGTTCATCCAATGACACAAACACACCTATTGGATGCACAAGATTGGTTAAAAACCCTAATTGGACAAGAATATGCCTTGGGTGGACGAAAATGACCTAAATGTTCATCTAATGACACAAACATACCTATTGGATGCACAAGATTGGTTAAAAACCCTAATTGGGCAAGAATAAGCCGAGGGTGGACGGAAATGACCTAAATGTTCATCCAATGACACAAACACACCTATAGGAAGCACAAGATTGGTTAAAAACCCTAATTGGAGATGATTAACCCTAGGGAGGACGAAAATGACCTAAATGTACATCCAATGACGCCAACACACCTATTGGATGCACAAGATTGGTTAAAAACCTTAATTGGACAAGAATAAGCATAGGGAGGGCGAAAATGACCTAAATGTTCATCCAATGACACAAATGAACTTATTGGATGCACAAGATTGGTTAAAAACCCTAATTGGACAAGAATAAGCCTAAGGAGGACGAAAATGACCTAAATGTTAATCCAATGACACAAACACACCTATAGGATGCACAATATTGGTTAAAAACCCTAATTGGACAAAAATAAGCCTTGGGTGGACGAAAATGCCCTAAATGTTCATCCAATGACACAAATGAACTTATTGGATGCACAAGATTGGTTAAAAACCCTAATTGGACAAGAATAAGCCTTGGGAGGACGAAAATGACCTAAATGTTCATCCAATGACACAAATGAAATTATTGGATGCACAAGATTGGTTAAAAACCCTAATTGGACAAGAATAAGCCTTGGGAGGACGAAAATGACCTAAATGTTCATCCAATGACACAAATTAACTTATTGGATGCACAAGATTGGTTAAAAACCTTAATTGGACAAGAATAAGCCTAGGGTGGACGAAAATGACCTAAATGTTCATCCAATGACACAAATGAACTTATTGGATGCACAAGATTGCTTAAAAACCCTAATTGGATAAGAATAAGCCTAGGGAGGACGAAAATGACCTAAATGTTCATCCAATGACACAAATACACCTATTGGATGCACAAGATTCGTTAGAAACCCTAATTGGACAAGAATAAGCCTAGGGAGGACGAAACTGACCTAAATGTTCATCCAATGAAACAAACACACCTATTGGATGCACAAGATTGGTTAAAAACCCTAATTGGACAAGAATAAGCCTAGGGAGGACGAAAATGACCTAAATGTTCATCCAATGACACAAATACACCTATTGGATGCACAAGATTCGTTAGAAACCCTAATTGGACAAGAATAAGCCTAGGGAGGACGAAACTGACCTAAATGTTCATCCAATGACACAAACAGACCTATTGGATGCACAAGATTGGTTAAAAACCCTAATTGGACAAAAATAAGCCTAGGGTGGACGAAAATGACCTAAATGTTTATCCAATGACACAAATGAACTTATTGGATGCAAAAGATTGGTTAAAAACACTAATTGGAAGAGAATAAGCCTAGGGAGGACGAAAATGACCTAAATGTTCATCCAATGACACAAACACACCTATTGGATGCACAAGATTGGTTAAAAACCCTAATTGGACAAGAATAAGCCTAGGGAGGACGAAAATGACCTAAATGTTCATCCAATGACACAAACACACCTATTGGATGCACAAGATTGGTTAAAAACCCTAATTGGACAAGAATAAGCCTAGGGAGGACGAAAATGACCTAAATGTTCATCCAATGTCACAAATGAACTTATTGGATGCACAAGATTGGTTAGAAACCCTAATTGGACAAGAATACGCCTATGGAGAACGAAAATGACCTAAATGTTCATCCAATGACACAAATGAACTTATTGGATGCACAAGATTGGTTAAAAACCCTAATTGGACAAGAATAAGCCTAGGGAGGACGAAAATGACCTAAATGTTCATCCAATGACACAAACACACCTATTGGATGCACAAGATTGGTTAAAAACCCTAACTGGACAAGAATAAGCCTAGGGAGGACGAAGATGACTTAAATCTTAATCCAATGACACAAATGAACTTATTGGATGCACAAGATTGCTTAAAACCCTAATTGGATAAGAATAAGCCTTGGGAGGACGAAAATGACCTAAATGTTCATCAAATGACACAAACACACCTATTGGATGCACAAGATTGGCTTAAAACCCTAATTGGACAAGAATAAGACTGGGGAGGACGAAAATGACCTAAATGTTCATCCAATGACACAAACACACCTATTGGTTGCACAAGATTGGTTAAAAACCCTAATTGGACAACAATAAGCCTAGGGGGGATGAAAATGACCTCAATGTTCATCTAATGACACAAACACACCTATTGGATGCACAAGATTGGTTAAAAACCCTAATTGCACAAAACTAAGCCTAGTGAGGACGAAAATAACCTAAATGTTCATCCAATGACACAAATGAACTTATTGGATGCACAAGATTGCTTAAAACCCTAATTGGACAAGAATAAGACTAGGGAGGACGAAAATGACCTAAATGTTCATCCAATGACACAAACACACCTATTGGATGCACATGATTGGTTAGAAACCCTAATTGAACAAGAATAAGCCTATGGAGGACGAAAATGACCTAAATTTTCATCCAATGAAACAAATGAACTTATTGGATTCACATGATTGCTTAAAAACCCTAATTGGACAAGAATAAGCCTAGGAAGGACGTAAATGACCTAAATGTTCATCCAATGACACAAATGAACTTATTGGATGCACAAGATTGGTTAAAAACCCTAATTGGACAAGAATAAGCCTTGGGAGGACGAAAATGACCTAAATGTTCATCCAATGACACAAATGAAATTATTGGATGCACAAGATTGGTTAAAAACCCTAATTGGACAAGAATAAGTCTTGGGAGGACGAAAATGACCTAAATGTTCATCCAATGACCCAAACACACCTATTGGATGCACAAGATTGGTTAAAAACCTTAATTGGACAAGAATAAGCCTAGGGAGGGCGAAAATGACCTAAATGTTCATCCAATGACACAAATGAACTTATTGGATGCACAAGATTGGTTAAAAACCCTAATTGGACAAGAATAAGCCTAAGGAGGACGAAAATGACCTAAATGTTAATCCAATGACACAAACACACCTATAGGATGCACAATATTGGTTAAAAACCCTAATTGGACAAAAATAAGCCTTGGGTGGACGAAAATGCCCTAAATGTTCATCCAATGACACAAACACACCTATTGGATTCACAAGATTGGTTAAAAACCCTAATTGGACAAGAAGATGCCTAAGGAAGACGAAAATGACCTAAATGTTCATCCAATGACACAAACACACCTATTGGATGCACAACATTGTTTAAAAACCCTAATTGGACAAGAATAAGTCTAGGGAGGACCAAAATTACCTAAATGTTCATACAATGACACAAATGAAATTATTTGATGCACAATATTGGTTAAACACCCTAATTGTACAAGAATAAGCCTTGGGAGGACGAAAATGACCTAAATGTTCATCCAATGACACAAATGAACTTATTGGATGCACATAATTGTTTAAAAACCCTAATTGGACAAGTATAAGCCAAGGGAGGACGAAAATAACCTAAATGTTCATCCAATGACACAAACACACCTATTGGATGCACATGATTGGTTAAAAACCCTAATTGGACAAAAATAAGCCTAGGGAGGACGAAAATGACCTAAATGTTCATCCAATGACACAAATGAACTAATTGGATGCACAAGATTGGTTAAAAACCCTAATTGGACAAGAATAAGCCAAAGGAGGATGAAAATGACCTAAATGTTAATCCAATGACACAAACACACCTATAGGATCCACATGATTGGTTAAAAACCCTAATTGGACAAGAATAAGCCTAGGGAGGACAAAAATGCCCTAAATGTTAATCCAATGATTCAAACACACCTATTGGATGCACATGATTGTTTAAAAACCCTAATTGGACAAGAATAAGCCTAGGGAGGACCAAAATGACCTAAATGTTCATTCAATGACACAAATGAACTTATTCGATGCACAAGATTTGTTAAAAACCCTAATTGGACAAGAAAAAGCCTAAGGAGGACGAAAATGACCTAAATGTTCATCCAATGACACAAACACACCTATTGGATGCACAAGATTGGTTAAAAACCCTAATTGGACAAGAATATGCCTTGGGTGGACGAAAATGACCTAAATGTTCATCCGATGACACAAACATACCTATTGGATGCACAAGATTGGTTAAAACCCCTAATTGGGCAATAATAAGCCTAGGGTGGACAGAAATGACCTAAATGTTCATCCAATGACACAAACACACCTATAGGAAGCACAAGATTGGTTAAAAACCCTAATTGGAGATGATTAACCCTAGGGAGTACGAAAATGACCTAAATGTACATCCAATGACGCCAACACACCTATTGGATGCACAAGATTGGTTAAAAAACCTAATTGGACAAGAAAAAGCCTAGGGAGGACAAAAATGACCTAATTGTTCATTCAATGACCCAAACGAACTTATTGGATGCACAAGATTTGTTAAAACCCCTAATTGGACAAGAATAAGCCTAAGGAGGACGAAAATGACCTAAATGTTCATCCAATGGCACAAACACACCTATTGGATGCACAAGATTGGTTAAAAACCCTAATTGGACAAGAAGATGCCTATGGAAGACGAAAATGACCTAAATGTTCATCCAATGACACAAACACACCTATTGGATGCACATGATTGGTTAAAAACCCTAATTGGACAAGAATAAGCCTAGGGAGGACGAAAATGACCTAAATGTTCACCCAATGACACAAATGAACTTATTGGATGCACAATATTTGTTAAAAACCCTAATTGGATAAGAATATGCCTTGGGTGGACGAAAATGACCTAAATGTTCATCCAATGACACAAATGAACTTATTGGATGCACTAGATTGGTTAAAAACCCTAATTGGACAAGAATAAGCCTAGGGAGGACGAAAATGACCTAAATGTTCATCCATTGACACAAAGGAACTTATTGGATGCACAAGATTGGTTAAAAACCCTAATTGGACAAGAATAAGCCTTGGGAGGACGAAAATGACCTAAATGTTCCTCCAATGACACAAATTAACTTATTGGATACACAAGATTGGTTAAAAACCCTAATGGGCAAGAATAAGCCTAGGGTGGACGGAAATGACCTAAATGTTCATCCAATAACACAAACACACCTATAGGAAGCACAAGATTTGTTAAAAACCCTAATTGGACATGATTAACCCTAGGGAGGACGAAAATGACCAAAATGTACATCCAATGACGCCAACACACCTATTGGATGCACAAGATTGGTTAAAAACCCTAATTGGACAAGAATAACCCTAGGGAGGGCGAAAATGACCTAAATGTTCATCCAATGACACAAATGAACTTATTGGATGCACAAGATTGGTTAAAAACCCTAATTGGACAAGAATAAGCCTAAGGGGGACGAAATGACCTAAATGTTAATCCAATGACACAAACACACCTATAGGATGCACAATATTGGTTAAAAACCCTAATTGGACAAGAATAAGCCTTGGGAGGACGAAAATGCCCTAAATGTTCATCCAATGACACAAACACACCTATTGGATGCACAAGATTGTTTAAAAACCCTAATTGGACTAGAATAAGCCTAGGGAGGACCAAAATGACCTAAATGTTCATTCAATGACATAAATGAACTTATTGGATGCACAAGATTTGTTAAAAACCCTAATTGGACAAGAATAAGCCTAAGGAGGACGAAAATGACCTAAATGTTCATCCAATGACACAAACACACCTATTGGATGAACAAGATTGGTTAAAAACCCTAATTGGACAAGAAGATGCCTAAGGAAGACGAAAATGACCTAAATGTTCACCCAATGACACAAACACACCTATTGGATGCACAAGATTGTTTAAAAACCCTAATTGGACAAGAATAAGTCTAGGGAGGACCAAAATGACCTAAATGTTCATTCAATGACACAAATGAACTTATTCGATGCACAAGATTGGTTAAAAACCATAATTGGACAAGAATAAGCCTTGGGAGGACGAAAATGACCTAAATGTTCATCCAATGACACAAATGAACTTATTGGATGCACAAGATTGGTTAAAAACCCTAATTGGACAAGAATAAGCCTAAGGAGGACGAAAATGACCTAAATGTTCATCCAATGACACACACACACCTATAGGATGCACAATATTGGTTAAAAACCCTAATTTGACAAGAATAAGCCTAGGGAGGACGAAAATGCCCTAAATGTTAATCCAATGATACAAACACACCTATTGGATGCACATGATTGGTTAAAAACCCTAATTGGACAAGAATAAGCCTAGGGAGGACGAAAATGACCGAAATGTTCACCCAATGACACAAATGAACTTATTGGATGCACAAGATTTGTTAAAAACCCTAATTGGACAAGAATATGCCTTGGGTGGACGAAAATGACCTAAATGTTCATCCAATGACACAAATGAACTTATTGGATGTACAAGATTGGTTAAAAACCCTAATTGGACAAGAATAACCCTAGGGAGGACGAAAATGACCTAAATGTTCATCCAATGACACAAAGGAACTTATTGGATGCACAATATTGGTTAAAAACCCTAATTGGACAAGAATAAGCCTTGGGAGCACGAAAATGACCTAAATGTTCATCCAATGACACAAATTAACTTATTGGATGCACAAGATTAGTTAAAAACCCTAATTGGACAAGAATAAGTCTTGGGAGGACGAAAATGCCCTAAATGTTCATCCAATGACACAAACACACCTATTGGATGCACAAGATTGTTTAAAAACCCTAATTGGACAAGAATAACCCTAGGGAGGACCAAAATGACCTAAATGTTCATTCAATGACACAAATGAACTTATTGGTTGCACAAGATTTGTTAAAAACCCTAATTGGTCAAGAATAAGCCTAAGGAGGACGAAAATGACCTAAATGTTCATCCAATGACACAAACACACCTATTAGATGCACAAGATTGGTTAAAAACCCTAATTGGACAAGAATATGCCTTGGGTGGACGAAAATGACCTAAATGTTCATCCAATGACACAAACATACCTATTGGATGCACAAGATTGGTTAAAAACCATAATTGGGCAAGAATAGGCCTAGGGTGGACGGAAATGACCTAAATGTTCATCCAATAACACAAACACACCTATAGGAAGCACAAGATTGGTTAAAAACCCTAATTGGAGATGATTAACGCTAGGGGGGACGAAAATGACCTAAATGTACATCCAATGACGCCAACACACCTATTGGATGCACAAGATTGGTTAAAAACCCTAATTGGACAAGAATAAACCTAGGGAGGGCGAAAATGACCTAAATGTTCATCCAATAACACAAATGAACTTATTGGATGCACAAGATTGGTTAAAAACCCTAATTGGACAAGAATAAGCCTAAGGGGGACGAAAATGACCTAAATGTTAATCCAATGACACAAACACTCCTATAGGATGCACAATATTGGTTAAAAACCCTAATTGGACAAAAATAAGCCTTGGGAGGACGAAAATGACCTAAATGTTAATCCAATGACACAAATGAACTTATTGGATGCACAAGATTGTTTAAAAACCCTAATTTGACAAGAATAAGCCTAGGGAGGAGCAAAATGACCTAAATGTTATTTCAATGACACAAATGAACTTATTGGATGCACAAGATTTGTTAAAAACCCTAATTGGATAAGAATAAGCCTAAGGAGGACGAAAATGACCTAAATGTTCATCCAATGACACAAACACAACTATTGGATGCACAAGATTGGTTAAAAACCCTAATTGGACAAGAAGATGCCTAAGGAAGACGAAAATGACCTAAATGTTCATCCAATAACACAAACACACCTATTGGATGCACATGATTAGTTAAAAACCCTAATTGGACAAGAATAAGCCTTGGGTGGACGAAAATGACCTAAATGTTCATCCAATGACACAAATGAACTTATTGGATGTACAAGATTGGTTAAAAACCCTAATTGGACAAGAATAAGCCTAGGGAGGACGAAAATAACCTAAATGTTCATCCAATGACACAAAGGAACTTATTGGATGCACAAGATTGGTTAAAAACCATAATTGGACAAGAATATGCCTTGGGAGGACGAAAATGACCTAAATGTTCATCCAATGACACAAATTAACTTATTGGATGCACAAGATTGGTTAAAAACCCTAATTGAGCAAAGAATAAGCCTATGGTGGACGGAAATGACCTAAATGTTCATCCAATGACACAAACACACCTATAGGAAGCACAAGATTGGTAAAAACCCTAATTGGACATGATTAACCCTAGGGAGGACGAAAATGACCTAAATGTACATCCAATGACGCCAACACACCTATTGGATGCACATGATTGGTTAAAAACCCTAATTGGACAAGAATAAGCTGAAGGAGGACGAAAATGACCTAAATGTTCATCCAATGACACAAACACACCTATTGGATGCACAAGATTGGTTAAAAACCCTAATTGGACAAGAAGATGCCTAAGGAAGACGAAAATGACCTAAATGTTCATCCAATGACACAAACACACCTATAGGATGCACAATATTGGTTAAAAACCCTAATTAGACAAGAATAAGCCTAGGGAGGACGAAAATGACCTAAATGTTAATCCAATGACACAAACACACCTATAGGATGCACAATATTGGTTAAAAACCATAATTGGACAAAAATAAGCCTTGGGTGGACGAAAATGCCCTAAATGTTCATCCAATGACACAAACACACCTATTGGATGCACAAGATTGTTTAAAAACCCTAATTGGACAAGAATAAGCCTAGGAAGGACCAAAATGACCTAAATGTTCATTCAATGACACAAATGAACTTATTGGATGCACAAGATTTGTTAAAAACCCTAATTGGACAAGAATAAGCCTAAGGAGGACGAAAATGACTTAAATGTTCATCCAGTGACACAAACACACCTATTGGATGCACAAGATTGGTTAAAAACCCTAATTGGACAAGAAGATGCCTAAGGAAGACGAAAATGACCTAAATGTTCACCCAATGACACAAACACACCTATAGGATGCACAATGTTGGTTAAAAACCGTAACTGGACAAGAATAAGCCTAGGGAGGACGAAAATGCCCTAAATATTAATCCAATGATACAAACACAGCTATTGGATGCACATGATTGGTTAAAAACCCTAATTGGACAAGAATAAGCCTAGGGAGGACGAAAATGCCCTAAATGTTAATCCAATGATACAAACACACCTATTTGATGCACATGATTGGTTACAAACCCTAATTGGACAAGAATAAGCCTAGGGAGGAAGAAAATGACCTAAATGTTCACCCAATGACACAAATGAACTTATTGGATGCACAAGATTTGTTAAAAACCATATTTGGTCAAGAATATGCCTTGGGTGGACGAAAATGACCTAAATGCGCATCCAATGACACAAATGAACTTATTGGATGTACAAGATTTGTTAAAAACCCTAGTTGGACAAGAATAAGCCTACGGAGGACGAAAATGACCTAAATGTTCATCCAATGACACAAAGGAACTTATTGGATGCACAAGATTGGTTAAAAACCCTAATTGGACAAGAATAAGCCTTGGGAGGACTAAAATGACCTAAATGTTCATCCAATGACACAAATGAAATTATTGGATGCACAAGATTGGTTAAAAACCCTAATTGGAAAAGAATAAGTCTTGGGAGGACGAAAATGACCTAAATGTTCATCCAATGACCCAAACACACCTATTGGATGCACAAGATTGTATAAAAACCCTAATTGGACAAGAATAAGCCTAGGGAGGACCAAAATGACCTAAATGTTCATTCAATGACACAAATGAACTTATTCGATGCACAAGATTTGTTAAAAACCCTAATTGGACAAGAATAAGCCTTAGGAGGACGAAAATGACCTAAATGTTCATCCAATGACACAAACACACCTATTGGATGCACATGATTGGTTAAAAACCCTAATTGGACAAAAATAAGCCTAGGGAGGACGAAAATGACCTAAATGTTCATCCAATGACACAAATGAACTTATTGGATGCACAAGATTGGTTAAAAACCCTAATTGGACAAGAATAAGCCAAAGGAGGATGAAAATGACCTAAATGTTAATCCAATGACACAAACACACCTATAGGATCCACATGATTGGTTAAAAACCCTAATTGGACAAGAATAAGCCTAGGGAGGACAAAAATGCCCTAAATGTTAATCCAATGATTCAAACACACCTATTGGATGCACATGATTGTTTAAAAACCCTAATTGGACAAGAATAAGCCTAGGGAGGACCAAAATGACCTAAATGTTCATTCAATGACACAAATGAACTTATTCGATGCACAAGATTTGTTAAAAACCCTAATTGGACAAGAAAAAGCCTAAGGTGGACGAAAATGACCTAAATGTTCATCCAATGACACAAACACACCTATTGGATGCACAAGATTGGATAAAAACCCTAATTGGACAAGAATATGCCTTGGGTGGACGAAAATGACCTAAATGTTCATCCGATGACACAAACATACCTATTGGATGCACAAGATTGGTTAAAACCCCTAATTGGGCAAAAATAAGCCTAGGGTGGACAGAAATGACCAAAATGTTCATCCAATGACACAAACACACCTATAGGAAGCACAAGATTGGTTAAAAACCCTAATTGGAGATGATTAACCCTAGGGAGTACGAAAATGACTTAAATGTACATCCAATGACGCCAACACACCTATTGGATGCACAAGATTGGTTAAAAAACCTAATTGGACAAGAATAAGCCTAGGGAGGACAAAAATGACCTAATTGTTCATTCAATGACCCAAATGAACTTATTGGATGCATAAGATTTGTTAAAAACCCTAATGGGACAAGAATAAGCCTAAGGAGGACGAAAATGACCTAAATGTTCATCCAATGGCACCAACACACCTATTGGATGCACAAGATTGGTTAAAAACCCTAATTGGACAAGAAGATGCCTATGGAAGACGAAAATGACCTAAATGTTCATCCAATGACACAAACACACCTATTGGATGCACATGATTGGTTAAAAACCCTAATTGGACAAGAATAAGCCTAGGGAGGACGAAAATGACCTAAATGTTCACCCAATGACACAAATGAACTTATTGGATGCACAATATTTGTTAAAAACCCTAATTGGATAAGAATATGCCTTGGGTGGACGAAAATGACCTAAATGTTCATCCAATGACACAAATGAACTTATTGGATGCACTAGATTGGTTAAAAACCCTAATTGGACAAGAATAAGCCTAGGGAGGACGAAAATGACCTAAATGTTCATCCATTGACACAACGGAACTTATTGGATGCACAAGATTGGTTAAAAACCCTAATTGGACAAGAATAAGCCTTGGGAGGACGAAAATGACCTAAATGTTCATCCAATGACACAAATTAACTTATTGGATACACAAGATTGGTTAAAAACCCTAATTGGGCAAGAATAAGCCTAGGGTGGACGGAAATGACCTAAATGTTCATCCAATAACACAAACACACCTATAGGAAGCACAAGATTGGTTAAAAACCCTAATTGGACATGATTAACCCTAGGGAGGACGAAAATGACCTAAATGTACATCCAATGACGCCAACACACCTATTGGATGCACAAGATTGGTTAAAAACCCTAATTGGACAAGAATAACCCTAGGGAGGGCGAAAATGACCTTAATGTTCATCCAATGACACAAATGAACTTATTGGATGCACAAGATTGGTTAAAAACCCTAATTGGACAAGAATAAGCCTAAGGGGGACGAAAATGACCTAAATGTTAATCCAATGACACAAACACACCTATAGGATGCACAATATTGGTTAAAAACCCTAATTGGACAAGAATAAGCCTTGGGAGGACGAAAATGCCCTAAATGTTCATCCAATGACACAAACACACCTATTGGATGCACAAGATTGTTTAAAAACCCTAATTGGACTAGAATAAGCCTAGGGAGGACCAAAATGACCTAAATGTTCATTCAATGACATAAATGAACTTATTGGATGCACAAGATTTGTTAAAAACCCTAATTGGACAAGAATAAGCCTAAGGAGGACGAAAATGACCTAAATGTTCATCCAATGACACAAACACACCTATTGGATGAACAAGATTGGTTAAAAACCCTAATTGGACAAGAAGATGCCTAAGGAAGACGAAAATGACCTAAATGTTCATCCAAAGACACAAACACACCTATTGGATGCACAAGATTGTTTAAAAACCCTAATTGGACAAGAATAAGTCTAGGGAGGACCAAAATGACCTAAATGTTCATTCAATGACACAAATGATCTTATTCGATGCACAAGATTGGTTAAAAACCATAATTAGACAAGAATAAGCCTTGGGAGGTCGAAAATGACCTAAATGTTCATCCAATGACACACATGAACTTATTGGATGCACAAGATTGGTTAAAAACCCTAATTGGACAAGAATAAGCCTAGGGAGGACAAAAATGACCTAATTGTTCATTCAATGACCCAAATGAACTTATTGGATGCACAAGATTTGTTAAAAACCCTAATTGGACAAGAATAAGCCTAAGGAGGACGAAAATGACCTAAATGTTCATCCAATGGCACAAACACACCTATTGGATGCACAAGATTGGTTAAAAACCCTAATTGGACAAGAAGATGCCTATGGAAGACGAAAATGACCTAAATGTTCATCCAATGACACAAACACACCTATTGGATGCACATGATTGGTTAAAAACCCTAATTGGACAAGAATAAGCCTAGGGAGGACGAAAATGACCTAAATGTTCACCCAATGACACAAATGAACTTATTGGATGCACAATATTTGTTAAAAACCCTAATTGGATAAGAATATGCCTTGGGTGGACGAAAATGACCTAAATGTTCATCCAATGACAGAAATGAACTTATTGGATGCACTAGATTGGTTAAAAACCCTAATTGGACAAGAATAAGCCTAGGGAGGACGAAAATGACCTAAATGTTCATCCATTGACACAAAGGAACTTATTGGATGCACAAGATTGGTTAAAAACCCTAATTGGACAAGAATAAGCCTTGGGAGGACGAAAATGACCTAAATGTTCATCCAATGACAAAAATTAACTTATTGGATACACAAGATTGGTTAAAAACCCTAATTGGGCAAGAATAAGCCTAGGGTGGACGGAAATTACCTAAATGTTCATCCAATAACACAAACACACCTATAGGAAGCACAAGATTGGTTAAAAACCCTAATTGGACATGATTAACCCTAGGGAGGACGAAAATGACCTAAATGTACATCCAATGACGCCAACACACCTATTGGATGCACAAGATTGGTTAAAAACGCTAATTGGACAAGAATAACCCTAGGGAGGGCGAAAATGACCTAAATGTTCATCCAATGACACAAATGAACTTATTGGATGCACAAGATTGGTTAAAAACCCTAATTGGACAAGAATAAGCCTAAGGGGGACGAAAATGACCTAAATGTTAATCCAATGACACAAACACACCTATAGGATGCACAATATTGGTTAAAAACCCTAATTGGACAAGAATAAGCCTTGGGAGGACGAAAATGCCCTAAATGTTCATCCAATGACACAAACACACCTATTGGATGCACAAGATTGTTTAAAAACCCTAATTGGACTAGAATAAGCCTAGGGAGGACCAAAATGACCTAAATGTTCATTCAATGACATAAATGAACTTATTGGATGCACAAGATTTGTTAAAAACCCTAATTGGACAAGAATAAGCCTAAGGAGGACGAAAATGACCTAAATGTTCATCCAATGACACAAACACACCTATTGGATGAACAAGATTGGTTAAAAACCCTAATTGGACAAGAAGATGCCTAAGGAAGACGAAAATGACCTAAATGTTCATCCAATGACACAAACACACCTATTGGATGCACAAGATTGTTTAAAAACCCTAATTGGACAAGAATAAGTCTAGGGAGGACCAAAATGACCTAAATGTTCATTCAATGACACAAATGAACTTATTCGATGCACAAGATTGGTTAAAAACCATAATTGGACACGAATAAGCCTTGGGAGGACGAAAATGACCTAAATGTTCATCCAATGACACAAATGAACTTATTGGATGCACAAGATTGGTTAAAAACCCTAATTGGACAAGAATAAGCCTAAGGAGGACGAAAATGACCTAAATGTTCATCCAATGACACACACACACCTATTGGATGCACAAGATTGCTTAAAACCCTAATTGGACAAGAATAAGACTTGGGAGGACGAAAGTGACCTAAATGTTAATCCAATGACACAAATGGAGTTATTGGATGCACAAGATTGCTTAAAAACCCTAATTGGACAAGAATAAGCCTAGGGATGACGAAAAAGACTTAAATCTTAATCTAATGACACAAACACACCTATTGGATGCACAAGATTGGTTAAAAACCCTAATTGGACAAGAATCAGTCTAGGGAGGACGAAAATGACCTAAATGTTCATCCAATGACACAAACACACCTATTGGATGCACAAGATTGGTTAAAAACCCTAATTGGACAAGAATAAGCCTAGGGAGGACGAAAATGACCTAAATGTTCATCCAATGACTCAAATGAACTTATTGGATGCACAAGATTGCTTATAAACCCTAATTGGACAAGAATAAGCCTAGGGAGGACGAAAATGACCTAAATGTTCATCCAATGACACAAATGAACTTATTGGATGCACAAGATTGGTTAAAAACCCTAATTGGACAAGAATAAGCCTAAGGGGGACGAAAATGACCTAAATGTTAATCCAATGACACAAACACACCTATAGGATGCACAATATTGGTTAAAAACCCTAATTGGACAAGAATAAGCCTTGGGAGGACGAAAATGCCCTAAATGTTCATCCAATGACACAAACACACCTATTGGATGCACAAGATTGTTTAAAAACCCTAATTGGACAAGAATAAGTCTAGGGAGGACCAAAATGACCTAAATGTTCATTCAATGACACAAATGAACTTATTCGATGCACAAGATTGGTTAAAAACCATAATTGGACAAGAATAAGCCTTGGGAGGACGAAAATGACCTAAATGTTCATCCAATGACACAAATGAACTTATTGGATGCACAAGATTGGTTAAAAACCCTAATTGGACAAGAATAAGCCTAAGGAGGACGAAAATGACCTAAATGTTCATCCAATGACACAAACACACCTATTGGATGAACAAGATTGGTTAAAAACCCTAATTGGACAAGAAGATGCCTAAGGAAGACGAAAATGACCTAAATGTTCATCCAATGACACAAACACACCTATTGGATGCACAAGATTGTTTAAAAACCCTAATTGGACAAGAATAAGTCTAGGGAGGACCAAAATGACCTAAATGTTCATTCAATGACACAAATGAACTTATTGGATGCACAAGATTAGTTAAAAACCCTAATTGGACAAGAATAAGCCTTGGGAGGACGAAAATGACCTAAATGTTCATCCAATGACACAACTTAACTTATTGGATGCACAAGATTGGTTAAAAACCCTAATTGGCCAAGAATAAGTCTTGGGAGGACGAAAATGCCCTAAATGTTCATCCAATGACACAAACACACCTATTGGATGCACAAGATTGTTTAAAAACCCTAATTGGACAAGAATAAGCCTAGGGAGGACCAAAATGACCTAAATGTTCATCCAATGACACAAATGAACTTATTGGATGCACAAGATTTGTTAAAAACCCTAATTGGACAAGAATAAGCCTAAGGAGGACGAAAATGACCTAAATGTTCATCCAATGACACAAATACACCTATTGGATGCACAAGATTGGTTAAAAACCCTAATTGGACAAGAATAAGCCTAAGGAAGACGAAAATGACCTAAATGTTCATCCAATGACACAAACACACCTATTGGATGCAAAAGATTGGTTAAAAACCCTAATTGGACAAGAATAAGCCTAAGGAAGACGAAAATGACCTAAATGTTCACCCAATGACACAAACACACCTATTGGATGAACAAGATTGGTTAAAAACCCTAATTGGACAAGAAGATGCCTAAGGAAGACGAAAATGACCTAAATGTTCATCCAATGACACAAACACACCTATTGGATGCACATGATTGTTTAAAAACCCTAATTGGACAAGAATAAGTCTAGGGAGGACCAAAATGACCTAAATGTTCATTCAATGACACAAATGAACTTATTCGATGCACAAGATTGGTTAAAAACCATAATTGGACAAGAATAAGCCTTGGGAGGACGAAAATGACCTAAAGGTTCATCCAATGACACAAATGAACTTATTGGATGCACAAGATTGGTTAAAAACCCTAATTGGACAAGAATAAGCCTAAGGAGGACGAAAATGACCTAAATGTTCATCCAATGACACACACACACCTATAGGATGCACAATATTGGTTAAAAACCCTAATTGGACAAGAATAAGCCTAGGGAGGACGAAAATGCCCTAAATGTTAATCCAATGATACAAACACACCTATTGGATGCACATGATTGGTTAAAAACCCTAATTGGACAAGAATAAGCCTAGGGAGGACGAAAATGACCGAAATGTTCACCCAATGACACAAATGAACTTATTGGATGCACAAGATTTGTTAAAAACCCTAATTGGACAAGAATATGCCTTGGGTGGACGAAAATGACCTAAATGCTCATCCAATGACACAAATGAACTTATTGGATGTACAAGATTGGTTAAAAACCCTAATTGGACAAGAATAAGCCTAAGGAGGACGAAAATGACCTAAATGTTCATCCAATGACACACACACACCTATAGGATGCACAATATTGGTTAAAAACCCTAATTGGACAAGAATAAGCCTAGGGAGGACGAAAATGCCCTAAATGTTAATCCAATGATACATACACACCTATTGGATGCACATGATTGGTTAAAAACCCTAATTGGACAAGAATAAGCCTAGGGAGGACGAAAATGACCGAAATGTTCACCCAATGACACAAATGAACTTATTGGATGCACAAGATTTGTTAAAAACCCTAATTGGACAAGAATATGCCTTGGGTGGACGAAAATGACCTAAATGTTCATCCAATGACACAAATGAACTTATTGGATGTACAAGATTGGTTAAAAACCCTAATTGGACAAGAATAAGCCTAGGGAGGACGAAAATGACCTAAATGTTCATCCAATGACACAAAGGAACTTATTGGATGCACAATATTGGTTAAAAACCCTAATTGGACAAGAATAAGCCTTGGGAGCACGAAAATGACCTAAATGTTCATCCAATGACACAAATTAACTAATTGGATGCACAAGATTAGTTAAAAACCCTAATTGGACAAGAATAAGTCTTGGGAGGACGAAAATGCCCTAAATGTTCATCCAATGACACAAACACACCTATTGGATGCACAAGATTGTTTAAAAACCCTAATTGGACAAGAATAACCCTAGGGAGGACCAAAATGACCTAAATGTTCATTCAATGACACAAATGAACTTATTGGATGCACAAGATTGGTTAAAAACCCTAATTGGACAAGAATAAGCCTAAGGGGGACGAAAATGACCTAAATGTTAATCCAATGACACAAACACACCTATAGGATGCACAATATTGGTTAAAAACCCTAATTGGACAAGAATAAGCCTTGGGAGGACGAAAATGCCCTAAATGTTCATCCAATGACACAAACACACCTATTGGATGCACAAGATTGTTTAAAAACCCTAATTGGACTAGAATAACCCTAGGGAGGACCAAAATGACCTAAATGTTCATTCAATGACATAAATGAACTTATTGGATGCACAAGATTTGTTAAAAACCCTAATTGGACAAGAATAAGCCTAAGGAGGACGAAAATGACCTAAATGTTCATCCAATGACACAAACACACCTATTGGATGAACAAGATTGGTTAAAAACCCTAATTGGACAAGAAGATGCCTAAGGAAGACGAAAATGACCTAAATGTTCATCCAATGACACAAACACACCTATTGGATGCACAAGATTGTTTAAAAACCCTAATTGGACAAGAATAAGTCTAGGGAGGACCAAAATGACCTAAATGTTCATTCAATGACACAAATGAACTTATTCGATGCACAAGATTGGTTAAAAACCATAATTGGACACGAATAAGCCTTGGGAGGACGAAAATGACCTAAATGTTCATCCAATGACACAAATGAACTTATTGGATGCACAAGATTGGTTAAAAACCCTAATTGGACAAGAATAAGCCTAAGGAGGACGAAAATGACCTAAATGTTCATCCAATGACACACACACACCTATAGGATGCACAATATTGGTTAAAAACCCTAATTGGACAAGAATAAGCCTAGGGAGGACGAAAATGCCCTAAATGTTAATCCAATGATACAAACACACCTATTGGATGCACATGATTGGTTAAAAACCCTAATTGGACAAGAATAAGCCTAGGGAGGACGAAAATGACCTAAATGTTAATCCAATGATACAAACACACCTATTGGATGCACATGATTGGTTAAAAACCCTAATTGGACAAGAATAAGCCTAGGGAGGACGAAAATGACCTAAATGTTCACCCAATGACACAAATGAACTTATTGGATGCACAAGATTTGTTAAAAACCCTAATTGGACAAGAATAAGCCTAGGGAGGACGAAAATGACCTAAATGTTCATCCAATGACACAAACACACCTATTGGATGCACAAGATTGGTTAAAAACCCTAATTGGACAAGAAGATGCCTAAGGAAGACGAAAATGACCTAAATGTTCATCCAATGACACAACCACACCTATTGGATGCACAAGACTGTTTAAAAACCATAATTGGACAAGAATAAGTCTAGGGAGGACCAAAATTACCTAAAGGTTCATTCAATGACACAAACACACCTATTGGATGCACAAGATTGGTGAAAAACACTAATTGGACAAGAAGATGCCTAAGGAAGACGAAAATGACCTAAATGTTCATTCAATGACACAAATGAACTTATTGGATGCACAAGATTTGTTAAAAACCCTAATTGGACAAGAATAAGCATATGGAGGACGAAAATGACCTAAATGTTCATCCAATGACACAAACACACCTATTGGATGCACAAGATTGGTTAAAAACCCTAATTGGACAAGAAGATGCCTAAGGAAGACGAAAATGACCTAAATGTTCATCCAATGACACAAACACACCTATTGGATGCACAAGATTGTTTAAAAACCCTAATTGGACAAGAATAAGTATAGGGAGGACCAAAATGACCTAAATGTTCATTCAATGACACTAATGAACTTATTGGATGCACAAGATTGGTTAAAAATCCTAATTGGACAAGAATAAGCCTAAGGAGGACGAAAATGACCTAAATGTTCATCCAATGACACAAACACACCTATTGGATGCACAAGATTGGTTAAAAACCCTAATTGGACAAGAAGATGCCTAAGGAAGACGAAAATGACCTAAATATTCATCCAATGACACAAACACACCTATTGGATGCACAAGATTATTTAAAAACCCTAATTGGACAAGAATAAGCCTAAGGAGGATGAAAATGACCTAAATGTTCATCCAATGACACAAACACACCTATTGGATGCACAAGATTGGTTAAAAACCCTAATTGGACAAGAAGATGCCTAAGGAAGACGAAAATGACCTAAATGTTCATCCAATGACACAAACACACCTATTGGATGCACAAGACTGTTTAAAAACCCTAATTGGACAAGAATAAGTCTAGGGAGGACCAAAATTACCTAAATGTTCATTCAATGACACAAACACACCTATTGGATGCACAAGATTGGTTAAAAACCCTAATTGGACAAGAAGATGCCTAAGGAAGACGAAAATGACCTAAATGTTCATTCAATGACACAAATGAACTTATTGGATGCACAAGATTTGTTAAAAACCCTAATTAGACAAGAATAAGCCTAAGGAGGACGAAAATGACCTAAATGTTCATCCAATGACACAAACACACCTATTGGATGCACAAGATTGGTTAAAAACCCTAATTGGACAAGAAGATGCCTAAGGAAGACGAAAATGACCTAAATGTTAATCCAATGACACAAACACACCTATTGGATGCACAAGATTGGTTAAAAACCCTAATTGGACAAGAATAAGCCTAGGGAGGACGAAAATGACCTAAATGTTCATCCAATGACACAAATGAACTTATTGGATGCACAAGATTGGTTAAAAACCCTAATTCGACAAGAATAAGCCTAGGGTGGACGAAAATGACCTAAATGTTCGTCCAATGACACAAACACACCTATTGGATGCACAAGATTGCATAAAAACCCTAATTGGACAAGAATAAGACTAGGGAGGACGAAAATGACCTAAATGTTCATCCAATGACACAAACACACCTATTGAATGCACAAGCTTGCATAAAAACCCTAATTGGACAAGAATAAGACTAGGGAGGACGAAAATGACCTAAATGTTCATCCAATGACACAAATGAACTTATTGGATGCACAAGATTGGTTAAAAACCCTAATTGGACAAGAATAAGCATAAGGAGGACGAAAATGACCTAAACGTTCATCCAATGACACAAACCCACATATTGGATGCACAAGATTGCTTAAAACCCTAATTGGACAAGAATAAGACTAGGGAGGACGAAAATGACCTAAATGTTCATCCAATGACACAAATGAACTTATTGGATGCACAAGATTGGTTAAAAACCCAAATTGGACAAGAATAAGCATAGGGAGGACGAAAATGACCTAAATGTTCGTCCAATGACACAAACCCACATATTGGATGCACAAGATTGCTTAAAACCCTAATTGGACAAGAATAAGACTAGGGAGGTCGAAAATGACCTAAATGTTCATCCAATGACACAAATGAACTTATTGGATGCACAAGATTGCATAAAAACCCTAATCGGACAAGAATAAGACTTGGGAGGACAAAAATGACCTAAATGTTCGTCCAATGACACAAACACACCTATTGGATGCACAAGATTGGTTAAAAACCCTAATTGGACAAGAATAAGCCTAGGGAGGACGAAAATGACCTAAATGTTCGTCCAATGACACAAACACACCTATTGGATGCACAAGATTGCATAAAAACCCTAATTGGTCAAGAATAAGACAAGGGAGGACGAAAATGACCTAAATGTTCCTCCAATGACACAAATGAACTTATTGGATGCACCAGATTGGCTAAAAACCCTAATTGGACAAGAATAAGCCTAGGGAGGACGAAAATGACCTAAATGTTCATCCAATGACACAAATGAACTTATTGGATGCACAAGATTTGTTAAAAACCCTAATTGGACAAGAATAAGCCTAAGGAGGACGAAAATGACCTAAATGTTCATCCAATGACACAAATACACCTATTGGATGCACAAGATTGGTTAAAAACCCTAATTGGACAAGAATAAGCCTAAGGAAGACGAAAATGACCTAAATGTTCATCCAATGACACAAACACACCTATTGGATGCAAAAGATTGGTTAAAAACCCTAATTGGACAAGAATAAGCCTAAGGAAGACGAAAATGACCTAAATGTTCACCCAATGACACAAACACACCTATTGGATGAACAAGATTGGTTAAAAACCCTAATTGGACAAGAAGATGCCTAAGGAAGACGAAAATGACCTAAATGTTCATCCAATGACACAAACACACCTATTGGATGCACATGATTGTTTAAAAACCCTAATTGGACAAGAATAAGTCTAGGGAGGACCAAAATGACCTAAATGTTCATTCAATGACACAAATGAACTTATTCGATGCACAAGATTGGTTAAAAACCATAATTGGACAAGAATAAGCCTTGGGAGGACGAAAATGACCTAAAGGTTCATCCAATGACACAAATGAACTTATTGGATGCACAAGATTGGTTAAAAACCCTAATTGGACAAGAATAAGCCTAAGGAGGACGAAAATGACCTAAATGTTCATCCAATGACACACACACACCTATAGGATGCACAATATTGGTTAAAAACCCTAATTGGACAAGAATAAGCCTAGGGAGGACGAAAATGCCCTAAATGTTAATCCAATGATACAAACACACCTATTGGATGCACATGATTGGTTAAAAACCCTAATTGGACAAGAATAAGCCTAGGGAGGACGAAAATGACCGAAATGTTCACCCAATGACACAAATGAACTTATTGGATGCACAAGATTTGTTAAAAACCCTAATTGGACAAGAATATGCCTTGGGTGGACGAAAATGACCTAAATGTTCATCCAATGACACAAATGAACTTATTGGATGTACAAGATTGGTTAAAAACCCTAATTGGACAAGAATAAGCCTAGGGAGGACGAAAATGACCTAAATGTTCATCCAATGACACAAAGGAACTTATTGGATGCACAACATTGGTTAAAAACCCTAATTGGACAAGAATAAGCCTTGGGAGCACGAAAATGACCTAAATGTTCATCCAATGACACAAATTAACTTATTGGATGCACAAGATTAGTTAAAAACCCTAATTGGACAAGAATAAGTCTTGGGAGGACGAAAATGCCCTAAATGTTCATCCAATGACACAAACACACCTATTGGATGCACAAGATTGTTTAAAAACCCTAATTGGACAAGAATAACCCCAGGGATGACCAAAATGACCTAAATGTTCATTCAATGACACAAATGAACTTATTGGATGCACAAGATTTGTTAAAAACCCTAATTGGTCAAGAATAAGCCTAAGGAGGACGAAAATGACCTAAATGTTCATCCAATGACACAAACACACCTATTAGATGCACAAGATTGGTTAAAAACCCTAATTGGACAAGAATATGCCTTGGGTGGACGAAAATGACCTAAATGTTCATCCAATGACACAAATATACCTATTGGATGCACAAGATTGGTTAAAAACCATAATTGGGCAAGAATAGGCCTAGGGTGGACGGAAATGACCTAAATGTTCATCCAATAACACAAACACACCTATCGGAAGCACAAGATTGGTTAAAAACCCTAATTGGAGATGATTAACGCTAGGGGGGACGAAAATGACCTAAATGTACATCCAATGACGCCAACACACCTATTGGATGCACAAGATTGGTTAAAAACCCTAATTGGACAAGAATAAACCTAGGGAGGGCGAAAATGACCTAAATGTTCATCCAATAACACAAATGAACTTATTGGATGCACAAGATTGGTTAAAAACCCTAATTGGAAAAGAATAAGCCTAAGGGGGACGAAAATGACCTAAATGTTAATCCAATGACACAAACACTCCTATAGGATGCACAATATTGGTTAAAAACCCTAATTGGACAAAAATAAGCCTTGGGAGGACGAAAATGACCTAAATGTTAATCCAATGACACAAATGAACTTATTGGATGCACAAGATTGTTTAAAAACCCTAATTTGACAAGAATAAGCCTAGGGAGGACCAAAATGACCTAAATGTTCATTCAATGACACAAATGAACTTATTGGATGCACAAGATTTGTTAAAAACCCTAATTGGACAAGAATAAGCCTAAGGAGGACGAAAATGACCTAAATATTCATCCAATGACACAAACACACCTATTGGATGCACAAGATTGGTTAAAAACCCTAATAGGACAAGAAGATGCCTAAGGAAGACGAAAATGACCTAAATGTTCATCCAATAACACAAACACACCTATTGGATGCACATGATTAGTTAAAAACCCTAATTGGACAAGAATAAGCCTTGGGTGGACGAAAATGACCTAAATGTTAATCCAATGACACAAATGAACTTATTGGATGCACAAGATTGTTTAAAAACCCTAATTTGACAAGAATAAGCCTAGGGAGGACCAAAATGACCTAAATGTTCATTCAATGACACAAATGAACTTATTGGATGCACAAGATTGGTTAAAAACCCTATTGGACAAGAATATGCCTTGGGAGGACGAAAATGACCTAAATGTTCATCCAATGACACAAATTAACTTATTGGATGCACAAGATTGGTTAAAAACCCTAATTGAGCAAAGAATAAGCCTATGGTGGACAAAAATGACCTAAATGTTCATCCAATGACACAAACACACCTATAGGAAGCACAAGATTGGTTAAAACCCTAATTGGACATGATTAACCCTAGGGAGGACGAAAATGACCTAAATGTACATCCAATGACGCCAACACACCTATTGGATGCACAAGATTAGTTAAAAACCCTAATTGGACAAGAATAAGCTTAAGGAGGACGAAAATGACCTAAATGTTCATCCAATGACACAAACACACCTATTGGATGCACAAGATTGGTTAAAAACCCTAATTGGACAAGAAGATGCCTAAGGAAGACGAAAATGACCTAAATGTTCATCCAATGACACAAACACACCTATAGGATGCACAATATTGGTTAAAAACCCTAATTGGACAAGAATAAGCCTAGGGAGGACGAAAATGACCTAAATGTTAATCCAATGACACAAACACACCTATAGGATGCACAATATTGGTTAAAAACCCTAATTGGACAAAAATAAGCCTTGGGTGGACGAAAATGCCCTAAATGTTCATCCAATGACACAAACACACCTATTGGATGCACAAGATTGTTTAAAAACCCTAATTGGACAAGAATAAGCCTAGGGAGGACCAAAATGACCTAAATGTTCATTCAATGACACAAATGAACTTATTGGATGCACAAGATTTGTTAAAAACCCTAATTGGACAAGAATAAGCCTAAGGAGGACGAAAATGACCTAAATGTTCATCCAGTGACACAAACACACCTATTGGATGCACAAGATTGGTTAAAAACCCTAATTGGACAAGAAGATGCCTAAGGAAGACGAAAATGACCTAAATGTTCACCCAATGACACAAACACACCTATAGGATGCACAATGTTGGTTAAAAACCGTAACTGGACAAGAATAAGCCTAGGGAGGACGAAAATGCCCTAAATATTAATCCAATGATACAAACACAGCTATTGGATGCACATGATTGGTTAAAAACCCTAATTGGACAAGAATAAGCCTAGGGAGGACGAAAATGCCCTAAATGTTAATCCAATGATACAAACACACCTATTTGATGCACATGATTGGTTAAAAACCCTAATTGGACAAGAATAAGCCTAGGGAGGACGAAAATGACCTAAATGTTCACCCAATGACACAAATGAACTTATTGGATGCAGAAGATTTGTTAAAAACCCTATTTAGACAAGAATATGCCTTGGGTGGACGAAAATGACCTAAATGATCATCCAATGACACAAATGAACTTATTGGATGTACAAGATTTGTTAAAAACCCTAGTTGGACAAGAATAAGCCTACGGAGGACGAAAATGACCTAAATGTTCATCCAATGACACAAAGGAACTTATTGGATGCACAAGATTGGTTAAAAACCCTAATTGGACAAGAATAAGCCTTGGGAGGACGAAAATGACCTAAATGTTCATCCAATGACACAAATGAAATTATTGGATGCACAAGATTGGTTAAAAACCCTAATTGGAAAAGAATAAGTCTTGGGAGGACGAAAATGACCTAAATGTTCATCCAATGACCCAAACACACCTATTGGATGGACAAGATTGTTTAAAAACCCTAATTGGACAAGAATAAGCCTAGGGAGGACCAAAATGACCTAAATGTTCATTCAATGACACAAATGAACTTATTCGATGCACAAGATTGGTTAAAAACCCTAATTGGACAAGAATAAGCCTAAGGAGGACGAAAATGACCTAAATGTTCATCCAATGACTCAAACACACCTATTGGATGAACAAGATTGGTTAAAAACCCTAATTGGACAAAAATAAGCCTAGGGAGGACGAAAATGCCCTAAATGTTAATCCAATGATACAAACACACCTATTTGATGCACATGATTGGTTAAAAACCCTAATTGGACAAGAATAAGCCTAGGGAGGACGAAAATGACCTAAATGTTCACCCAATGACACAAATGAACTTATTGGATGCAGAAGATTTGTTAAAAACCCTATTTAGACAAGAATATGCCTTGGGTGGACGAAAATGACCTAAATGATCATCCAATGACACAAATGAACTTATTGGATGTACAAGATTTGTTAAAAACCCTAGTTGGACAAGAATAAGCCTACGGAGGACGAAAATGACCTAAATGTTCATCCAATGACACAAAGGAACTTATTGGATGCACAAGATTGGTTAAAAACCCTAATTGGACAAGAATAAGCCTTGGGAGGACGAAAATGACCTAAATGTTCATCCAATGACACAAATGAAATTATTGGATGCACAAGATTGGTTAAAAACCCTAATTGGAAAAGAATAAGTCTTGGGAGGACGAAAATGCCCTAAATGTTCATCCAATGACCCAAACACACCTATTGGATGCACAAGATTGTTTAAAAACCCTAATTGGACAAGAATAAGCCTAGGGAGGACCAAAATGACCTAAATGTTCTTCCAATGACACAAACACACCTATTGGATGCACATGAATGGTTAAAAACCCTAATTGGACAAGAATAAGCCTAGGGAGGACGAAAATGACCTAAATGTTCATCCAATGACACAAATGAACTTATTGGATTCACAAGATTGGTTAAAAACCCTAATTGGACAAGAATAAGCCTAAGGAGGACGAAAATGACCTAAATGTTAATCCAATGACACAAACACACCTATAGGATGCACAATATTGGTTAAAAACCCTAATTGGACAAGAATAAGCCTTGGGAGGACGAAAATGCCCTAAATGTTCATCCAATGACACAAACACACCTATTGGATGCACAAGATTGTTTAAAAACCCTAATTGGACTAGAATAAGCCTAGGGAGGACCAAAATGACCTAAATGTTCATTCAATGACATAAATGAACTTATTGGATGCACAAGATTTGTTAAAAACCCTAATTGGACAAGAATAAGCCTAAGGAGGACGAAAATGACCTAAATGTTCATCCAATGACACAAACACACCTATTGGATGAACAAGATTGGTTAAAAACCCTAATTGGACAAGAAGATGCCTAAGGAAGACGAAAATGACCTAAATGTTCATCCAAAGACACAAACACACCTATTGGATGCACAAGATTGTTTAAAAACCCTAATTGGACAAGAATAAGTCTAGGGAGGACCAAAATGACCTAAATGTTCATTCAATGACACAAATGATCTTATTCGATGCACAAGATTGGTTAAAAACCATAATTAGACAAGAATAAGCCTTGGGAGGTCGAAAATGACCTAAATGTTCATCCAATGACACACATGAACTTATTGGATGCACAAGATTGGTTAAAAACCCTAATTGGACAAGAATAAGCCTAGGGAGGACAAAAATGACCTAATTGTTCATTCAATGACCCAAATGAACTTATTGGATGCACAAGATTTGTTAAAAACCCTAATTGGACAAGAATAAGCCTAAGGAGGACGAAAATGACCTAAATGTTCATCCAATGGCACAAACACACCTATTGGATGCACAAGATTGGTTAAAAACCCTAATTGGACAAGAAGATGCCTATGGAAGACGAAAATGACCTAAATGTTCATCCAATGACACAAACACACCTATTGGATGCACATGATTGGTTAAAAACCCTAATTGGACAAGAATAAGCCTAGGGAGGACGAAAATGACCTAAATGTTCACCCAATGACACAAATGAACTTATTGGATGCACAATATTTGTTAAAAACCCTAATTGGATAAGAATATGCCTTGGGTGGACGAAAATGACCTAAATGTTCATCCAATGACACAAATGAACTTATTGGATGCACTAGATTGGTTAAAAACCCTAATTGGACAAGAATAAGCCTAGGGAGGACGAAAATGACCTAAATGTTCATCCAATGACACAAATGAACTTATTGGATGCACAAGATTGGTTAAAAACCTTAATTGGACAACAATAAGCCTTGGGAGGACGAAAATGACCTAAATGTTCATCCAATGACACAAATGAACTTATTTGATGCACAAGATTGGTTAAAAACCCTAATTGGACAAGAATAAGCCTAGGGTGGACGAAAATGACCTAAATGTTTATCCAATGACACAAATGAACTTATTGGATGCACAAGATTGGTTAAAAACCCTAATTGGACAAGAATAAGCCTAGGGAGGACGAAAATGACCTAAATGTTCATCCAATGACACAAATACACCTATTGGATGCACAAGATTGGTTAGAAACCCTAATTGGACAAGAATAAGCCTAGGGAGGACGAAAATTACCTAAATGTTCATCCAATGACACAAACACACCTATTGGATGCACAAGATTGGTTAAAAACGCTAATTGGACAAGAATAAGCCTAGGGAGGACGAAAATGACCTAAATGTTCATCCAATAACACAAATGAACTTATTGGATGCACAAGATTGATTAAAAACCCTAATTAGACAAGAATAAGCCTAGGAAGGACGAAAATGACCTAAATGTTCATCCAATGACACAAATACACCTATTGGATGCACAAGATTGGTTACAAACCCTAATTGGACAAGAATAAGCCTAGGGAGGACGAAAATGACCTAAATGTTCATCCAATGACACAAATACACCTATTGGATGCACAAGATTGGTTAAAAACCCTAATTGGACAAGAATAAGCCTAGGGTTGACGAAAATGACCTAAATGTTTATCCAATGACACAAATGAACTTATTGGATGCACAAGATTGGTTAAAAACCCTAATTGGACAAGAATAAGCATAGGGAGGATGAAAATGACCTAAATGTTACTCCAATGACACAAACACACCTATTGGATGCACAAGATTGGTTAGAAACCCTAATTGGACAAGAATAAGCCTAGGGAGGACGAAAATGACCTAAATGTTCATCCAATGACACAAATACACCTATTGGATGCACAAGATTGGTTAGAAACCCTAATTGGACAAGAATAAGCCTAGGGAGGACGAAAATGACCTAAATGTTCATCCAATGACACAAATGAAATTATTGGATGCACAAGATTGGTTAAAAACCTTAATTGGACAAGAATAAGCCTAGGAAGGACGAAAATGACCTAAATGTTCATCCAATGACACAAATGAACTTATTGGAAGCACAAGATTGCTTAAAAACCCTAATTGGACAAGAATAAGCCTAGGGAGGACGAAAATGACCTAAATGTTCATCCAATGACACAAATGAACTTATTGGATGCACAAGATAGCTTAAAAACCCTAATTGGACAAGAATAAGCCTAGGGAGGACGAAAATGACCTAAATGTTCATCCAATGACACAAATACACCTATTGGATGCACAAGATTGGTTAGAAACCCTAATTGGACAAGAATAAGCCTAGGGAGGACGAAAATGACCTAAATGTTCATCCAATGACACAAATAAACTTATTGGATGCACAAGATTGGTTAAAAACCCTAATTGGACAAGAATAAGCCTAGGGAGGACCAAAATGACCTAAATGTTCGTCCAATGACACAAACACACCTATTGGATGCACAAGATTGCATAAAAACCCTAATTGGACAAGAATAAAACTAGGGAGTACGAAAATGACCTAAATGTTCCTACAATGACACAAACACACCTATTGGAGGCATAAGATTGCATAAAAACCCTAATTGGACAAGAATAAGACTAGGGAGGACGAAAATGACCTAAATGTTCATCCAATGACACAAATGAACTTATTGGATGCACAAGATTGGTTAAAAACCCTAATTGGACAAGAATAAGCATAGGGAGGACGAAAATGACCTAAATGTTCATCCAATGACACAAACACACATATTGGATGCACAAGATTGCTTAAAACCCTAATTGGACAAGAATAAGACTAGGGAGGACGAAAATGACCTAAATGTTCATCCAATGACACAAATGAACTTATTGGATGCACAAGATTGGTTAAAAACCCTAATTGGACAAGAATAAGCATAGGGAGGACGAAAATTACCTAAATGTTCATCCAATGACACAAACACACATATTGGATGCACACGATTGGTTAAAAACCCTAATTGGACAAGAATAATCCTAGGGATGACGAAAATGACCTAAATGTTAGTCCAATGACACAAATGAACTTATTGGATGCACAAGATTGGTTAAAAACCCTAATTGGACAAGAATAAGCCTAGGGAGGACGAAAATGACCTAAATGTTCGTCCAATGACACAAACACACCTATTGGATGCACAAGATTGCATAAAAACCCTAATTGGACAAGAATAAGACTAGGGAGGACGAAAATAACCTAAATGTTCTTCCAATGACACAAACACACCTATTGGGTGCACAAGATTGCATAAAAACCCTAATTCGACAAGAATAAGACTAGGGAGGACGAAAATGACCTAAATGTTCATCCAATGACACAAATGAACTTATTGGATGCACAAGATTGGTTAAAAACCCTAATTGGACAAGAATAAGCCTAGGGAGGACGAAAATGACCTAAATGTTCATCCAATGACACAAATGAACTTATTGGAAGCACAAGATTGGTTAAAAACACTAATTGGACAAGAATAAGCCTAGGGAGGACGTAAATGACCTAAATGTTCATCCAATGACACAAATGAACTTATTGGATGCACAAGATTGGTTAAAAACCCTAATTGGACAAGAATAAGCCTAGGGAGGACGAAAATGACCTAAATGTTAATCCAATGACACAAACACACCTATAGGATGCACAATATTGGTTAAAAACCCTAATTGGACAAAAATAAGCCTTGGGTGGACGAAAATGCCCTAAATGTTCATCCAATGACACAAACACACCTATTGGATGCACAAGATTGTTTAAAAACCCTAATTGGACAAGAATAAGCCTAGGGAGGACCAAAATGACCTAAATGTTCATTCAATGACACAAATGAACTTATTGGATGCACAAGATTTGTTAAAAACCCTAATTGGACAAGAATAAGCCTAAGGAGGACGAAAATGACCTAAATGTTCATCCAGTGACACAAACACACCTATTGGATGCACAAGATTGGTTAAAAACCCTAATTGGACAAGAAGATGCCTAAGGAAGACGAAAATGACCTAAATGTTCACCCAATGACACAAACACACCTATAGGATGCACAATGTTGGTTAAAAACCGTAACTGGACAAGAATAAGCCTAGGGAGGACGAAAATGCCCTAAATATTAATCCAATGATACAAACACAGCTATTGGATGCACATGATTGGTTAAAAACCCTAATTGGACAAGAATAAGCCTAGGGAGGACGAAAATGCCCTAAATGTTAATCCAATGATACAAACACACCTATTTGATGCACATGATTGGTTAAAAACCCTAATTGGACAAGAATAAGCCTAGGGAGGACGAAAATGACCTAAATGTTCACCCAATGACACAAATGAACTTATTGGATGCAGAAGATTTGTTAAAAACCCTATTTAGACAAGAATATGCCTTGGGTGGACGAAAATGACCTAAATGATCATCCAATGACACAAATGAACTTATTGGATGTACAAGATTTGTTAAAAACCCTAGTTGGACAAGAATAAGCCTACGGAGGACGAAAATGACCTAAATGTTCATCCAATGACACAAAGGAACTTATTGGATGCACAAGATTGGTTAAAAACCCTAATTGGACAAGAATAAGCCTTGGGAGGACGAAAATGACCTAAATGTTCATCCAATGACACAAATGAAATTATTGGATGCACAAGATTGGTTAAAAACCCTAATTGGAAAAGAATAAGTCTTGGGAGGACGAAAATGACCTAAATGTTCATCCAATGACCCAAACACACCTATTGGATGGACAAGATTGTTTAAAAACCCTAATTGGACAAGAATAAGCCTAGGGAGGACCAAAATGACCTAAATGTTCATTCAATGACACAAATGAACTTATTCGATGCACAAGATTGGTTAAAAACCCTAATTGGACAAGAATAAGCCTAAGGAGGACGAAAATGACCTAAATGTTCATCCAATGACTCAAACACACCTATAGGATGCACAATATTGGTTAAAAACCCTAATTGGACAAAAATAAGCCTTGGGTGGACGAAAATGCCCTAAATGTTCATCCAATGACACAAATGAAGTTATTGGATGCACAAGATTGGTTAAAAACCCTAATTGGACAAGAATAAGCCTTGGGAGGACGAAAATGACCTAAATGTTCATCCAATGACACAAATGAAATTATTGGATGCACAAGATTGGTTAAAAACCCTAATTGGACAAGAATAAGTCTTGGGAGGACGAAAATGACCTAAATGTTCATCCAATGACCCAAACACACCTATTGGATGCACAAGATTGGTTAAAAACCTTAATTGGACAAGAATAAGCCTAGGGAGGGCGAAAATGACCTAAATGTTCATCCAGTGACACAAATGAACTTATTGGATGCACAAGATTGGTTAAAAACCCTAATTGGACAAGAATAAGCCTAAGGAGGACGAAAATGACCTAAATGTTAATCCAATGAAACAAACACACCTATAGGATGCACAATATTGGTTAAAAACCCTAATTGGACAAAAATAAGCCTTGGGTGGACAAAAATGCCCTAAATGTTCATCCAATGACACAAACACACCTATAAGATGCACAAGATTGTTTAAAAACCCTAATTGGACAAGAATAAGCATAGGGAGGACCAAAATGACCTAAATGTTCATTCAATGACACAAATGAACTTATTGGATGCACAAGATTTGTTAAAAACCCTAATTGGACAAGAATAAGCCTAAGGAGGACGAAAATGACCTAAATGTTCATCCAATGACACAAACACGCCTATTGGATGCACAAGATTGGTTAAAAACCCTAATTGGACAAGAAGATGCCTAAGGAAGAAGAAAATGACCTAAATGTTCATCCAATGACACAAACACACCTATTGGATGCACAATATTGTTTAAAAACCCTAATTGGACAAGAATAAGTCTAGGGAGGACCAAAATTAACTAAATGATCATACAATGACACAAATGAAATTATTGGATGCACAATATTGGTTAAAAACCCTAATTGTACAAGAATAAGCCTTGGGAGGACGAAAATGACCTAAATGTTCATCCAATGACACAAATGAACTTATTGGATGCACATAATTGTTTAAAAACCCTAATTGGACAAGTATAAGCCAAGGGAGGACGAAAATACCCTAAATGTTCATCCAATGACAGAAACACATCTATTGGATGCACATGATTGGTTAAAAACCCTAATTGGACAAAAATAAGACTAGGGAGGACGAAAAATGACCTAAATGTTCATCCAATGACACAAATGAACTTATTGGATGCACAAGAATGGTTAAAAACCCTAATTGGACAAGAATAAGCCAAAGGAGGACGAAAATGACCTAAATGTTAATCCAATGACACAAACACACCTATAGGATGGACATGATTGGTTAAAAACCCTAATTGGACAAGAATAAGCCTAGGGAGGACAAAAATGCCCTAAATGTTAATCCAATGATTCAAACACACCTATTGGATGCACATGATTGTTTAAAAGCCCTAATTGGACAAGAATAAGCCTAGGGAGGACCAAAATGACCTAAATGTTCATTCAATGACACAAATGAACTTATTTGATGCACAAGATTTGTTAAAAACCCTAATTGGACAAGAAAAAGCCTAAGGAGGACGAAAATGACCTAAATGTTCATCCAATGACACAAACACACCTATTGGATGCACAAGATTGGTTAAAAACCCTAATTGGACAAGAATATGCCTTGGGTGGACGAAAATGACCTAAATGTTCATCCGATGACACAAACATACCTATTGGATGCCCAAGATTGGTTAAAACCCCTAATTGGGCAAGAATAAGCCTAGGGTGGACAGAAATGACCTAAATGTTCATCCAATGACACAAACACACCTATAGGCAGCACAAGATTGGTTAAAAACCCTAATTGGAGATGATTAACCCTAGGGAGTACGAAAATGACCTAAATGTACATCCAATGACGCCAACACACCTATTGGATGCACAAGATTGGTTAAAAAACCTAATTGGACAAGAATAAGCCTAGGGAGGACAAAAATGACCTAATTGTTCATTCAATGACCCAAATGAACTTATTGGATGCACAAGATTTGTTAAAAACCCTAATTGGACAAGAATAAGCCTAAGGAGGACGAAAATGACCTAAATGTTCATCCAATGGCACAAACACACCTATTGGATGCACAAGATTGGTTAAAAACCCTTATTGGACAAGAAGATGCCTATGGAAGACGAAAATGACCTAAATGTTCATCCAATGACACAAACACACCTATTGGATGCACATGATTGGTTAAAAACCCTAATTGGACAAGAATAAGCCTAGGGAGGACGAAAATGACCTAAATGTTCACCCAATGACACAAATGAACTTATTGGATGCACAACATTTGTTAAAAACCCTAATTGGATAAGAATATGCCTTGGGTGGACGAAAATGACCTAAATGTTCATCCAATGACACAAACGAACTTATTGGATGCACAAGATTGGTTAAAAACCCTAATTGGACAAGAATAAGCCTAAGGAGGGCGAAAATGACCTAAATGTTAATCCAATGACACAAACACACCTATAGGATGCACAATATTGGATAAAAACCCTAATTGGACAAAAATAAGCCTTGGGAGGACGAAAATGACCTAAATGTTCATCCAATGACACAAATGAGCTTATTGGATGCACAAGATTGTTTAAAAACCCTAATTGGACAAGAATAAGCCTAGGGAGGACCAAAATGACCTAATTGTTCATTTAATGACACAAATGAACTTATTTGATGCACAAGATTTGTTAAAAACCCTAATTGGACCAGAATAAGCCTAAGGAGGACGAAAATGACCTAAATGTTCATCCAATGACACAAACACACCTGTTGGATGCACAAGATTGGTTAAAAACCCTAATTGGACAAGAAGATGCCTAAGGAAGACGAAAATGACCTAAATGTTCATCCAATGACACAAACACACCTATTGGATGCACATGATTGGTTAAAAACCCTAATTGGACAAGAATAAGCCTAGCGAGGACGTCAATGACCTAAATGTTCATCCAATGACACAAATGAACTTATTGGATGCACAACATTTGTTAAAAACCCTAATTGGATAAGAATATACCTTGGGTGGACGAAAATGACCTAAATGTTCATCCAATGACACAAATGAACTTATTGGATGTACAAGATTGGTTAAAAACCCTAATTGGACAAGAATAAGCCTAGGGAGGACAAAAATGACCTAAATGTTCATCCAATGACACAAAGGAACTTATTGGATGCACAAGATTGGTTAAAAACCCTAATTGGACAAGAATAAGCTTTGGGAGGACGAAAATGACCTAAATGTTCATCCAATGACACAAATTAACTTATTGGATGCACAAGATTGGTTAAAAACCCTAATTGGGCAAGAATAAGCCTAGGGTGGACGGAAATGACCTAAATGTTCATCCAATGACACAAACACACCTATAGGAAGCACAAGATTGGTTAAAAACCCTAATTGGACATGATTAACCCTAGGGAGGACGAAAATGACCTAAATGTACATCCAATGACGCCAACACACCTATTGGATGCACAAGATTGGTTAAAAACCCTAATTGGACAAGAATAACCCTAGGGAGGGCGAAAATGACCTAAATGTTCATCCAATGACACAAATGAACTTATTGGATGCACAAGATTGGTTAAAAACCCTAATTGGACAAGAATAAGCCTAAGGGGGACGAAAATGACCTAAATGTTAATCCAATGACACAAACACACCTATAGGATGCACAATATTGGTTAAAAACCCTAATTGGACAAGAATAAGCCTTGGGAGGACGAAAATGCCCTAAATGTTCATCCAATGACACAAACACACCTATTGGATGCACAAGATTGTTTAAAATCCCTAATTGGACAAGAATAAGCCTAGGGAGGACCAAAATGACCTAAATGTTCATTCAATGACATAAATGAACTTATTGGATGCACAAGATTTGTTAAAAACCCTAATTGGACAAGAATAAGCCTAAGGAGGACGAAAATGACCTAAATGTTCATCCAATGACACAAACACACCTATTGGATGAACAAGATTGGTTAAAAACCCTAATTGGACAAGAAGATGCCTAAGGAAGACGAAAATGACCTAAATGTTCATCCAATGACACAAATACACCTATTGGATGCACAAGATTGTTTAAAAACCCTAATTGGACAAGAATAAGTCTAGGGAGGACCAAAATGACCTAAATGTTCATTCAATGACACAAATGAACTTATTCAATGCACAAGATTGGTTAAAAACCATAATTGGACAAGAATAAGCCTTGGGAGGACGAAAATGACCTAAATGTTCATCCAATGACACACACACACCTATAGGATGCACAATATTGGATAAAAACCCTAATTGGACAAGAATAAGACTAGGGAGGACGAAAATGCCCTAAATGTTAATCCAATGATACGAACACACCAATTGGATGCACATGATTGGTTAAAAACCCTAATTGGACAAGAATAAGCCTAAGGAGGACGAAAATGACCTAAATGTTCACCCAATGACACAAATGAACTTATTGGATGCACAAGATTTGTTAAAAACCCTAATTGGACAAGAATATGCCTTGGGTGGACGAAAATGACCTAAATGTTCATCCAATGACACAAATTAACTTATTGGATGCACAAGATTGGTTAAAAACCCTAATTGGGCAAGAATAAGCCTAGGGTGGACGGAAATGACCTAAATGTTCATCCAATGACACAAACACACCTATAGGAAGCACAAGATTGGTTAAAAACCCTAATTGGACATGATTAACCCTAGGGAGGACGAAAATGACCTAAATGTACATCCAATGACGCCAACACACCTATTGGATGCACAAGATTGGTTAAAAACCCTAATTGGACAAGAATAACCCTAGGGAGGGCGAAAATGTACTAAATGTTCATCCAATGACACAAATGAACTTATTGGATGCACAAGATTGGTTAAAAACCCTAATTGGACAAGAATAAGCCTAAGGGGGACGAAAATGACCTAAATGTTAATCCAATGACACAAACACACCTATAGGATGCACAATATTGGTTAAAAACCCTAATTGGACAAGAATAAGCCTTGGGAGGACGAAAATGCCCTAAATGTTCATCCAATGACACAAACACACCTATTGGATGCACAAGATTGTTTAAAAACCCTAATTGGACAAGAATAAGCCTAGGGAGGACCAAAATGACCTAAATGTTCATTCAATGACATAAATGAACTTATTGGATGCTCAAGATTTGTTAAAAACCCTAATTGGACAAGAATAAGCCTAAGGAGAACGAAAATGACCTAAATGTTCATCCAATGACACAAACACACCTATTGGATGAACAAGATTGGTTAAAAACCCTAATTGGACAAGAAGATGCCTAAGGAAGACGAAAATGACCTAAATGTTCATCCAATGACACAAACACACCTATTGGATGCACAAGATTGTTTAAAAACCCTAATTGGACAAGAATAAGTCTAGGGAGGACCAAAATGACCTAAATGTTCATTCAATCACACAAATGAACTTATTCGATGCACAAGATTGGTTAAAAACCATAATTGGACAAGAATAAGCCTTGGAGGACGAAAATGACCTAAATGTTCATCCAATGACACAAATGAACTTATTGGATGCACAAGATTGGTTAAAAACCTTAATTGGACAAGAATAAGCCTAGGGAGGACCAAAATGACCTAAATGTTCATTCAATGACATAAATGAACTTATTGGATGCACAAGATTTGTTAAAAACCCTAATTGGACAAGAATAAGCCTAAGGAGGACGAAAATGACCTAAATGTTCATCCAATGACACAAACACACCTATTGGATGAACAAGATTGGTTAAAAACCCTAATTGGACAAGAAGATGCCTAAGGAAGACGAAAATGACCTAAATGTTCATCCAATGACACAAATACACCTATTGGATGCACAAGATTGTTTAAAAACCCTAATTGGACAAGAATAAGTCTAGGGAGGACCAAAATGACCTAAATGTTCATTCAATGACACAAATGAACTTATTCGATGCACAAGATTGGTTAAAAACCATAATTGGACAAGAATAAGCCTTGGGAGGACGAAAATGACCTAAATGTTCATCCAATGACACACACACACCTATAGGATGCACAATATTGGATAAAAACCCTAATTGGACAAGAATAAGACTAGGGAGGACGAAAATGCCCTAAATGTTAATCCAATGATACAAACACACCAATTGGATGCACATGATTGGTTAAAAACCCTAATTGGACAAGAATAAGCCTAGGGAGGACGAAAATGACCTAAATGTTCACCCAATGACACAAATGAACTTATTGGATGCACAAGATTTGTTAAAAACCCTAATTGGACAAGAATATGCCTTGGGTGGACGAAAATGACCTAAATGTTCAATCAATGACACAAATGAACTTATTGGATGCACAAGATTTGTTAAAAACCCTAATTGGACAAGAATAAGCCTAAGGAGGACAAAAATGACCTAAATGTTCATCCAATGACACAAACACACCTATTGGATGCACAAGATTGGTTAAAAACCCTAATTGGACAAGAAGATGCCTAAGGAAGACGAAAATGACCTAAATGTTCATCCAATAACACAAACACACCTATTGGATGCACATGATTGGTTAAAAACCCTAATTGGACAAGAATAAGCCTTGGGTGGACGAAAATGACCTAAATGTTCATCCAATGACACAAATGAACTTATTGGATGTACAAGATTGGTTAAAAACCCTAATTGGACAAGAATAAGCCTAGGGAGGACGAAAATAACCTAAATGTTCATCCAATGACACAAAGGAACTTATTGGATGCACAAGATTGGTTAAAAACCCTAATTGGACAAGAATAAGCCTTGGGAGGACGAAAATGACCTAAATGTTCATCCAATGACACAAATTAACTTATTGGATGCACAAGATTGGTTAAAAACCCTAATTGGGCAAGAATAAGCCTAGGGTGGACGGAAATGACCTAAATGTTCATCCAATGACACAAACACACCTATAGGAAGCACAAGATTGGTTAAAATCCCTAATTGGACATGATTAACCCTAGGGAGGACGAAAATGACCTAAATGTACATCGAATGACGCCAACACACCTATTGGATGCACAAGATTAGTTAAAAACACTAATTGGACAAGAATAAGTCTTGGGAGGACGAAAATGCCCTAAATGTTCATCCAATGACACAAACAAACCTATTGGATGCACAAGATTGTTTAAAAACCCTAATTGGACAAGAATAACCCTAGGGAGGACCAAAATGACCTAAATGTTCATTCAATGACACAAATGAACTTATTGGATGCACAAGATTTGTTAAAAACCCTAATTGGTCAAGAATAAGCCTAAGGAGGACCAAAATGACCTAAATGTTCATCCAATGACACAAACACACCTATTGGATGCACAAGATTGGTGAAAAACCCTAATTGGACAAGAATAAGCCTTGGGAGGATGAAAATGCCCTAAATGTTCATCCAATGACACAAACACACCTATTGGATGCACAAATTTTTTTAAAAACCCTAATTGGACAAGAATAAGCCTAGGGAGGACCAAAATGACCTAAATGTTCATTCAATGACACAAATGAACTTATTGGATGCACAAGATTTGTTAAAAACCCTAATTGGACAAGAATAAGCCTAAGGAGGACGAAAATGACCTAAATGTTCATCCAATGACACAAACACACCTATTGGATGCACAAAATTGGTTAAAAACCCTAATTGGACATGAAGAAGCCTAAGGAAGACGAAAATGACCTAAATGTTATTCCAATGACACAAACACACCTATTGGATGCACAAGATTGTTTAAAAACCCTAATTGGACAAGAATAAGTCTTGGGAGGACCAAAATGATCTAAATGTTCATTCAATGACACAAATGAACTTATTCGACGCACACGATTGGTTAAAAACCATAATTGGACAAGAATAAGTCTTGGGAGGACGAAAATGCCCTAAATGTTCATCCAATGACACAAACACACCTATTGGATACACAAGATTGTTTAAAAACCCTAATTGGACAAGAATAAGTCTAGGGAGGACCAAAATGACCTAAATGTTCATTCAATGACACAAATGAACTTATTGGATGCACAAGATTTGTTAAAAACCCTAATTGGACAAGAATAAGCCTAAGGAGGACGAAAATGACCTAAATGTTCATCCAATGACACAAACACACCTATTGGATGCACAAGATTGTTTAAAAACCCTAATTGGACAAGAATAAGTCTTGGGAGGACCAAAATGACCTAAATGTTCATTCAATGACACAAATGAACTTATTCGACGCACACGATTGGTAAAAAACCATAATTGGACAAGAATAAGTCTTGGGAGGACGAAAATGCCCTAAATGTTCATCCAATGACACAAACACACCTATTGGATACACAAGATTGTTTAAAAACCCTAATTGGACAAGAATAACCCTACGGAGGACCAAAATGACCTAAATGTTCAATCAATGACACAAATGAACTTATTGGATGCACAAGATTTGTTAAAAACCATAAATGGACAAGAATAAGCCTAAGGAGGACGAAAATGACCTAAATGTTCATCCAATGACACAAACACACCTATTGGATGCACAAGATTGGTTAAAAACCCTAATTGGACAAGAATATGCCTTGGGTGGACGAAAATGACCTAAATGTTCATCCAATGACACAAACATACCTCTTGGATGCACAAGATTGGTTAAAAACCCTATTTGGGCAAGAATAAGCCTAGGGTGGACGGAAATTACCTAAATGTTCATCCAATGACACAAACACACCTATAGGATGCACAAGATTGGTTAAAAACCCTAATTGGAGTCGATTAACCCTAGGGAGGACGAAAATGACCTAAACGTACATCCAATGACGCCAACACACCTATTGGATGCACTAGATTGGTTAAAAACCCTAATTGGACAAGAATAAGCGTGGGGAGGGCGAAAATGACCTAAATGTTCATCCAATGACACAAATGAACTTATTGGATGCACAAGATTGTATTAAAACCCTAATTGGACAAGAATAAGCCAAAGGAGGACGAAAATGACCTAAATGTTAATCCAATGCCACAAACACACCTATAGGATGGACAATATTGGTTAAAAACTCTAATTGGACAAAAATAAGCCTTGGGAGGACGAAAATGCCTTAAATGTTCATCCAATGACACAAACACACCTATTGGATGCACAAGATTGTTTAAAAACCCTAATTGGACAAGAATAAGTCTAGGGAGGACCAAAATGACCTAAATGTTCATTCAATGACACAAATGAACTTATTGGATGCAAAAGATTTGTTAAAAACCCTAATTGGACAAGAATAAGCCTAAGGAGGACGAAAATGACCTAAATGTTCATCCAATGACACAAACACACCTATTGGATGCACAAGATTGTTTAAAAACCCTAATTGGACAAGAATAAGTATTGGGAGGACCAAAATGACCTAAATGTTCATTCAATGACACAAATGAACTTATTCGACGCACACGATTGGTTAAAAACCATAATTGGACAAGAATAAGTCTTGGGAGGACGAAAATGCCCTAAATGTTCATCCAATGACACAAACACACCTATTGGATACACAAGATTGTTTAAAAACCCTAATTGGACAAGAATAACCCTACGGAGGACCAAAATGACCTAAATGTTCAATCAATGACACAAATGAACTTATTGGATGCACAAGATTTGTTAAAAACCATAATTGGACAAGAATAAGCCTAAGGAGGACGAAAATGACCTAAATGTTCATCCAATGACACAAACACACCTATTGGATGCACAAGATTGGTTAAAAACCCTAATTGGACAAGAATATGCCTTGGGTGGACGAAAATGACCTAAATGTTCATCCAATGACACAAACATACCTCTTGGATGCACAAGATTGGTTAAAAACCCTATTTGGGCAAGAATAAGCCTAGGGTGGACGGAAATTACCTAAATGTTCATCCAATGACACAAACACACCTATAGGATGCACAAGATTGGTTAAAAACCCTAATTGGAGTCGATTAACCCTAGGGAGGACGAAAATGACCTAAAGGTACATCCAATGACGCCAACACACCTATTGGATGCACTAGATTGGTTAAAAACCCTAATTGGACAAGAATAAGCCAGGGAAGGGCGAAAATGACCTAAATGTTCATCCAATGACACAAATGAACTTATTGGATGCACAAGATTGTATTAAAACCCTAATTGGACAAGAATAAGCCAAAGGAGGACGAAAATGACCTAAATGTTAATCCAATGACACAAACACACCTATAGGATGGACAATATTGGTTAAAAACTCTAATTGGACAAAAATAAGCCTTGGGAGGACGAAAATGCCTTAAATGTTCATCCAATGACACAAACACACCTATTGGATGCACAAGATTGTTTAAAAACCCTAATTGGACAAGAATAAGCCTAGGGAGGACCAAAATGACCTAAATGTTCATTCAATGACACTAATGAACTTATTGGATGCACAAGATTTGTTAAAAACTCTAATTGGACAAGAATAAGCCTAAGGAGGACGAAAATGACCTAAATGTTCATCCAATGACACAAACACACCTATTGGATGAACAAGATTGGTTAAAAACCCTAATTGGACAAGAAGATGCTAAGGATGACGAAAATGACCTAAATGTTCATCCAATGACACAAATACACCTATTGGATGCACAAGATTGTTTAAAAACCCTAATTGGACAAGAATAAGTCTAGGGAGGACCAAAATGACCTAAATGTTCATTCAATGACACAAAAGAACTTATTCGATGCACAAGATTGGTTAAAAACCATAATTGGACAAGAATAAGCCTTGGGAGGACGAAAATGACCTAAATGTTCATCCAATGACACAAATGAACTTATTGGATGCACAAGATTGGTTAAAAACCCTAATTGGACAAGAATAAGCCAAAGGAGGACGAAAATGACCTAAATGTTCATCCAATGACACACACACACCTATAGGATGCACAATATTGGTTAAAAACCCTAATTGGACAAGAATAAGACTAGGGAGGACGAAAATGCCCTAAATGTTAATCCAATGATACAAACACACCTATTGGATGCACATGATTGGTTAAAAATCCTAATTGGACAAGAATAAGCCTAGGGAGGACGAAAATGACCTAAATGTTCACCCAATGACAGAAATGAACTTATTGGATGCACAAGATTTGTTAAAAACCCTAATTGGACAAGAATATGCCTTGGGTGGACGAAAATGACCTAAATGTTCAATCAATGACACAAATGAACTTATTGGATGCACAAGATATGTTAAAAACCCTAATTGGTCAAGAATAAGCCTAAGGAGGACGAAAATGACCTAAATGTTCATCCAATGACACAAACACACCTATTAGATGCACAAGATTGGTTAAAAACCCTAATTGGACAAGAATAAGCCTAGGGAGGACCAAAATGACCTAAATGTTCATTCAATGACACAAATGAACTTATTGGATGCACAAGATTTGTTAAAAACCCTAATTGGACAAGAATATGCCTTGGGTGGACGAAAATGACCTAAATGTTCATCCAATGACACAAACATACCTATTGGATGCACAAGATTGGTTAAAAACCATAATTGGGCAAGAATAGGCCTAGGGTGGACGGAAATGACCTAAATGTTCATCCAATAACACAAACACACCTATAGGAAGCACAAGATTGGTTAAAAACCCTAATTGGAGATGATTAACGCTAGGGGGGACGAAAATGACCTAAATGTACATCCAATGACGCCAACACACCTATTGGATGCACAAGATTGGTTAAAAACCCTAATTGGACAAGAATAAACCTAGGGAGGGCGAAAATGACCTAAATGTTCATCCAATAACACAAATGAACTTATTGGATGCACAAGATTGTTTAAAAACCCTAATTGGACAAGAATAAGCCTAAGGAGGACAAAAATGACCTAAATGTTCATCCAATGACACAAACACACCTATTGGATGCACAAGATTTGTTAAAAACCCTAATTGGACAAGAAGATGCCTAAGGAAGACGAAAATGACCTAAATGTTCATCCAATAACACAAACACACCTATTGGATGCACATGATTGGTTAAAAACCCTAATTGGAAAAGAATAAGCCTTGGGTGGACGAAAATGACCTAAATGTTCATCCAATGACACAAATGAACTTATTGGATGTACAAGATTGGTTAAAAACCCTAATTGGACAAGAATAAGCCTAGGGAGGACGAAAATAACCTAAATGTTCATCCAATGACACAAAGGAACTTATTGGATGCACAATATTGGTTAAAAACCCTAATTGGACAAGAATAAGCCTTGGGAGGTCGAAAATGACCTAAATGTTCATCCAATGACACAAATTAACTTATTGGATGCACAAGATTGGTTAAAAACCCTAATTGGGCAAGAATAAGCCTAGGGTGGACGGAAATGACCTAAGTGTTCATCCAATGACACAAACACACCTATAGGAAGCACAAGATTGGTTAAAATCCCTAATTGGACATGATTAACCCTAGGGAGGACGAAAATGACCTAAATGTACATCCAATGACGCCAACACACCTATTGGATGCACAAGATTAGTTAAAAACCCTAATTGGACAAGAATAAGTCTTGGGAGGACGAAAATGCCCTAAATGTTCATCCAATGACACAAACAAACCTATTGGATGCACAAGATTGTTTAAAAACCCTAATTGGACAAGAATAACCCTAGGGAGGACCAAAATGACCTAAATGTTCATTCAATGACACAAATGAACTTATTGGATGCACAAGATTTGTTAAAAACCCTAATTGGTCAAGAATAAGCCTAAGGAGGACGAAAATGACCTAAATGTTCATCCATTGACACAAACACACCTATTGGATGCACAAGATTGGTGAAAAACCCTAATTGGACAAGAATAAGCCTTGGGAGGATGAAAATGCCCTAAATGTTCATCCAATGACACAAACACACCTATTTGATGCACAAATTTTTTTAAAAACCCTAATTGGACAAGAATAAGCCTAGGGAGGACCAAAATGACCTAAATGTTCATTCAATGACACAAATGAACTTATTGGATGCACAAGATTTGTTAAAAACCCTAATTGGGCAAGAATAAGCCTAGGGTGGACGGAAATGACCTAATTGTTCATCCAATGACACAAACACACCTATAGGAAGCACAAGATTGGTTAAAATCCCTAATTGGACATGAAGAAGCCTAAGGAAGACGAAAATGACCTAAATGTTATTCCAATGACACAAACACACCTATTGGATGCACAAGATTGTTTAAAAACCCTAATTGGACAAGAATAAGTCTAGGGAGGACCAAAATGACCTAAATGTTCATTCAATGACACAAATAAACTTATTCGACGCACACGATTGGTTAAAAACCATAATTGGACAAGAATAAGTCTTGGGAGGACGAAAATTCCCTAAATGTTCATCCAATGACACAAACACACCTATTGGATACACAAGATTGTTTAAAAACCCTAATTGGAGAAGAATAACCCTACGGAGGACCAAAATGACCTAAATGTTCAATCAATGACACAAATGAACTTATTGGATGCACAAGATTTGTTAAAAACCCTAATTGGACAAGAATAAGCCTAAGGAGGACGAAAATGGCCTAAATGTTCATCCAATGACACAAACACACCTATTGGATGCACAAGATTGGTTAAAAACCCTAATTGGACAAGAATATGCCTTGGGTGGACGAAAATGACCTAAATGTTCATCCAATGACACAAACATACCTCTTGGATACACAAGATTGGTTAAAAACCCTATTTGGGCAAGAATAAGCCTAGGGTGGACGGAAATTACCTAAATGTTCATCCAATGACACAAACACACCTATAGGATGCACAAGATTGGTTAAAAACCCTAATTGGAGTCGATTAACCCTAGGGAGGTCGAAAATGACATAAACGTACATCCAATGACGCCAACACACCTATTGGATGCACTAGATTGGTTAAAAACCCTAATTGGACAAGAATAAGCCTAGGGAGGGCGAAAATGACCTAAATGTTCATCCAATGACTCAAATGAACTTATTGGATGCACAAGATTGTATTAAAACCCTAATTGGACAAGAATAAGCCAAAGGAGGACGAAAATGACCTAAATGTTAATCCAATGACACAAACACACCTATAGGATGGACAATATTGGTTAAAAACTCTAATTGGACAAAAATAAGCCTTGGGAGGACGAAAATGCCTTAAATGTTCATCCAATGACACAAACACACCTATTGGATGCACAAGATTGTTTAAAAACCCTAATTGGACAAGAATAAGCCTAGGGAGGAACAAAATGACCTAAATGTTCATTCAATGACACAAATGAACTTATTGGATGCACAAGATTTGTTAAAAACCCTAATTGGACAAGAATAAGCCTAAGGAGGACGAAAATGACCTAAATGTTCATCCAATGACACAAACACACCTATTGGATGCACAAGATTGGTTAAAAACCCTAATTGGACAAGAAGATGCTTAAGGAAGACGAAAATGACCTAAATGTTCATCCAATGACACAAACACATCTATTGGATGCACAAGATTGTTTAAAAACCCTAATTGGACAAGAATAAGTCTAGGGAGGACCAAAATTACCTAAATGTTCATTCAATGACACAAATGAACTTATTGGATGCACAAGACTGGTTAAAAACCCTAATTGGACAAGAATAAGCCTTGGGAGGACGAAAATGACCTAAATGTTCATCCAATGACACAAATGAACTTATTGGATGCACATAATTGTTTAAAAACCCTAATTGGACAAGTATAGGCCAAGGGAGGAAGAAAATAACCTAAATGTTCATCCAATGACACAAACACACCTATTGGATGCACATGATTGGTTAAAAACCCTAATTGGACAAGAATAAGCATAGGGAGGACGAAAATGACCTAAATGTTCATCCAATGACACAAACACACCTATAGGATGCACAATATTGGTTAAAAACCCTAATTGGACAAGAATAAGCCTAGGGAGGACGAAAATGCCCTAAATGTTAATACAATGATACAAACACACCAATTGGATGCACATGATTGGTTAAAAACCCTAATTGGACAAGAATAAGCCTAGGGAGGACGAAAATGCCCTAAATGTTAATCCAATGATACAAACACACCTATTGGATGCACATGATTGGTTAAAAACCCTAATTGGACAAGAATAAGCCTAGGGAGGACGAAAATGCCCTAAATGTTATTCCAATGACACAGACACACCTATAGGATGCACAATATTGGTTAAAAACCCTAATGGGATAAGAATAAGCCTTGGGAGGATGAAAATGCCCTATATGTTCATCCAATGACACAAACACACCTATTGGATGCACAAGATTGTTTAAAACCCCTAATTGGACAAGAATAAGCCTAGGGAGGACCAAAATGACCTAAATGTTTATTCAATGACACAAATGAACTTATTGGATGCACAAGATTTGTTAAAAACCCTAATTGGACAAAAATAAGCCTAAGAAGGACGAAAATGACCTAAATGTTCATCCAATGACACAAACACACCTATTGGATGCACAAGATTGGTTAAAAATCCTAATTGGACAAGTATAAGCCAAAGGAGGACGAAAATAACCTAAATGTTCATCCAATGACACAAACACACCTATTGGATGCACATGATTGGTTAAAAACCCTAATTGAACAAGAATAAGCCTAGGGAGGACGAAAATAACCAAATTGTTCATCCAATGACACAAATGAATTTATTGGACGCACAAGATTGGTTAATAACCCTAATTGGACAAGAATAAGCCTTGGGAGGACGAAAATGACCTAAATGTTCATCCAATGACACAAATGAACTTAGTGGATGCACAAGATTGGTTAAAAACCCTAATTGGACAAGAATAAGCCTAAGGGGGACGAAAATGACCTAAATGTTAATCCAATGACACAAACACACCTATAGGATGCACAATATTGGTTAAAAACCCTAATTGGACAAGAATAAGCCTAGGGAGGACGAAAATGCCCTAAATGTTAATCCAATGATACAAACACACCTATTGGATGCACATGATTGGTTAAAAACCTTAATTGGACAAGAATAAGCCTAGGGAGGACGAAAATGACCTAAATGTTCATCCAATGACACAAATGAACTTATTGGATGCACAAGATTGGTTAAAAACCCTAATTGGACAAGAATAAGCTTAAGGAGAACGAAAATGACGTAAATGTTCATCCAATGACACAAACACACCTATTGGATGCACAAGATTGGTTAAAAACCATAATTGGACAAGAAGATGCCTAAGGAAGACGAAAATGACCTAAATGTTGATCCAATGACACAAACACACCTATTGAATGCACAAGATTGTTTAAAAACCCTAATTGGACAAGAATAAGTCTAGGGAGGGCCAAAATTACCTAAATGTTCATTCAATGACACAAATGAACTTATTGGATGCACAAGACTGGTTAAAAACCCTAATTGGACAAGAATAAGCCTTGGGAGGACGAAAATGACCTAAATGTTCATCCAATGACACAAATGAACTTATTGGATGCACATAATTGTTTAAAAACCCTAATTGGACAAGTATAAGCCAAGGGAGGACGAAAATAACCTAAATTTTCATCCAATGACTCAAACACACCTATTGGATGCACATTATTGGTTAAAAATCCTAATTGGACAAGAATAAGCCAAAGGAGGACGAAAATGACCTAAATGTTAATCCAATGACACAAACACACCTATAGGATGCACAATATTGGTTAAAAACCCTAATTGGACAAGAACAAGCCTAGGGAGGACGAAAATGCCCTAAATGATAATCCAATGATACAAACACACCTATTGGATGCACATGATTGGTTAAAAACCCTAATTGGACAAGAATAAGCCTAGGGAGGACGAAAATGCCCTAAATGTTAATCCAATGATACAAACACACCTATTGGATGCACATGATTGGTTAAAAACCCTAATTGGACAAGAATAAGCCTAGGGAGGACGAAAATACCCTAAATGTTAATCCAATGACACAAACACACCTATAGGATGCACAATATTGGTTAAAAACCCTAATTGGATAAGAATAAGCTTTGGGAGGATGAAAATGCCCTAAATATTCATCCAATGACACAAACACACCTATTGGATGCACAAGATTGTTTAAAAACCCTAATTGGACAAGAATAAGCCTAGGGAGGACCAAAATGACCTAAATTTTCATTCAATGACACAAATGAACTTATTGGATGCACAAGATTTGTTAAAAACCCTAATTGGACAAGAATAAGCCTAAGGAGGACGAAAATGACATAAATGTTCATCCAATGACACAAACACACCTATTGGATGCACAAGATTGGTTAAAAACCCTAATTGGACAAGTATAAGCCAAGGGAGGACGAAAATAACCTAAATGTTCATCCAATGACACAAACACACCTATTGGATGCACATGATTGGTTAAAAACCCTAATTGAACCAGAATAAGCCTAAGGGGGACGAAAATGACCTAAATGTTAATCCAATGACACAAACACACCTATAGGATGCACAATAATGGTTAAAAACCCTAATTGGACAAGAATAAGCATAGGGAGGACGAAAATGCCCTAAATGTTAATCCAATGATACAAACACACCTATTGGATGCACATGATAGGTTAAAAACCCTAATTGGACAAGAATAAGCCTAGGGAGGACGAAAATGACCTAAATGTTCATCCAATGACACAAATGAACTTATTGGATGCACAAGATTGGTTAAAAACCCTAATTGGACAAGAATAAGCCTAAGGAGGACGAAAATGACCTAAATGTTAATCCAATGACACAAACACACCTATAGGATGCACAATATTGGTTAAAAACCCTAATTGGACAAGAATAAGCTTAGGGAGGACGAAAATGCCCTAAATGTTAATCCAATGATACAAACACACCTATTGGATGCACATGATTGGTTAAAAACCCTAATTGGACAAGAATAAGCCTAGGGAGGACAAAAATGCCCTAAATGTTAATCCAATGATACAAACACACCTATTGGATGCACATGATTGGTTAAAAACCCTAATTGGACAAGAATAAGCCTAGGGAGGACGAAAATGCCCTAAATGTTAATCCAATGACACAAACACACCTATAGGATGCACAATATTGGATAAAAACCCTAATTGGATAAGAATAAGCCTTGGGAGGATGAAAATGCCCTAAATATTCATCCAATGACACAAACACACCTATTGGATGCACAAGATTGTTTAAAAACCCTAATTGGACAAGAATAAGCCTAGGGAGGACCAAAATGACCTATATTTTCATTCAATGACACAAATGAACTTATAGGATGCACAAGATTTGTTAAAAACCCTAATTGGACAAGAATAAGCCTAAGGAGGACGAAAATGACCTAAATGTTCATCCAATGACACAAACACACCTATTGGATGCACAAGATTGGTTAAAAACCCTAATTGGACAAGTATAAGCCAAGGGAGGACGAAAATAACCTAAATGTTCATCCAATGACACAAACACACCTTTTGGATGCACATGATTGGTTAAAAACCCTAATTGAACAAGAATAAGCCTAAGGGGGACGGAAATGACCTAAATGTTAATCCAATGACACCAACACACCTATAGGATGCACAATAATGGTTAAAAACCCTAATTGGACAAGAATAAGCATAGGGAGGACGAAAATGCCCTAAATGTTAATCCAATGATACAAACACACCTATTGGATGCACATGATTGGTTAAAAACCCTAATTGGACAAGAATAAGCCTTGGGAGGAGGAAAATGACCTAAATGTTCATCCAATGACACAAATGAACTTATTGGATGCACAAGATTGGTTAAAAACCCTAATTGGACAAGAATAAGCCTAAGGAGGACGAAAATGACCTAAATGTTAATCCAATGACACAAACACACCTATAGGAAGCACAAGATTGGTTAAAAAACCCTAATTGGACAAGACTAACCCAAGGGAGGGCGAAAATGACCTAAATGTTCATCCAATGACACAAATGAACTTATTGGATGCACAAGATTGGTTAAAAACCCTAATTGGACAAGAATAAGCCTAAGGGGGACGAAAATGACTTAAATGTTAATCCAATGACACAAACACACCAATAGGATGCACAATAATGGTTAAAAACCCTAATTGGACAATAATAAGCCTAGGGAGGACGAAAATGCCCTAAATGTTAATCCAATGATACAAACACACCTATTGGATGCACATGATTGGTTAAAAACCCTAATTAGACAAGAATAAGCCTAGGGAAGACGAAAACGACCTAAATGTTCATCCAATGACACAAATGAACTTATTGGATGCACAAGATTGGTTAAAAACCCTAATTGGACAAGAATAAGCCTAAGGAGGACGAAAATGACCTAAATGTTAATCCAATGACACAAACACACCTATAGGATGCACAATATTGGTTAAAAACCCTAATTGGACAAGAATAAGCCTAGGGAGGACGAAAATGACCTAAATGTTAATCTAATGACACAAACACACCTATTGGATGCACAAGATTGTTTAAAAACCCTAATTGGACAAGAATAAGCCAAGGGAGGACGAAAATGCCCTAAATGATAATCCAATGACACAAACACACCTATTGGATGCACAAGATTGGTTAAAAACCCTAATTGGACAAGAATAAGCCTAGGGAGGACGAAAATGACCTAAATGTTAATCCAATGACACAAACACACCTATTGGATGCACAAGATTGTTTAAAAACCCTAATTGGACAAGAATAAGCCTAGGGAGGACGAAAATGACCTAATTGATCATCCAATGACACAAACACACCTATTGGATGCACAAGATTGGTTAAAAACCCTAGTTGGACAAGAACATGCCTAGGGAGGACGAAAATGACCTAATTGATCATCCAATGATACTAATGAAGTTATTGGATGCACAAGATTGGTTAAAAACCCTAATTGGACAAGAATAAGCGTAGGGAGGACGAAAATGACCTAATTGATCATCCAATGACACAAACACACCTATTGGATACACAAAATTGGTTAAAAACCCTAGTTGGACAAGAACATGACTAGGGTGGATGAAAATGACCTAATTGATCATCCAATGACACAAACACACCTATTGGATGCACAAGATTGGTTAAAAACCCTAATTGGACAAGAATAAGCCTAGGGAGGACGAAAATGACCTAATTGATCATCCAATGACACAAACACACCTATTGGATGCACAAGATTGGTTAAAAACCCTAACTGGACAAGAATAAGCCTAGGGAGGACAAAAATGACCTAATTGGTCATCCAATGACACAAACACACCTATTGGATGCACAAGATTGGTTAAAAACCCTAATTGGACAAGAATAAGCCTAGGGAAGACGAAAATGACCTAAATGCTAATCCAATGACACAACTCAACTTATTGGATGCACAAGATTGGTTAAAGACCCTAATTGGGCAAGAATAAGCCTAGGGAGGACGAAAATGACCTAATTGATCATCCAATGACACAAACACACCTATTGGATGCACAAGATTGGTTAAAAACCCTAATTGGACAAGAATAAGCCTAGGGAGGACGAAAATGACCTAATTGATCATCCAATGACACAAACACACCTATTGGATGCACAAGATTGGTTAAAAACCCTAATTGGACAAGAATAAGCATAGTGAGGACGAAAATGACCTAAGTGATAATCCAATGACACAAACACACCTATTGGAAGCACAAGATTGGTTAAAAACCCTAATTGGACAAGAATATGCCTAGGGAGGACGAAAATGACCTAAATGTTAATCCAATGACACAAATGAACTTATTGGATGCACAAGATTGGTTAAAAACCCTAATTGGGCAAGAATAAGCCTAGGAAGGACGAAAATGACCTAATTGATCATCCAATGACACAAACACACCTATTGGATGCACAAGATTGGTTAAAAACCCTAATTGGACAAGAATATGCCTAGGGAGGACGAAAATGACCTAATTGATCATCCAATGACACAAACACACCTATTGCATGCACAAGATTTGTTTAAAACCCTAATTGGACAAGAATATGCCTAGGGAGGACGAAAATGACCTAAATATTAATTCAATGACATAAACAAACTTGTGGGATGCACAAGATTGGTTAAAAACCCTAATTGGACAAGAATAAGCCTAGGGAGGACGAAAATGACCTAATTGATCATCCAATGACACAAACACACCTATTGGAAGCACAAGAATGGTTAAAAACCCTAATTGGACAATAATAAGCCTAGGCAGGACGAAAATGACCTAATTGATCATCCAATGACACAAACACACCTATTGGAAGCACAAGATTGGTTAAAAACCCTAATTGGACAAGAATATGCCTAGGGAGGACGAAAATGACCTAAATGTTAATCCATTGACACAAATGAACTTATTGGATGCACAAGATTGATTAAAAACCCTAATTGGACAAGAATAAGCCTAGGGAGGACGAAAATGACCTAAATGTTAATCCAATGACACAAATGAACTTATTGGATGCACAAGATTGATTAAAAACCCTAATTGGACAAGAATAAGCCTAGGGAGGACGAAAATGACCTAATTGATCATCCAATGACACAAACACACCTATTGGATGCACCAGATTGGTTAAAAACCCTAATTGGACAAGAATATGCCTAGGGAGGACGAAAATGACCTAAATGTTAATCCAATGACACAACTCAACTTATTGGATGCACAAGATTGGTTAAAAACCCTAATTGGACAAGAATAAGCATAGGGAGGACGAAAATGACCTAAATGTTCATCCAATGACACAAACACACATATTGGATGCACAAGATTGCTTAAAACCCTAATTGGACAAAAATAAGACTAGGGATGACGAAAATGACCTAAATGTTCGTCCAATGACACAAACACACCTATTGGATGCACAAGATTGCATAAAAACCCTAATTGGACAAGAATAAGCCTAGGGAGGACGAAAATGACCTAAATGTTCATCCAATGACACAAATGAACTTATTGGATGCACAAGATTGGTTAAAAACCCTAATTGGACAAGAATAAGCCTAGGGAGGACGAAAATGACCTAAATGTTCATCCAATGACACAAATGAACTTATTGGATGCACAAGATTGGTTAAAAACCCTAATTGGACAAGAATAAGCATAGGGAGGACGAAAATGACCTAAACGTTCATCCAATAACACAAACCCACATATTGGATGCACAATATTGCTTAAAACCCTAATTGGACAAGAATAAGACTAGGGAGGACGAAAATGACCTAAATGTTCATCCAATGACACAAACACACCTATTGGATGCACAAGATTGCATAAAAACCCTAATTCGACAAGAATAAGACTAGGGAGGACGAAAATGACCTAAATGTTCCTCCAATGACACAAACACACCTATTGGATGCACAAGATTGAATAAAAAACCCTAATTCGACAAGAATAAGACTAGGGAGGACGAAAATGACCTAAATGTTCCTCCAATGACACAAACACACCTATTGGATGCACAAGATTGCATAAAAACCCTAATTGGACAAGAATAAGACTAGGGAGGACGAAAATGACCTAAATGTTCCTCCAATAACACAAACACACCTATTGGATGCACAAGATTGCATAAAAAACCTAATTGGACAAGAATAAGACTAGGGAGGACGAAAATGACCTAAATGTTCATCCAATGACACAAATGAACTTATTGTATGCACAAGATTGGATAAAAACCCTAATTGGACAAGAATAAGCATAGGGAGGACGAAAATGAACTAAATGTTCATCCAATGACACAAACACACATATTGGATGCACAAGATTGCTTAAAACCCTAATTGGACAAGAATAAGAATAGGGAGGACGAAAATGACCTAAATGTTCGTCCAATGACACAAACACACCTATTGGATGCACAAGATTGCATAAAAACCCTAATTGGACAAGAATAAGCCTAGGGAGGACGAAAATGACCAAAATGTTCGTCCAATGACACAAATGAACTTATTGGATGCACAAGATTGGTTAAAAACCCTAATTGGACAAGAATAAGCCTAGGGAGGACGAAAATGACCTAAATGTTCATCCAATGACACAAATGAACTTATTGGATGCACAAGATTGGTTAAAAACCCTAATTGGACAAGAATAAGCCTAAGGAGGACGAAAATGACCTAAATGTTCATCCAATGACACAAACACACCTATTGGATGAACAAGATTGGTTAAAAACCCTAATTGGACAAGAAGATGCCTAAGGAAGACGAAAATGACCTAAATGTTCATCCAATGACACAAACACACCTATTGGATGCACAAGATTGTTTAAAAACCCTAATTGGACAAGAATAAGTCTAGGGAGGACCAAAATGACCTAAATGTTCATTCAATGACACAAATGAACTTATTCGATGCACAAGATTGGTTAAAAACCATAATTGGACAAGAATAAGCCTTGGGAGGACGAAAATGACCTAAATGTTCATCCAATGACATAAATTAACTTATTGGATGCACAAGACTGTTTAAAAACCCTAATTGGACAACTATAAGCCAAGGGAGGACGAAAATAACCTAAATGTTCATCCAATGACACAAACACACCTATTGGATGCACATGATTGGTTAAAAACTCTAATTGGACAAGAATAAGCCTAGGGAGGACGAAAATGACCTAAATGTTCATCCAATGACATAAATGAACTTATTGGATGCACAAGATTGATTAAAATCCCTAATTGGACAAGAATAAGCCTAAGGAGGACGAAAATGACCTAAATGTTAATCCAATGACACAAACACACCTATAGGATGCACAATATTGGTTAAAAACCCTAATTGGACAAGAATAAGCCTAGGGAGGACGAAAATGCCCTAAATGTTAATCCAATGATACAAACACACCTATTGGATGCACATGATTGGTTAAAAACCCTAATTGGACAAGAATAAGCCTAGGGAGGACGAAAATGCCCTAAATGTTAATCCAATGACACAAACACACCTATAGGATGCACAATATTGGTTAAAAACCCTAATTGGACAAGAATAAGCCTTGGGAGGATGAAAATGACCTAAATTTTCATGCAATGACACAAACACACCTATCGGATGCACAAGATTGTTTAAAAACCCTAATTGGACAAGAATAAGCCTAGGGAGGACCAAAATGACCTAAATGTTCATTCAATGACACAAATGAACTTATTGGATGCACAAGATTTGTTAAAAACCCTAATTGGACAAGAATAAGCCTAAGGAGGACGAAAATGACCTAAATGTTCATCCAATGACACAAACACACCTATTGGATGTACAAGATTGGTTAAAAACCCTAATTGGACAAGTATAAGCCAAGGGAGGACGAAAATAACCTAAATGTTCATCCAATGACACAAACACACCTATTGGATGCACATGATTGGTTAAAAACCCTAATTGGACAAGAATAAGCCTTGGGAGGATGAAAATGCCCTAAATGTTCATCCAATGACAAAAACACACCTATTGGATGCACAAGATTGTTTAAAAACCCTAATTGGACAAGAATAAGCCTAGGGAGGACCAAAATGACCTAAATGTTCATTCAATGACACAAATGAAGTTATTGGATGCACAAGATTTGTTAAAAACCCTAATTGGACAAGAATAAGCCTAAGGAGGACGAAAATGACCTAAATGTTCATCCAATGACACAAACACACCTATTGGATGCACAAGATTGGTTAAAAACCCTAATTGGACATGAAGATGCCTAAGGAAGACGAAAATGACCTAAATGTTATTCCAATGACACAAACACACCTATTGGATGCACAAGATTGTTTAAAAACCCTAATTGGACAAGAATAAGTCTAGGGAGGACCAAAATGACCTAAATGTTCATTCAATGACACAAATGAACTTATTTGATGCACAAGATTGGTTAAAAACCATAATTGGACAAGAATAAGTCTTGGGAGGTAGAAATTGCCCTAAATGTTCATCCAATGACACAAACACATCTATTGGATGCACAAGATTGTTTAAAAACCCTAATTGGACAAGAATAACCCTAGGGAGGACCAAAATGACCTAAATGTTCATTCAATGACACAAATGAACTTATTGGATGCACAAGATTTGTTAAAACCCTAATTGGACAAGAATAACCCTAAGGAGGACGAAAATGACCTAAATGTTCATCCAATGACACAAACACACCTATTGGATGCACAAGATTGGTTAAAAACCCTAATTGGACAAGAATATGCCTTGGGTGGACGAAAATGACCTAAATGTTCATCCAATGACACATACATACCTCTTGGATGCACAAGATTGGTTAAAAACCCTAATTGGGCAAGAATAAGCCTAGGGTGGACGAAAATGACCTAAATGTTCAACCAATGACACAAATGAACTTATTGGATGCACAAGATAGTTTTAAAACCCTAATTGGACAAGAATAAGCCAAAGGAGGACGAAAATGACCTAAATGTTAATCCAATGACACAAACACACCTATAGGATGGACAATATTGGTTAAAAACTCTAATTGGACAAAAATAAGCCTTGGGAGGACGAAAATGCCCTAAATGTTCATCCAATGACACAAACACACCTATTGGATGCACAAGATTGTTTAAAAACCCTAATTGGACAAGAATAAGCTTAGGGAGGACCAAAATGACCTAAATGTTCATTCAATGACACAAACACACCTATTGGATGCACAAGATTGGTTAAAAACCCTAATTGGACAAGAAGATGCCTAAGGAAGACGAAAATGACCTAAATGTTCATCCAATGACACAAACACACCTATTGGATGCACAAGATTGTTTAAAAACCCTAATTGGACAAGAATAAGTCTAGGGAGGACCAAAATTACCTAAATGTTCATTCAATGACACAAATGAACTTATTGGATGCACAAGACTAGTTAAAAACCCAAATTGGACAAGAATAAGCCTTGGGAGGACGAAAATGACTTTAATGTTCATCCAATGACACAAATGAAGTTATTGGATGCACACAATTGTTTAAAAACCCTAATTGGACAAGTATAAGCCAAGGGAGAACGAAAATAATCTAATTGTTCATCCAATGACACAAACACACCTATTGGAAGCACAAGATTGGTTAAAAACCCTAATTGGACAAGAATTAGCCTAGGGAGAACGAAAATGACCTAAATGTTCATCCAATGACACAAATGAACTTATTAGATGCACAAGATTGGTTAAAAACCCTAATTGGACAAGAATAAGCCTAAGGAGGACGAAAATGACCTAAATGTTAATCCAATGACACAAACACACCTATAAGATGCACAATATTGGTTAAAAACCCTAATTGGACAAGAATAAGCCTAGGGAGGACGGAAATGCCCTAAATGTTAATCCAATGATAAAAACACACCTATTGGATGCACATGATTGGTTAAAAACCCTAATTGGACAAGAATAAGCGTAGGGAGGACGAAAATGCCCTAAATGTTAATCCAATGATACAAACACACCTATTGGATGCACATGATTGGTTAAAAACCCTAATTGGACAAGACTAAGCCTAGGGAGGACGAAAATGCCCTAAATGTTAATCCAATGACACAAACACACCTATAGGATGCACAATATTGGTTAAAAACCCTAATTGGATAAGAATAAGCCTTGGGAGGATGAAAATACCCTAAATGTTCATCCAATGACACAAACACACCTATTGGATGCACAAGATTGTTTAAAAACCCTAATTGGACAAGAATAAGTCTAGGGAGGACCAAAATGACCTAAATGTTCATTCAATGACACAAATGAACTTATTTGATGCACAAGATTGGTTAAATACCATAATTGGACAAGAATAAGTCTTGGGAGGACGAAAATGCCCTTAATGTTCATCCAATGACACAAACACACCTATTGGATGCACAAGATTGTTTAAAAACCCTAATTGGACAAGAATAATCCTAGGGAGGACCAAAATGACCTAAATGTTCATTCGATGACACAAATGAACTTATTGGATGCACAAGATTTGTTAAAAACCATAATTGGACAAGAATAAGCCTAAGGAGGACGAAAATGACCTAAATGTTCATCCAATGACAGAAACACACCTATTGGATGCACAAGATTGGTTAAAAACCCTAATTGGACAAGAATATGCCTTGGGTGGACGAAAATGACCTAAATGTTCATCCAATGACACATACATACCTCTTGGATGCACAAGATTGGTTAAACACCCTAATTGGGCAAGAATAAGCCTAGGGTGGACGAAAATGACCTAAATGTTCAACCAATGACACAAATGAACTTATTGGATGCACAAGATAGTTTTAAAACCCTAATTGGACAAGAATAAGCCAAAGGAGGACGAAAATGACCTAAATGTTAATCCAATGACACAAACACACCTATAGGATGGACAATATTGGTTAAAAACTCTAATTGGACAAAAATAAGCCTTGGGAGGACGAAAATGCCCTAAATGTTCATCCAATGACACAAACACACCTATTGGATGCACAAGATTGTTTAAAAACCCTAATTGGACAAGAATAAGCCTAGGGAGGACCAAAATGACCTAAATGTTCATTCAATGACACAAACACACCTATTGGATGCACAAGATTGGTTAAAAACCCTAATTGGACAAGAAGATGCCTAAGGAAGACGAAAATGACCTAAATGTTCATCCAATGACACAAACACACCTATTGGATGCACAAGATTGTTTAAAAACCCTAATTGGACAAGAATAAGTCTAGGGAGGACAAAAAGTACCTAAATGTTCATTCAATGACACAAATGAACTTATTGGATGCACAAGACTGGTTAAAAACCCTAATTGGACAATAATAAGCCTTGGGAGGACGAAAATGACCTAAATGTTCATCCAATGACACAAATGAACTTATTGGATGCACACAATTGTTTAAAAACCCTAATTGGACAAGTATAAGCCAAGGGAGAACGAAAATAATCTAATTGTTCATCCAATGACACAAACACACCTATTTGAAGCACATGATTGGTTAAAAACCCTAATTGGACAAGAATTAGCCTAGGGAGGACGAAAATGACCTAAATGTTCATCCAATGACACAAATGAACTTATTGGATGCACAAGATTGGTTAAAAACCCTAATTGGACAAGAATAAGCCTAAGGAGGACGAAAATGACCTAAATGTTAATTCAATGACACAAACACACCTATAGGATGCACAATATTGGTTAAAAACCCTAATTGGACATGAATAAGCTTAGGGAGGACGAAAATGCCCTAAATGTTTATCCAGTGATACAAACACACCTATTGGATGCACATGATTGGTTAAAAACCCTAATTGGACAAGAATAAGCCTAGGGAGGACGAAAATGCCCTAAATGTTCATCCAATGACACAAACACACCTATTGGATGCACAAGATTGTTTAAAAACCCTAATTGGACAAGAATAAGCCTATGGAGGACCAAAATGACCTAAATGTTCATTCGATGACACAAATGAACTTATTGGATGCACAAGATTTGTTAAAAACCCTAATTGGACAAGAATAAGCCTAGGGAGGACGAAAATGCCCTAAATGTTCATCCAATGACACAAACACACCTATTGGATGCACAAGATTGTTTAAAAACCCTAATTGGACAAGAATAAGCCTAGGGAGGACCAAAATGACCTAAATGTTCATTCGATGACACAAATGAACTTATTGGATGCACAAGATTTGTTAAAAACCCTAATTGGACAAGAATAAGCCTAAGGAGGACGAAAATGACCTAAATGTTCATCCAATGAGACAAACACACCTATTGGATGCCCAAGATTGGTTAAAAACCCTAATTGGACAAGTATAAGCCAAGGGAGGACGAAAATAACCTAAATTTCCATCCAATGACACAAATTATTTTATTGGATGCACAAGATTGGTTAAAAACCATAACTGGGCAAGAATAAGCCTAGGGTGGACGGAAATGACCTAAATGTTCATCCAATGACACAAACATACCTATAGGAAGACCAAGATTGGTTAAAAACCCTAATTGGACATGATTAACCCTAGGGAGGACGAAAATGACCTAAATGTACATCCAATGACGCCAACACACCTATTGGATGCACAAGATTGGTTAAAAACCCTAATTGGACAAGAATAACCCTAGGGAGGGCGAAAATGACCTAAATGTTAATCCAACGACACAAATGAACTTATTGGATGCACAAGATTGGTTAAAAACCCTAATTGGACAAGAATAAGCCTAAGGGGGACGAAAATGACCTAAATGTTAATCCAATGACACAAACACACCTATAGGATGCACAATATTGGTTAAAAACCCTAATTGGAATGGAATAAGCCTTGGGAGGATGAAAATGCCCTAAATGTTCATCCAATGACAGATACACACCTATTGGATGCACAAGATTGTTTAAAAACCCTAATTGGACAAGAATAAGCCTAGGGAGGACCAAAATGACCTAAATGTTCATTCAATGACACAAATGAACTTATTGGATGCACAAGATTTGTTAAAAACCCTAATTGGACAAGAATAAGCCTAAGGAGGACGAAAATGACCTAAATGTTCATCCAATGACACAAACATACCTCTTGGATGCACAAGATTGGTTAAAAACCCTAATTGGGCATGAATAAGCCTAGGGTGGACGGAAATGACCTAAATGTTCATCCAATGACACAAACACACCTATAGGAAGCACAAGATTGGTTAAAAACCCTAATTGGAGATGATTAACCCTAGGGAGGACGAAAATGACCAAAATGTACATCCAATGACGCCAACACACCTATTGGATGCATAAGATTGGTTAAAAACCCTAATTGGACAAGAATAAGCCTAGGGAGGGCGAAAATGACCTAAATGTTCATCCAATGACACAAATGAACTTATTGGATGCACAAGATTGGTTAAAAACCCTAATTGGACAAGAATAAGCCAAAGGAGGACGAAAATGACCTAAATGTTAATCCAATGACACAAACACACCTATAGGATGGACAATATTGGTTAAAAATCTAAATGGACAAAAATAAGCCTTGGGAGGACGAAAATGCCCTAAATGTTCATCCAATGACACAAACACACCTATTGGATGCACAAGATTGGTTAAAAACCCTAATTGGACAAGAATATGCCTTGGGTGGACGAAAATGACCTAAATATTCATCCAATGACACAAACACACCTATTGGATGCACAAGATTTGTTAAAAACCCTAATTGGACAAGAATAAGCCTAAGGAGGACGAAAATGACCTAAATGTTCATCCAATGACACAAACACACCTATTGGATGCACAAGATTGTTTTTAACCCCTAATTGGACAAGAATAAGTCTAGGGAGGACCAAAATGACCTAAATGTTCATTCAATGACACAAATGAACTTATTGGTTGCACAAGATTGGTTAAAAACCCTAATTGGACAAGAATAAGCCTTGGGAGGACGAAAATGACCTAAATGTTCATCCAATGACACAAATTATTTTATTGGATGCACAAGATTGGTTAAAAACCATAATTGGGCAAGAATAAGCCTAGGGTGGACGGAAATGAATTAAATGTTCATCCAATGACACAAACACACCTATAGGAAGACCAAGATTGGTTAAAAACCCTAATTGGACATGATTAACTCTAGGGAGGACGAAAATGACCTAAATGTACATCCAATGACGCCAACACACCTATTGGATGCACAAGATTGGTTAAAAACCCTAATTGGACAAGAATAACCCTAGGGAGGGCGAAAATGACCTAAATGTTCATCCAACGACACAAATGAACTTATTGGATGCACAAGATTGGTTAAAAACCATAATTAGACAAGAATAAGCCTAAGAGGGACGAAAATGACCTAAATGTTAATCCAATGTCACAAACACACCTATAGGATGCACAATATTGGTTAAAAACCCTAATTGGAATGGAATAAGCCTTGGGAGGATGAAAATGCCCTAAATGTTCATCCAATGACACATACACACCTATTGGATGCACAAGATTGTTTAAAAACCCTAATTGGACAAGAATAAGCCTAGGGAGGACCAAAATGACCTAAATGTTCATTCAATGACTCAAATGAACTTATTGGATGCACAAGATTTGTTAAAAACCCTAATTGGACAAGAATAAGCCTAAGGAGGACGAAAATGACCTAAATGTTCATCCAATGACACAAACATACCTCTTGGATGCACAAGATTGGTTAAAAACCCTAATTGGGCAAGAATAAGCCTAGGGTGGACGGAAATGACCTAAATGTTCATCCAATGACACAAACACACCTATAGGAAGCACAAGATTGGTTAAAAACCCTAATTGGAGATGATTAACCCTAGGGAGGACGAAAATGACCTAAATGTACATCCAATGACGCCAACACACCTATTGGATGCACAAGATTGGTTAAAAACCCTAATTGGACAAGAATAAGCCTAGGGAGGGCGAAAATGACCTAAATGTTCATCCAATGACACAAATGAACTTATTGGATGCACAAGATTGGTTAAAAACCCTAATTGGACAAGAATAAGCCAAAGGAGGACGAAAATGACCTAAATGTTAATCCAATGACACAAACACACCTATAGGATGGACAATATTGGTTCAAAATCTAATTGGACAAAAATAAGCTTTGGGAGGACGAAAATGCCCTAAATGTTCATCCAATGACACAAACACACCTATTGGATGCACAAGATTGGTTAAAAACCCCAATTGGACAAGAATATGCCTTGGGTGGACGAAAATGACCTAAATATTCATCCAATGACACAAACACACCTATTGGATGCACAAGATTTGTTAAAAACCCTAATTGGACAAGAATAAGCCTAAGGAGGACGAAAATGACCTAAATGTTCATCCAATGACACAAACACACCTATTGGATGAACAAGATTGTTTAAAAACCCTAATTGGACAAGAATAACCCTAGGAAGGACCAAAATGACCTAAATGTTCATTCAATGACACAAATGAACTTATTGGATGCACAAGATTTTTTAAAAACCCTAATTGGACAAGAATAAGCCTAAGGAGGACGAAAATGACCTAAATGTACGGTGGACGAAAATGACCTAAATGTTCATCCAATGACACAAACATACCTCTTGGATGCACAAGATTGGTTAAAAACCCTAATTGGGAAAGAATAAGCCTAGGGTGGACGGAAATGACCTAAATGTTCATCCAATGACACAGACACACCTATAGGAAGCACAAGATTGGTTAAAAACCCTAATTGGAGATGATTTACCCTAGGGAGGACGAAAATGACCTAAATGTACATCCAATGACGCCAACACACCTATTGGATGCACAAGATTGGTTACAAACCCTAATTGGACAAGAATAAGCCTAGGGAGGACCGAAATGACCTAAATGTTCATTCAATGACACAAATGAACTTATTGGATGCACAAGATTTGTTAAAAACCCTAATTGGACAAGAATAAGCCTAAGGAGGACGAAAATGACCTAAATGTTAATCCAATGACACAAATACACCTATAGGATGCACAATATTGGTTAAAAACCCTAATTGGAATGGAATAAGCCTTGGGAGGATGAAAATGCCCTAAATGTTCATCCAATGACACATACACACCTATTGGATGCACAAGATTGTTTAAAAACCCTAATTGGACAAGAATAAGCCTAGGGAGGACCAAAATGACCTAAATGTTCATTCAATGACACAAATGAACTTATTGGATGCACAAGATTTGTTAAAAACCCTAATTGGACAAGAATAAGCCTAAGGAGGACGAAAATGACCTAAATGTTCATCCAATGACACAAACATACCTCTTGGATGCAAAAGACTGGTTAAAAACGCTAATTGGGCAAGAATAAGCCTAGGGTGGACGGAAATGACCTAAATGTTCATCCAATGACACAAACACACCTATAGGAAGCACAAGATTGGTTAAAAACCCTAATTGGAGATGATTAACCCTAGGGAGGACGAAAATGACCTAAATGTACATCCAATGACGCCAACACACCTATTGGATGCACAAGAATGGTTAAAAACCCTAATTGGACAAGAATAAGCCTAGGGAGGGCGAAAATGACCTAAATTGTTCATCCAATGACACAAACACACCTATTGGATGCACAAGATTTGTTAAAAACCCTAATTGGACAAGAATAAGCCTAAGGAGGACGAAAATGACCTAAATGTTCATCCAATGACACAAACACACCTATTGGATGAACAAGATTCTTTAAAACCCATAATTGGACAAGAATAAGTCTAGGGAGGACCAAAATCACCTAAATGTTCATTCAATGACACAAATGAACTTATTCGATGCACAAGATTGGTTAAAAACCATAATTGGACAAGAATAAGTCTTGGGAGGACGAAGATGCCCTAAATGTTCATCCAATGACACAAACACACCTATTGGATGCACAAGATTGTTTAAAAACCCTAATTGGACAAGAATAACCCTAGGGAGGACCAAAATGACCTAAATGTTCATTCAATGACACAAACGAACTTATTGGATGCACAAGATTTTTTAAAAACCCTAATTGGACAAGAATAAGCCTAAGGAGGACGAAAATGACCTAAATGTTCATCCAATGACACAAACACACCTATTGGATGCACAAGATTGTTTAAAAACCCAAATTGGACAAGAATATGCCTTGGGTGGACGAAAATGACCTAAATGTTCATCCAATGACACAAACATACCTCTTGGATGCACAAGATTGGTTAAAAACCCTAATTGGGAAAGAATAAGCCTAGGGTGGACGGAATTGACCTAAATGTTCATCCAATGACACAAACACACCTATAGGAAGCACATGATTGGTTAAAAACCCTAATTGGACAAGAATAAGCCTTGGGAGGACCAAAATGACCTAAATGTTCATTC
>JBBPBR010000003.1:42282483-42298039 GCA_037974775.1 Cicer pinnatifidum
CAATGACACAAATGAACTTATTGGAAGCACAAGATTTGTTAAAAACCCTAATTGGACAAGAATAAGCCTAAGGAGGACGAAAATGACCTAAATGTGCATCCAATGACACAAACACACCTATTGGATGCACAAGATTGTTTAAAATCCCTAATTGGACAAGAATAAGTCTAGGGAGGACCAAAATTACCTAAATGTTCATTCAATGACACAAATGAACTTATTGGATGCACAAGATTGGTTAAAAACCCAAAATTGGACAAGAATAAGCCTTGGGAGGACGAAAATGACCTAAATGTTCATCCAATGACACAAATGAACTTATTGGATGCACATAATTGTTTAAAAACCCGAATTAGACAAGTATAAGCCAAGGGAGGACGAAAATAACCTAAATGTTCATCCAATGACACAAACACACCTATTGGATGCACATGATTGGTTAAAAACACTAATTGGACAAGAAAAAGCCTAGGGAGGACGAAAATGACCTAAATGTTCACCCAATGACACAAATGAACTTATTGGATGTACAAGATTTGTTAAAAACCCTAATTGGACAAGAATATGCCTTGGGTGGACGAAAATGACCTAAATGTTCATCCAATGACACAAATGAACTTATTGGATGTACAAGATTGGTTAAAAACCCTAATTGGACAAGAATAAGCCTACGGAGGACGAAAATGACCTAAATGTTCATCCAATGACACAAAGGAACTTATTGGATGCACAAGATTGGTTAAAAACCCTAATTGGACAAGAATAAGCACTGGGAGGACGAAAATGACCTAAATGTTCATCCAATGACACAAATGAAATTATTGGATGCACAAGATTTGTTAAAAACCCTAATTGGACAAGAATATGCCTTGGGTGGACGAAAATGACCTAAATGTTCATCTAATGACACAAATGAACTTATGAGATGTACAAGATTGGTTAAAAACCCTAATTGCACAAGAATAAGCCTAGGGAGGACCAAAATGACCTAAATGTTCATTCAATGACACAAATGAACTTATTGGATGCACAAGATTAGTTAAAAACCCTAATTGGACAAGAATAACCCTAAGGAGGACGAAAATGACCTAAATTTTCATCCAATGACACAAACACACCTATTGGATGTACAAGATTGGTTAAAAACCCTAATTGGACAAGAATATGCCTAGGGAGGACCAAAATGACCTAAATGTTCATTCAATGACACAAATGAACTTATTGGATGCACAAGATTAGTTAAAAACCCAAATTGGACAAGAATAACCCTAAGGAGGACGAAAATGACCTAAATGTTCATCCAATGACACAAACATACCTATTGGATGCACAAGATTGGTTAAAAACCCTAATTGGGCAAGAATAAGCCTAGGGTGGACGGAAATGACCTAAATGTTCATCCAATGACACAAACACACCTATAGGAAGCACAAGATTGGTTAAAAACCCTAATTGGACATGATTAACCCTAGGGAGGACGAAAATGACCTAAATGTTCACCCAATGACACAAAAGAACTTATTGGATGCACAAGATTGGTTAAAAACCCTAATTGGACAAGAATAAGCCTAAGGAGGACGAAAATGACCTAAATGTTAATCGAATGACACAAACACACCTAGAGGATGCACAATATTGGTTAAAAACCCTAATTGGACAAGAATAAGCCTTGGGAGGACGAAAATGACCTAAATGTACATCCAATGACGCCAACACACCTATTGGATGCACAAGATTGTTTAAAAACCCTAATTGGACATGATTAACCCTAGGGAGGACGAAAATGACCTAAATGTTCACCCAATGACACAAATGAACTTATTGGATGCACAAGATTGGTTAAAAACCCTAATTGGACAAGAATAAGACTAGGGAGGTCAAAAATGCCCTAAATGTTAATCCAATGATACAAACACACCTATTGGATGCACATGATTGGTTAAAAACCCTAATTGGACAAGAATAAGCCTAGGGAGGACGAAAATGACCTAAATGTTCACCCAATGACACAAATGAACTTATTGGAAGCACAAGATTTGTTAAAAACCCTAATTGGACAAGAATAAGCCTAAGGAGGACGAAAATGACCTAAATGTGCATCCAATGACACAAACACACCTATTGGATGCACAAGATTGTTTAAAAACCCTAATTGGACAAGAATAAGTCTATGGAGGACCAAAATTACCTAAATGTTCATTCAATGACACAAATGAACTTATTGGATGCACAAGATTGGTTAAAAACCCAAATTAGACAAGAATAAGCCTTGGGAGGACGAAAATGACCTAAATGTTCATCCAATGACACAAATGAACTTATTGGATGCACATAATTGTTTAAAAACCCAAATTAGACAAGTATAAGCCAAGGGAGGACGAAAATAACCTAAATGTTCATCCAATGACACAAACACACCTATTGGATGCACATGATTGGTTAAAAACACTAATTGGACAAGAAAAAGCCTAGGGAGGACGAAAATGACCTAAATGTTCACCCAATGACACAAATGAACTTATTGGATGTACAAGATTTGTTAAAAACCCTAATTGGACAAGAATATGCCTTGGGTGGACGAAAATGACCTAAATGTTCATCCAATGACACAAATGAACTTATTGGATGTACAAGATTGGTTAAAAACCCTAATTGGACAAGAATAAGCCTACGGAGGACGAAAATGACCTAAATGTTCATCCAATGACACAAAGGAACTTATTGGATGCACAAGATTGGTTAAAAACCCTAATTGGACAAGAATAAGCACTGGGAGGACGAAAATGACCTAAATGTTCATCCATTGACACAAATGAAATTATTGGATGCACAAGATTTGTTAAAAACCCTAATTGGACAAGAATATGCCTTGGGTGGACGAAAATGACCTAAATGTTCATCTAATGACACAAATGAACTTATCAGATGTACAAGATTGGTTAAAAACCCTAATTGCACAAGAATAAGCCTAGGGAGGACCAAAATTACCTAAATGTTCATTCAATGACACAAATGAACTTATTGGATGCACAAGATTAGTTAAAAACCCTAATTGGACAAGAATAACCCTAAGGAGGACGAAAATGACCTAAATGTTCATCCAATGACACAAACATACCTATTGGATGCACAAGATTGGTTAAAAACCCTAATTGGGGAAGAATAAGCCTAGGGTGGACGGAAATGACCTAAATGTTCATCCAATGACACAAACACACCTATAGGAAGCACAAGATTGGTTAAAAACCCTAATTGGAGATGATTAACCCTAGGGAGGACGAAAATTACCTAAATGTACATCGAATGACGCCAACACACCTATTGGATGCACAAGATTGGTTAAAAACCCTAATTGGACAAGAATAACCCTAAGGAGGACGAAAATGACCTAAATGTTCATCCAATGACACAAATGAACTTATTGGATGCACAAGATTGGTTAAAAACCCTAATTGGACAAGAATAAGCCTAAGGAGGACGAAAATGACCTAAATATTCATCCAATGACACAAAGGAACTTATTGGATGCACAAGATTTGTTAAAAACCCTAATTGGACATGAATAAGCCTTGGGAGGACGAAAATGACCTAAATGTTCATCCAATGATACAAATGAAATTATTGGATGCACAAGATTGGTTAAAAACCCTAATTGGACAAGAATAAGTCTTGGGAGGACGAAAATGCCTTAAATGTTCATCCATGACACAAATGAACTTATTGGATGCACAAGATTTGTTAAAAACCCTAATTGGACAAGAATAAGCCTAAGGAGGACGAAAATGACCTAAATGTTCATCCAATGACACAAACACACCTATTGGATGCACAAGATTGGTTAAAAACCCTAATTGGACAAGAATATGCCTTGGGTGGACGAAAATGACCTAAATGTTCATCCAATGACACAAACATACCTATTGGATGCACAAGATTGGTTAAAAACCCTAATTGGGCAAGAATAAGCCTATGGTGGACGGAAATGACCTAAATATTCATCCAATGACACAAACACACCTATAGGAAGCACAAGATTGGTTAAAAACCCTAATTGGAGATGATTAACCCTAGGGAGGACGAAAATGACCTAAATGTACATCGAATGACGCCAACACACCTATTGGATGCACAAGATTGGTTAAAAACCCTAATTGGACAAGAATAAGCCTAGGGAGGGCGAAAATGACCTAAATGTTCATCCAATGACACAAATGAACTTATTGGATGCACAAGATTGGTTAAAAACCCTAATTGGACAAGAATAAGCCTAAGGAGGACGAAAATGACCTAAATGTTAATCCAATGACACAAACACACCTATAGGATGCACAATATTGGTTAAAAACCCTAATTGGACAAAAATAAGCCTTGGGAGGACGAAAATGCCATAAATGTTCATCCAATAACACAAACACACCTATTGGATGCACAAGATTGTTTAAAAACCCTAATTGGACAAGAATAAGCCTAGGGAGGACCAAAATGACCTAAATGTTCATTCAATGACACAAATGAACTTATTGGAAGCACAAGATTTGTTAAAAACCCTAATTGGACAAGAATAAGCCTAAGGAGGACGAAAATGACCTAAATGTTAATCCAATGACACAAACACACCTATAGGATGCACAATATTGGTTAAAAACCCTAATTGGACAAAAATAAGCCTTGGGAGGACGAAAATGCCCGAAATGTTCATCCAATGACACAAACACACCTATTGGATGCACAAGATTGTTTAAAAACCCTAATTGGATAAGAATAAGCCTAGGGAGGACGAAAATGACCTAAATGTTCATCCAATGACACAAATGAACTTATTGGATGCACAAGATTGGTAAAAAACCCTAATTGGAATAGAATAAGCCTAAGGAGGCCGAAAATGACCTAAATGTATATCCAATGACACAAAAGAACTTATTAGATGCACAAGATTGTTTAAAAACCCTAGTTGGACAAGAATAAGCCTAGGGACGACGAAAATGACCTAAATGTTCATCCAATGACACAAACACACCTATTGGATGCACAAGATTGGTTAAAAACCCTAATTGGACAAGAATAAGTCTAGGGAGGACCAAAATGACCTAAATGTTCATTCAATGACACAAATGAACTTATTCGATGCACAAGATTGGTTAAAAACCATAATTGGACAAGAATAATCATTGGGAGGACAAAAATGACCTAAATGTTCATCCAATGACACAAATGAACTTATTGGATGCACAACATTGTTGAAAAACCCTAATTGGACAAGTATAAGCCAAGGGAGGACGAAAATAACCTAAATGTTCATCCAATGACACAAACACACCTATTGGATGCATATGATTGGTTAAAAACCCTAATTGGACAAGAATAAGCCTAGGGAGGACGAAAATGACCTAAATGTTCATCCAATGACACAAATGAACTTATTGGATGCACAAGATTGGTTAGAATCCCTAATTGGACCAGAATAAGCCTAAGGAGGACGAAAATGACCTAAATGTTAATCCAATGACACAAACACACCTATAGGATGCACAATATTGGTTACAAACCCTAATTGGACAAGAATAAGCCTAGGGAGGACGAAAATGCCCTAAATGTTAATCCAATGATACAAACACACCTATTGGATGCACATGATTGGTTAAAAACCCTAATTGGACAAGAATAAGCTTATCGAGGACGAAAATGACCTAAATGTTCACCCAATGACACAAATGAACTTATTGGATGCACAAGATTTGTTAAAAACCCTAATTGGACAAGAATATGCCTTGGGTGGACGAAAATGACCTAAATGTTCATCCAATGAAACAAAGGAACTTATTGGATGCACAAGATTGGTTAAATACCCTAATTGGACAAGAATAAGCCTTGGGAGGACGAAAATGACCTAAATGTTCATCCAATGACACAAATTAACTTATTGGATGCACATAATTGTTTAAAAACCCTAATTGGACAAGTATAAGCCAAGGGAGGACGAAAATAACCTAAATGTTCATCCAATGACACAAACACACCTATTGGATGCACATGATTGGTTAAAAACCCTAATTGGACAAGAATAAGCCTAGGGAGGACGAAAATGACCTAAATGTTCATCCAATGACACAAATGAACTTATTGGATGTACAAGATTGGTTAAAAACCCTAATTGGACAAGAATAAGACTAGGGAGGACGAAAATGACCTAAATGTTCATCCAATGACACAAACACACCTATTGGATGCACAAGATTGGTTAGAAACCCTAATTGGACAAGAATATGCCTAGGGAGAATGAAAATGACCTAAATGTTCATCCAATGACACAAATGAATTTATTGGATGCACAAGATTGGTTAAAAACCCTAATTGGACAAGAATAAGCCTAGGGAGGACGAAAATGACCTAAATGTTCATCCAATGACACAAATGAACTTATTGGATGCACAAGATTGCTTAAAACCCTAATTGGACAAGAATAAGACTAGGGAGGACGAAAATGACCTAAATGTTCATCCAATGACACAAACACACCTATTGGATGCACAAGATTGGTTAGAAACCCTAATTGGACAAGAATGTGCCTAGGGAGGATGAAAATGACCTAAATATTCATCCAATGACACAAATGAACTTATTGGATGCACAAGATTGCTTAAAACCCTAATTGGACAAGAATAAGACTAGGGAGGACGAAAATGACCTAAATGTTCATCCAATGACACAAACACACCTATTGGATGCACAAGATTGGTTAGAAACCCTAATTGGACAAGAATAAGCCTTGGGAGGACGAAAATGACCTAAATGTTCATCCAATGACACAAATGAACTTATTGGATGCACAAGATTGGTTAAAAACCCTAATTGGAAAAGAATAAGCATAGGGATGACGAAAATGACCTAAATGTTCATCCAATGACACAAACACACCTATTGGTTGCACAAGATTGGTTAGAAACCCTAATTGGACAAGAATAAGCCTAGGTAGGACGAAAATGACCTAAATGTTAATCCAATGACACAAATGAACTTATTGGATGCACAAGATTGGTTAAAAACCCTAATTGGACAAGAATAAGCCTAGGGAGGACGAAAATGACCTAAATGTTCATCCAATGACACAAACACACCTATTGGATGCACAAGATTAGTTAAAATCCCTAATTGGACAAGAATAAGCCTAGGGAGAACGAAAATGACCTAAATGTTCATCCAATGACACAAATGAACTTATTGGATGCACAAGATTGGTTAAAAACCCTAATTGGACAAGAATAAGCCTAGGGAAGACGAAAATGACCTAAATGTTCATCCAATGACACAAATGAACTTATTGGATGCACATGATTGGTTAAAAACCCTAATTGGACAAGAATAAGCCTAGGGAGGACGAAAATGACCTAAATGTTAATCCAATGACACAAATGAACTTATTGGATGCACAAGATTGCTTAAAACCCTAATTGGACAAGAATAAGGCTAGGGAGGACGAAAATGACGTAAATGTTCATCCAATGACACAAACACACCTATTGGATGCACAAGATTGGTTAGAAACCCTAATTGGACAAGAATAAGCCTAGGAAGGACGAAAATGACCTAAATGTTAATCCAATGACATAAATGAACTTATTGGATGCACAAGATTGGTTAAAAACCGTAATTGGACAAGAATAAGCCTAGGGAGCACGAATATGACCTAAATGTTCATCCAATGACACAAACACACCTATTGGATGCACAAGATTGGTTAGAAACCCTAATTGGACAAGAATAAGCCTAGGGAGGACGAAAATGACCTAAATGTTAATCCAATGACACAAATGAACTTATTGGATGCACAAGATTGCTTAAAACCCTAATTGGACAAGAATAAGGCTAGGGAGGACGAAAATGACGTAAATGTTCATCCAATGACACAAACACACCTATTGGATGCACAAGATTGGTTAGAAACCCTAATTGGACAAGAATAAGCCTAGGAAGGACGAAAATGACCTAAATGTTAATCCAATGACACAAATGAACTTGTTGGATGCACAAGATTGGTTAAAAACCCTAATTGGACAAGAATAAGCCTAGGGAGGACGAAAATGACCTAAATGTTCATCCAATGACACAAACACACCTATTGGATGCACAAGATTGGTTAAAAACCCTAACTTGACAAGAATAAGCCTAGGGAGGACGAAAATGACCTAAATGTTCATCCAATGACACAAATGAACTTATTGGATGCACAAGATTGGTTAAAAACCCTAATTGGACAAGAATAAGCCTAGGGAGGACGAAAATGACCTAAATGTTCATTGAATGACACAAATGAACTTATTGGATGCACAAGATTGGTTAAAAACCCTAATTGGACAAGAATAAGCCTAGGGAGGACGAAAATGACCTAAATGTTCATCCAATGACACAAATGAACTTATTGGATGCACAAGATTGGTTAAAAACCCTAATTGGACAAGAATAAGCCTAGGGAGGACGAAAATGACCTAACTATTCATCCAATGACACAAATGAACTTATTGGATGCACAAGATTGCTTAAAACCCTAATTGGACAAGAATACGACTAGGGAGGACGAAATTGACCTAAATGTTCATCCAATGACACAAACACACCTATTGGATGCACAAGATTGGTTACAAACCCTAATTGGACAAGAATATGCCTAGGGAGGATTAAAATGACCTAAATATTCATCCAATGACACAAATTAACTTATTGGATGCACAAGATTGCTTAAAACCCTAATTGGACAAGAATAAGACTAGGAAGGACGAAAATGACCTAAATGTTCATCCAATGACACAAACACACCTATTGGATGCACAAGATTGGTTAGAAACCCTAATTGGACAAGAATAAGCCTAGGGAGGACGAAAATGACCTAAATGTTCACCCAATGACATAAATGAACTTATTGGATGCACAAGATTGGTTAAAAACCCTAATTGGACAAGAATAAGCCTAGGGAGGACGAAAATGACCTAAATGTTCATCCAATGACACAAACACACCTATTGGATGCACATGATTGGTTAAAAACCCTAATTGGACAAGAATAAGCCTAGGGAGGACCAAAATGACCTAAATGTTCATTCAATGACACAAATGAACTTATTGGATGCACAAGATTGGTTAAAAACCCTAATTGGACAAGAATAAGCCTAAGGAGGACGAAAATGACTTAAATGTACATCCAATGACACAAAAGAACTTATTGGATGCACAAGATTGTTTAAGAACCCTAATTGGACAAAAATAAGCCTAAAGAGGACGAAAATGACCTAAATGTTAATCCAATGACACAAACACACCTATAGGATGCACAATATTGGTTAAAACCCTAATTGGACAAGAATAAGCCTTGGGAGGACGAAAATGCCCTAAATGTTCATCCAATGACACAAACACACCTATTGCATGCACAAGATTGTTTAAAAACCCTAATTGGACAAGAATAAGCCTAGGGAGGACGAAAATGACCTAAATGTTCATCCAATGACACAAATGAACTTATTGGATGCACAAGATTGGTTAAAAACCCTAATTGGACAAGAATAAGCCTAAGGAGGACGAAAATGACTTAAATGTACATCCAATGACACAAAAGAACTTATTGGATGCACAAGATTGTTTAAGAACCCTAATTGGACAAGAATAAGCCTAGGGAGGACGAAAATGACCTAAATGTTCATCCAATGACACAAATGAACTTATTGGATGCACAAGAATGGTTAAAAACCCTAATTTGACAAGAATAAGCCTAAGGAGGACGAAAATGACCTAATTGTACATCCAAGGACACAAACACACCTATAGGATGCACAATATTGGTTAAAAACCCTAATTGGACAAGAATAAGCCTAGAGAGGACAAAAATGACCTAAATGTTGATCCAATGACACAAACACACCTATTGGATGCACAAGATTGGTTAAAAACCCTAATTGGACAAGAATAAGCCTAAGGAGGACGAAAATGACCTAAATGTTAATCCAATGACACAAAGGAACTTATTGGATGCACATGATTGGTTAAAAACCTTAATTGGACAAGAATAAGCCTAGGGAGGACGAAAATGACCTAAATGTTCATTCATTGACACAAATGAACTTATTGGATGCACAAGATTGGTTAAAAACCCTAATTGGACAAGAATAAGCCTAAGGAGGACGAAAATGACCTAAATGTTAATCCAATGACACAAACACACCTATAGGATGCACAATATTGGTTAAAAACCCTAATTGGACAAATATAAGCCTTGGGAGGACGAAAATGCCCTAAATGTTCATCCAATGACACAAACACACCTATTGGATGCACAAGATTGTTTAAAAACCCTCATTCGACAAGAATAAGACTAGGGAGGACCAAACTGACCTAAATGTTCATTCAATGACACAAATGAACTTATTGGATGCACAAGATTTGTTAAAAACCCTAATTGGACAAGAATAAGCCTAAGGAGGACGAAAATGACCTAAATGTTCATCCAATGACACAAACACACCTATTGGATGCACAAGATTGTTTAAAAACCCTAATTGGACAAGAATAAGTCTAGGGAGGACCAAAATTACCTAAATGTTCATTCAATGACACAAATGAACTTATTGGATGCACAAGATTGGTTAAAAACCCTTATTGGACAAGAATAAGCTTTGGGAGGACGAAAATGACCTAAATGTTCATCCAATGACACAAATGAACTTATTGGATGCACATAATTGTTTAAAAACCCTAATTGGACAAGTATAAGCCAAGGGAGGACGAAAATAACCTAAATGCTCATCCAATGACACAAACACACCTATTGGATGCACATGATTGGTTAAAAACCCTAATTGGACAAGAATAAGCCTAGGGAGGACGAAAATGACCTAAATGTTCATCCAATGACACAAATGAACTTATTGGATGCACAAGATTGGTTAAAAACCCTAATTGGACAAGAATAAGCCTAGGGAGGACGAAAATGCCCTAAATGTTAATCCAATGATACAAACACACCTATTGGATGCACATGATTGGTTAAAAACCCTAATTGGACAAGAATAAGCCTAGGGAGGTCGAAAATGCCCTAAATGTTAATCCAATGATACAAACACACCTATTGGATGCATATGATTGGTTAAAAACCCTAATTGGACAAGAATAAGCCTAGGGAGGACGAAAATGACCTAAATGTTCACCCAATGACACAAATGAATATTGGATGCACAAGATTTGTTAAAAACCCTAATTGGACAAGAATATGCCTTGGGTCGACGAAAATGACCTAAATGTTCATCCAATGACACAAATGAACTTATTGGATGTACAAGATTGGTTAAAAACCCTAATTGGACAAGAATAAGCCTACGGAGGACGAAAATGACCTAAATGTTCATCCAATGACACAAATGAACTTATTGGATGCACAAGATTGGTTAAAAACCCTAATTGGACAAAAATAAGCCTTGGGAGGACGAAAATGACCTAAATGTTCATCCAATGACACAAATGAAATTATTGGATGCACAAGATTTGGTAAAAACCCTAATTGGACAAGAATATGCCTTGGGTGGACGAAAATGACCTAAATGTTCATCCAATGACACAAATGAACTTATCGGATGCACAAGATTTGTTAAAAACCCTAATTGGACAAGAATATGCCTATGGAGGACGAAAATGACCTAAATGTTCATCCAATGACACAAACACACCTATTGGATGCACAAGATTGGTTAAAAACCCTAATTGGACAAGAATATGCCTCGGGTGGACGAAAATGACCTAAATGTTCATCCAATGACACAAACATACCTATCGGATGCACAAGATTGGTTAAAAACCCTAATTGGACATGATTAACCCTAGGGAGGACGAAAATGACCTAAATGTTCATCCAATGACACAAACGAACTTATTGGATGCACAAGATTGGTTAAAAACCCTAATTGGACATGAATAGGCCTAAGGAGGACGAAAATGACCTAAATGTTAATCCAATGACACAAACACACCTAGAGGATGCACAATATTGGTTAAAAACCCTAATTTGACAAGAATAAGCCTTGGGAGGACGAAAATGACCTAAATGTACATCCAATGACGCCAACACACCTATTGGATGCACAAGATTGTTTAAAAACCCTAATTGGATAAGAATAAGCCTAGGGAGGACCAAAATGACCTAAATGTTCATTCAATGACACAAATGAACTTATTGGATGCACAAGATTTGTTAAAAACCCTAATTGGACAAGAATAAGCCTAAGGAGGACGAAAATGACCTAAATGTTCATCCAATGGCACAAACACACCTATTGGATGCACAAGATAGGTTAAAAACCCTAATTGGACAAGAAGATGCCTAAGGAAGACGAAAATGACCTAAATGTTTATCCAATGACACAAACACACCTATTGGATGCACAAGATTGTTTAAAAACCCTAATTGGACAAGAATAAGTCTAGGGAGGACCAAAATGACCTAAATGTTCATTCAATGACACAAATGAACTTATTGGATGCACAAGATTGGTTAAAAACTCTAATTGGTCAGGAATAAGCCTTGGGAGGACGAAAATGACCTAAATGTTCATCCAATGACACAAATGAACTTATTGGATGCACAAGATTGTTTAAAAACCCTAATTGGACAAGTATAAGCCAAGGGAGGACGAAAATAACCTAAATGTACATCCATTGACACAAACACACCTATTGGATGCATATGATTGGGTAAAAACCCTAATTGGACAAGAATAAGCCTAGGGAGGACGAAAATGACCTAAATGTTCATCCAATGACACAAATGAACTTATTGGATGCACAAGATTGGTCAGAATTCCTAATTGGACAAGAATAAGCCTAAGGTGGACGAAAATGACCTAAATGTTAATCCAATGACACAAACACACCTATAGGATGCACAATATTGGTTAAAAACCCAAATTGGACAAGAATAAGCCTAAGGAGGACGAAAATGACCTAAATGTTAATCCAATGACACAAACACACCTATAGGATGCACAATATTGGTTAAAAACCCTAATTGGACAAGAATAAGCCTAGGGAGGACGAAAATGCCCTAAATTTTAATCCAATGATACAAACACACCTACTGGATGCACATGATTGGTTAAAAACCCTAATTGGACAAGAATAAGCCTAGGGAGGACGAAAATGACCTAAATTTTCACCCAATGACACAAATGAACTTATTGGATGCACAAGATTTGTTAAAAACCCTAATTGGACAATAATATGCCTTGGGTGGAAGAAAATGAACTAAATGTTCATCCAATGACACAAACATACCAATTGGATGCACTAGATTGGTTAAAAACCCTAATTGGGCAAGAATAAGCCTAGGTTGGATGGAAATGACCTAAATGTTCATCCAATGACACAAACACACCTATAGGAAACACAAGATTGGTTAAAAACCTTAATTGGACATGATTAACCCTAGGGAGGACGAAAATGACCTAAATGTACATCCAATGATGCCAACACACCTATTGGATGCACAAGATTGGTTAAAAACCCTAATTGGACAAGAATATGCCTAGGGAGGACGAAAATGACCTAAATGTTCAACCAATGACACAAAAACACCTATAGGATGCACAATATTGGTTAAAAACCCTAATTGGACAAGAATAAGCCTAGGGAGGACGAAAATGCCCTAAATGTTAATCCAATGATACAAACACACCTATTGGATGCACATGATTGGTTAAAAACCCTAATTGGACAAGAATAAGCCTATGGACGACGAAAATGACCTAAATGTTCACCCAATGACACAAATGAATATTGGATGCACAGGATTTGTTAAAAACCCTAATTGGACAAGAATATGTCTTGGGTCGACGAAAATGACCTAAATGTTCATCCAATGACACAAATGAACTTATTGGATGTACAAGATTGGTTAAAAACCCTAATTGGACAAGAATTAGCCTACGGAGGACGAAAATGACCTAAATGTTCATCCAATGACACAAAGGAACTTATTGGATGCACAAGATTGGTTAAAAACCCTAATTGGACAAGAATAAGCCTTGGGAGGACGGAAATGACCTAAATGTTCATCCAATGACAAAAATGAAATTATTGGATGCACAAGATTTGTTAAAAACCCTAATTGGACAAGAATATGCCTTGGGTGGACGAAAATGACCTAAATGTTCATCCAATGACACAAATGAACTTATCGGATGTACAAGATTGGTTGAAAACCCTAATTGGACAAGAATAAGCCCAGGGAGGACCAAAATGACCTAAATGTTCATTCAATGACACAAGTGAACTTATTGGATGCACAAGATTTGTTAAAAACCCTAATTGGACTAGAATAAGCCTAAGGAGGACGAAAATGACCTAAATGTTCATCCAATGACACAAACACACCTATTGGATGCACAAGATTGGTTAAAAACCCTAATTGGACAAGAATATGCCTCGGGTGGACGAAAATGACCTAAATGTTCATCCAATGACACAAACATACCTATCGGATGCACAAGATTGGTTAAAAACCCTAATCGGGCAAGAATAAGCCTAGGGTGGACGGAAATGACCTAACTGTTCATCCAATGACACAAACAAACCTATAGGAAGCACAAGATTGGTTAAAAACCCTAATTGGACATGATTAACCCTAGGGAGGACGAAAATGACCTAAATGTTCATCCAATGACACAAACGAACTTATTGGATGCACAAGACTGGTTAAAAACCCTAATTGGACATGAATAAGCCTAAGGAGGACGAAAATGACCTAAATGTTAATCCAATGACACAAACACACCTAGAGGATGCACAATATTGGTTAAAAACCCTAATTGGACAAGAATAAGCCTTGGGAGGACGAAAATGACCTAAATGTTAATCCAATGACACAAACACACCTATAGGATGCACAATATTGGTTAAAAACCCTAATTGGACAAGAATAAGCCGAGGGAGGATGAAAATGCCCTAAATTTTAATCCAATGATACAAACGCACCTACTGGATGCACATGATTGGTTAAAAACCCTAATTGGACAAGAATAAGCCTAGGGAGGACGAAAATGACCTAAATGTTCATCCAATGACACAAACATACCAATTGGATGCACTAGATTGGTTAAAAACCCTAATTGGGCAAGAATAAGCCTAGGTTGGATGGAAATGACCTAAATGTTCATCCAATGACACAAACACACCTATAGGAAGCACAAGATTGGTTAAAAACCCTAATTGGACATGATTAACCCTAGGGAGGACGAAAATGACCTAAATGTACATCCAATGATGCCAACACACCTATTGGATGCACAAGATTGGTTAAAAACCCTAATTGGACAAGAATAAGCCTAGGGAGGACGAAAATGACCTAAATGTTCAACCAATGACACAAAAACACCTATAGGATGCACAATATTGGTTAAAAACCCTAATTGGACAAGAATATGCCTAGGGAGGACGAAAATTACCTAAATATTAATTCAATGAAACAAACAAACTTATTGGATGCACAAGATTGGTTAAAAACCCTAATTGGACAAGAATAAGC
>JBBPBR010000003.1:42306164-42341076 GCA_037974775.1 Cicer pinnatifidum
GACAATAATAACCCTAGGGAGGACGAAAATGACCTTATTGATAATCCAATGACACAAACACACCTATTGGATGCACAAGATTGGTTAAAAACCCTAATTGGACAAGAATAACCCTAGGGAGGACGAAAATGACCTAATTGATCATCTAATGACACAAACACACCTATTGGATGCACAAGATTGGTTAAAAACCCTAATTGGACAAGAATATGCCTAGAGAGGACGAAAATGACCTAATTGATCATCCAATGACACAAACACACCTATTGTATGCACAAGATTGGTTAAAAACCCTAATTGGACAAGAATAAGCCTAGAGAGGACGAAAATGACCTAATTGATCATTCAATGACACAAACACACCTATTGGATGCACAAGATTGGTTAAAAACCCTAATTGGACAAGAATAAGCCTAGGGAAGACGAAAATGGCCTAATTGATCATCCAATGACACAAACACACCTATTGGATGCACAAGATTGGTTAAAAACCCTAATTGGACAAGAATATGCCTAGGGAGAACGAAAATGACCTAATTGATCATCCAATGACACAAATGAACTTATTGGATGCACAAGATTAATTAAAAACCCTAATTGGACAAGAATAAGCCTAGGGATGACGAAAATGACCTAATTGGTCATCCAATGACACAAACACACCTATTGGATGCACAAGATTGGTTAAAAACCCTAATTGGACAAGAATATGCCTAGGGAGGACGAAAATGACCTAAATGTAAATCCAATAACACAAATGAACTTATTGGATGCACAAGATTGGTTAAAAACCCTAATTGGACAAGAATAAGCCTAAGGAGGACGAAAATGACCTAAATTGATCATCCATTGCCACAAACACACCTATTGGATGCACAAGATTCGTTAAAAACCCTAATTGGACAAGAATATGCCTAGGGAGGACGACAATGACCTAATTGATCATCCAATGACACAAATACACCTATTGGATGCACAAGATTGGTTAAAAACCCTAATTGGACAAGAATAAGCCTAGGGAGGACGAAAATGACCTAATTGATCATCCAATGACACAAACACACCTATTGGATGCACAAGATTCGTTAAAAACCCTAATTGGACAAGAATATGCCTAGGGAGAACGAAAATGACCTAATTGATCATCCAATGACACAAACACACCTATTGGATGCACAAGATTGGTTAAAAACCCTAATTGGACAAGAATATGACTAGGGAGGACGAAAATGACCTAAATATTAATTCAATGAAACAAACAAACTTATTGGATGCACAAGATTGGTTAAAAACCCTAATAGGACAAGAATAAGCCTAGGGAGGACGAAAATGACTTAATTGATCATCCAATGACACAAACACACCTATTGGATGCACAAGATTGGTTAAAAACCCTAATTGGACAAGAATAAGCCTAGGGAGGACGAAAATGACCTAATTGATCATCCAATGACACAAACACACCTATTGGATGCACAAGATTCGTTAAAAACCCTAATTGGACAAGAATATGCCTAGGGAGGACGAAAATGACCTAATTGATCATCCAATGACACAAACACACCTATTGGATGCACAAGCTTCGTTAAAAACCCTAATTGGACAAGAATATGCCTAGGGAGGACGAAAATGACCTAATTGATCATCCAATGACACAAACACACCTATTGGATGCACAAGATTGGTTAAAAACCCTAATTGGACAAGAATAAGCCTAGGGAGGACGAAAATGACCTAATTGATCATCCAATGACACAAAGACACCTATTAGATGCACAAGATTGGTTAAAAACCCTAATTGGACAAGAATAAGCCTAGGGAGGACGAAAATGACCTAATTGATCATCTAATGACACAAACACACCTATTGGATGCACAAGAATGGTTAAAAACCCTAATTGGACAAGAATATGCCTAGGGAGGACGAAAATGACCTAATTGATCATCCAATGACACAAACAATCCTATTGGATGAACAAGATTGGTTAAAAACCCTAATTGGACAAGAATAAGCCTAGGGAGGACGAAAATGACTTAATTGATCATCCAATGACACAAACACACCTATTTGATGCACAAGATTGGTTAAAAACCCTAATTGGACAAGAATATGCCTAGGGAGGACGAAAATGACATAATTGATCATCCAATGACACAAACAAACCTATTGGATGCACAAGATTGATTAAAAACCCTAATTGGACAAGAATAAGCCTAGGGAGGACGAAAATGACATAATTGATCATCCAATGACACAAACACACCTATTGGATAAACAAGATTGGTTAAAAACCCTAATTGGACAAGAATATGCCTAGGGAGGACGAAAATGACCTAATTGATCATCCAATGACACAAACACACCTATTGGATGGACAAGATTGGTTAAAAACCCTAATTGGACAAGAATAAGCCTAGGGAGGACGTAAATGACCTAATTGATCATCCAATGACACAAACACACCTATTGGATGCACAAGATTGGTTAAAAACCCTAATTGGACAAGAATAAGCCTAGGGAGGACGAAAATGACCTAATTGATCATCCAATGACACAAACACACCTATTGGATGCACAAGATTGGTTAAAAACCCTAATTGGACAAGAATATGCCTAGGGAGGACGAAAATGACCTTAATATTAATTCAATAACACAAACAAAGTTATTGGATGCACAAGATTGGTTAAAAACCCTAATTGGACAAGAATAAGCCTAGGGAGGACGTAAATGACCTAATTGATCATCCAATGACACAAACACACCTATTGGATGCACAAGATTGGTTAAAAACCCTAATTGGACAAGAATATGCCTAGGGAGAATGAAAATGACCTAATTATCATCCAATGACACAAACACACCTATTGGATGCACAAGATTGGTTAAAAACCCTAATTGGACAAGAATAAGCCTAGGGAGGACGAAAATAACCTAATTGATCATCCAATGACACAAACACACCTATTGGATGCACAAGATTGGTTAAAAACCCTAATTGGACAAGAATATGCCTGGGCAGGACGAAAATGACCTAAATGTTAATCCAATGACACAAATGAACTTATTGGATGCACAAGATTGGTTAAAAACCCTAATTGGACAAGAATAAGCCTAGGGAGGACGAAAATGACCTAATTGATCATCCAATGACACAAACACACCTATTGGATGCACAAGATTGGTTAAAAACCCTAATTGGACAAGAATAAGCCTAGGGAGGACGAAAATGACCTAATTGATCAACCAATGACACAAACACACCTATTGGATGCACAAGATTGGTTAAAAACCCTAATTGGACAAGAATAAGCCTATGGAGGACGAAAATAACCTAATTGATCATCCAATGACACAAACACACCTATTGGATGCACAAGATTGGTTAAAAACCCTAATTGGACAAGAATATGCCTAGGGAGGACGAAAATGACCTAAATATTAATTCAATGACATAAACAAACTTATCAGATGCACAAGATTGGTTAAAAACCCTAATTGGACAAGAATAAGCCTAGGGAGGACGAAAATGACCTAATTGATCATCCAATGACACAAACACACCTATTGGATGCACAAGATTGGTTAAAAACCCTAATTGGACAAGAATAAGCCTAGGGAGGACGAAAATGACCTAATTGATCATCCAATGACACAAACACACCTATTGGATGCACAAGATTGGTTAAAAACCCTAATTGGACAAGAATAGGCCTAGGGAGGACGAAAATGACCTAACTGATCATCCAATGACACAAACACACCTATTGGATGCACAAGATTGGTTAAAAACCCTAATTGGACAAGAATATGCCTAGGGAGGACGAAAATGACCTAAATGTTAATTCAATGACACAAACAAAGTTATTGGATGCACAAGATTGGTTAAAAACCCTAATTGGATAAGAATAACCCTAGGGAGGACGAAAATGACCTAATTGATCATCCAATGACACAAACACACCTATTGGATGCACAAGATTGGTTAAAAACCCTAATTGAACAAGAATAAGCCTAGGGGGGGACGAAAGTGACCTAAATGTTAATCCAATGAAACAACTCAACTTATTGGATGCACAAGATTGGTTAAAAATCCTAATTGGACAAGAATAAGCCTAGGGAGGACGAAAATGACCTAATTGATCATCCAATGACACAAACACACCTATTGGATGCACAAGATTGGTTAAAAACCCTAATTGGACAAGAATATGCCTAGGGAGGACGAAAATGACCTAAATGTTAATCCAATGACACAAATGAACTTATTGGATGTACAAGTTTGGTTAAAAACCCTAATTGGACAAGAATAAGCCTAGGGAGGACGAAAATGACCTAATTGATCATCCAATGACACAAACACACCTATTGGATGCAAAAGATTGGTAAAAAACCCTAATTGGACAAGAATATGCCTAGGGACGACGAAAATGACCTAAATATTAATTCAATGACACAAACAAACTTATCGGATGCACAAGATTGGTTAAAAACCTTAATTGGACAAGAATAAGCCTAGGGAGGACGAAAATGACCTAATTGATCATCCAATGACACAAACACACCTATTGGATGCACAAGATTGGTTAAAAATCCTAATTGGACAAGAATATGCCTAGGGAGGACGAAAATGATCTAAATATTAATTCAATGACACAAATAAACTTATTGGATGCACAAGATTGGTTAAAAACCCTAATTGGACATTAATAAGCCTAGGGAGGACGAAAATGACCTAATTGATCATCCAATGACACAAACAGACCTATTGGAAGCACAAGATTGGTTAAAAACCCTAATTGGACAAGAATAAGCCTAGGGAGGACGAAAATGACCTAATTGATCATCCAATGACACAAACACACCTATTGGATGCACAAGATTGGTTAAAAACCCTAATTGGACAAGAATATGCCTAGGGAGGACGAAAATGACCTAATTGATCATCCAATGACACAAACACACCTATTGGATGCACAAGATTGGTTAAAAATCCTAATTTGACAAGAATAAGCCTAGGGAGGACGAAAATGACCTAAATGTTAATCCAATGACACAAATGAACTTATTGGATGCACAAGATTTGTTAAAAACCCTAATTGGACAAGAATAAGCCTAGGGAGGACGAAAATGACCTAAATGTTAATCCAATGAGACAACTCAACTTATTGGATGCACAAGATTGGTTAAAAACCCTAATTGGACAAGTATATGCCTAGGCAGGACGAAAATGACCTAAATGTTAATCCAATGACACAAATGAACTTATTGGATGCACAAGATTGGTTAAAAACACTAATTGGACAACAATATGCCTAGGGAGGACGAAAATGACCTAATTGATCATCCAATGACACAAACACACCTATTGGATGCACAAGATTGGTTAAAAACCCTAATTGGACAAGAATAAGCCTAGGGAGGACGAAAATGACCTAATTGATCATCCAATGACACAAACACACCTATTGGATGCACAAGATTGGTTAAAAACCCTAATTGGACAAGAATATGCCTAGGGAGGACGAAAAAATGACCTAAATATTAATTCAATGACACAAACAAAGTTATTGGACGCACAGGATTGGTTAAAAACCCTAATTGGACAAGAATAAGCCTAGGGAGGACGAAAATGACCTAATTGATCATCCAATGACACAAACACACCTATTGGATGCACAAGATTGGTTAAAAACCCTAATTGGACAAGAATATGCCTAGGGAGGACGAAAATGACCTACTTGATCATCCAATGACTCAAACACACCTATTGGATGCACAAGATTGGTTAAAAACCCTAATTGGACAAGAATAAGCCTATGGAGGACGAAAATGACCTAATTGATCATCCAATGACACAAACACACCTATTGGATGCACAAGATTGGTTAAAAACCCTAATTGGACAAGAATAAGCCTAGGAAGGACGAAAATGACCTATATGTTAATCCAATGACACAACTCAACTTATTGGATGCACAAGATTGGTTAAAAACCCTAATTGGACAAGAATAAGCCTAGGGAGGACGAAAATGACCTAATTGATCTTCCAATGACACAAACACACCTATTGGATGCACAAGATTCGTTAAAAACCCTAATTGGACAAGAATATGCCTAGGGAGAACGAAAATGACCTAATTGATCATCCAATGACACAAACACACCTATTGGATGCACAAGATTGGTTAAAAACCCTAATTGGACAAGAATATGCCTAGGGAGGACGAAAATGACCTAAATATTAATTCAATGAAACAAACAAACTTATTGGATGCACAAGATTGGTTAAAAACCCTAATTGGACAAGAATAAGCCTAGCGAGGACGAAAGTGATTTAATTGATCATCCAATGACACAAACACACCTATTGGATGCACAAGATTGGTTAAAAACCCTAATTGGAAAAGAATAAGCCTAGGGAGGACGAAAATGACCTAATTGATCATCCATTGCCACAAACACACCTATTGGATGCACAAGATTGGTTAAAAACCCTAATTGGACAAGAATATGCCTAGGTAGGACGAAAATGACCAAAATATTAATTCAATGACACAAACAAACTTATTGGATGCAAAATATTGGTTAAAAACCCTAATTTGACAAGAATAAGCCTAGGGAGGAAGAAAATGACCTAATTGATTATCCAATGACACAAACACATCTATTGGAAGCACATGATTGGTTAAAAACCCTAATTGGACAAGAATATGCCTAGGGAGGACGAAAATGACCTAAATATTAATTCAATGACACAAACAAAGTTATTGGATTCACAAGATTGGTTAAAAACCCTAATTGGACAAGAATAAGCCTAGGGAGGACGAAAATGACCTAATTGATCATCCAGTGACACAAACACACCTATTGGATGCACAAGATTGGTTAAAAACCCTAATTGGACAAGAATAAGCCTACGGAGGACGAAAATGACCTAATTGATTATCCAATGACACAAACACACATATTGGAAGCACAAGATTGGTTAAAAACCCTAATTGGACAAGAATATGCCTAGGGAGGACGAAAATGACCTAAATGTTAATCAAATGACACAAATGAACTTATTGGATGCACAAGATTGGTTAAAAACCCTAATTGGACAAGAATAAGCCTTGGGAGGATGAAAATGACCTAATTGATCATCCAGTGACACAAACACATCTATTGGATGCACAAGATTGGTTAAAAACCCTAATTGGACAAGAATATGCCTAGGGAGGACGAAAATGACCTAAATATTAATTCAATGACACAAACAAAGTTATTGGATGCACAAGATTGGTTAAAAACCCTAATTGGACAAGAATAAGCCTAGGGAGGACGAAAATCACCTAATTGATCATCTAATGACACAAACACACCTATTGGATGCACAAGATTGGTTAAAAACCCTAATTGGACCAGAATAAGCCTAGGGAGGACGAAAATGACCTAAATGTTAATCCAATGACACAAGTCAACTTATTGGATGCACAAGATTGGTTAAAAACCCTAATTGGACAAGAATAAGCCTAGGGAGGACGAAAATGACCTAATTGATCATCCAATGACACAAACACACGTATTGGATGCACAAGATTGGTTAAAAACCCTAATTGGACAAGAATATGCCTAAGGAGGACGAAAATGACCTAAATATTTATTCAATGACATAAACAAACTTATTGGATGAACAAAATTGGTTAAAAACCCTAATTGGACAAGAATATGCCTAGGGAGGACGAAAATGACCTAATTGATCATCCAATGACACAAACACACCTATTGGATGCACAAGATTGGTTAAAAACCCTAATAGGACAAGAATATGCCTAGGGAGGACGAAAATGACCTAAATATTAATTCAATGAAACAAACAAACTTATTGGATGCACAAGATTGGTTAAAAACCCTAATTGGACAAGAATAAGCCTAGGGAGGACGAAAATGACTTAATTGATCATCCAGTGACACAAACACACCTATTGGATGCACAAGATTGGTTAAAAACCCTAATTGGACAAGAATAAGCCTAGGGAGGACGAAAATGACCTAATTGATCATCCATTGCCACAAACACACCTATTGGATGCAGAAGATTGGTTAAAAACCCTAATTGGACAAGAATATGCCAAGGGAGGACGAAAATCACCTAATTGATCATCCAATGACACAAACACACCTATTGGATGCACAAGATTGGTTAAAAACCCTAATTGGACAAGAATAAGCCTACGGAGCACGAAAATGACCTAATTGATTATCCAATGACACAAACACACATATTGGAAGCACAAGATTGGTTAAAAACCCTAATTGGACAAGAATATGCCTAGGGAGGACAAAATGACCTAAATGTTAATCCAATGACACAAATGAACTTATTGGATGCACAAGATTGGTTAAAAACCCTAATTGGACAAGAATAAGCCTTGGGAGGACGAAAATGACCTAATTGATCATCCATTGACACAAACACACCTATTGGATGCACAAGATTGGTTAAAAACCCTAATTGGACAAGAATATGCCTAGGGAGGACGAAAATGACCTAAATATTAATTCAAGGACACAAACAAAGTTATTGGATGCACAAGATTGGTTAAAAACCCTAATTGGACAAGAATAACCCTAGGGAGGACGAAAATGACGTAAATGTTAATCCAATTACACAACTCAACTTATTGGATGCACAAGATTGGTTAAAAACCCTAATTGGACAAGAATAAGCCTAGGGAGGACGAAAATGACCTAATTGATCATCCAATGACACAAACACACCTATTGGATGCACAAGATTGGTTAAAAACCCTAATTGGACAAGAATATGCCTAGGGAGGACGAAAATGACCTAATTGATCATCCAATGGCACAAACACACCTATTGGATGCACAAGATTGGTTAAAAACCCTAATTTGAAAAGAATAAGCCTAGGGAGGACGAAAATGACCTAATTGATCATCCATTGCCACAAACACACCTATTGGATGCACAAGATTGGTTAAAAACCCTAATTGGACAAGAATATGCCTAGGGAGGACGAAAATGACCTAATTGGTCATCCAATGACACAACCACACCTATTGGATGCAAAAGATTGGTTAAAAACCCTAATTCGACAAGAATAAGCCTAGGGAGGATGAAAATAACCTAATTGATCATCCAATGACACAAACACACCTATTGGATGCAAAAGATTGGTTAAAAACCCTAATTGGACAAGAATATGCCTAGGGAGGACGAAAATGACCTTAATGTTAATCCAATGACACAAATGAACTTATTGGATGCACAAGATTGGTTAAAAACCCTAATTGGACAAGAATAAGCCTAGGGAGGACGAAAATGACCTAAATTTTAATCCAATTACACAACTCAACTTATTGGATGCACAAGATTGGTTAAAAACTCTAATTGGACAAGAATAAGCCTAGCGAGGACGTAAATGACCTAATTGATCATCCAATGACACAAACACACCTAATGGATGCACAAGATTGGTTAAAAACCCTAATTGGACAAGAATAAGCCTAGGGAGGACGAAAATGACCTAATTGATCATCCAATGACACAAACACACCTATTGGATGCACAAGATTGGTTAAAAACCCTAATTGGACAAGAATATGCCTAGGGAAGACGAAAATGACCTAATTGATCATCCAATGACACAAACACACCTATTGGATGCACAAGATTGGTTAAAAACCCTAATTGGACAAGAATTGGCATAGGGAGGACGAAAATGACCTAAATGTTAATCCAATGACACAAATGAACTTATTGGATGCACAAGATTGGTTAAAAACCCTAATTGGACAAGAATATGCCTAGGGAGGAAGAAAATGACCTAATTGATCATCCAATGACACAAACACACCTATTGGATGCACAAGATTGGTTAAAAACCCTAATTGGACAAGAATTGGCCTAGGGAGGACGAATATGACCTAATTGATCATCCAATGACACAAATGAACTTATTGGATGCACAAGATTAGTTAAAAACCTTAATTGGACAAGAATAAGCCTAGGGAGGACGAAAATAACCTAACTGATCATCCAATGACACAAACAAACCAATTGGATGCACCAGATTGGTCTAAAACTCTAATTGGACAAGAATATGCCTAGGGAGGACGAAAATGACCTAATTGATCATCCATTGCCACAAACACACCTATTGGATGCACAAGATTGGTTAAAAACCCTAATTGGACAATAATATGCCTAGGGAGGACGAAAATGACCTAAATGTTAATCCAATGACACAAATGAACTTATTGGATGCACAAGATTGGTTAAAAACCCTAATTGGACAAGAATAAGCCTAGGAAGGACGAAAATGACCTAATTGATCATCCAATGACAGAAACACACCTATTGGATGCACAAGATTGGTTAAAAACCCTAATTGGACAAGAATAAGCCTAGTGAGGACGAAAATGACCTAATTGATCATCCAATGACACAAACACACCTATTGGATGCACAAGATTGGTTAAAAACCCTAATTGGACAAGAATAAGCCTAGGGAGGACGAAAATGACCTAATTGATCATCCAATGACACAAACACACCTATTGGATGCACAAGATTGGTTAAAAACCCTAATTGGACAAGAATATGCCAAGGGAGGACGAAAATGACCTAATTGATCATCCAATGACACAGACACACCTATTGGATGCACAAGATCGGTTAAAAACCCTAATTGGACAAGAATAAGCCTAGGGAGGATGAAAATGACCTAATTGATCATCCAATGACACAAACACACCTATTGGATGCACAAGATTGGTGAAAAACCTTAATTGGACAAGAATATGCCTAGGGAGGACGAAAATGACCTAATTGATCATCCATTGCCACAAGCACACCTATTAAATGCACAAGATTGGTTAAAAACCCTAATTGGACAAGAATAAGCCTATTGAGGACGAAAATGACCTAAATGTTAATCCAATGACACAACTCAACTTATTGGATGCACAAGATTGGTTAAAAACCCTAATTGGACAAGAATAAGCCTAGGGAGGACGAAAATGACCTAATTGATCATCCAATGACACAAACACACCTATTGGATGCACAAGATTGGTTAAAAACCCTAATTGGACAAGAATATACCTAGAGAGGACGGATATGACCTAAATGTTAATCCAGTGACACAAATGAACTTATTGGATGCACAAGATTGGTTAAAAACCCTAATTGGACAAGAATAAGCCTAGGGAGGACGAAAATGACCTAATTGATCATCCAATGACACAAACACACCTATTGGAAGCACAAGATTGGTTAAAAACCCAAATTGGACAAGAATATGCCTAGGGAGGACGAAAATGACCTAAATATTAATTCAATGACACAAACAAACTTATTGGATGCACAAGATTGGTTAAAAACCCTAATTGGACAAGAATAAGCCTAGGGAGGACGAAAATGACCTAATTGATCATCCAATGACACAAACACACCTATTGGATGCACAAGATTGGTTAAAAACCCTAATTGGACAAGAATATGCCTAGGGAGGACGAAAATGACCTAAATATTAATTCAATGACACAAACAAACTTATTGGATGCACAAGATTGGTTAAAAACCCTAATTAGAAAAGAATATGCCTAGGGAGGACGAATATGACCTAAATCTGAATCCAATGACACAAATGAACTTATTGGATGCACAAGATTGGTTAAAAACCCTAATTGGACAAGAATAACCCTAGGGAGAATGAAAATGACCTAAATGTTAATCCAATGACACAACTCAACTTATTGGATGCACAAGATTGGTTAAAAACCCTAATTGGACAAGAATAAGCCTAGGGAGGACGAAAATGACCTAATTGATCATCCAATGACACAAACACACCTATTGGATGCACAAGATTGGTTAAAAACCCTAATTGGATAAGAATATGCCTAGGGAGGACGAAAATGACCTAATTGATCATCCAATGACACAAACACACCTATTGGATGCACAAGATTGGTTAAAAACACTAATTTGACAAGAATATGCCTAGGGAGGACGAAAATGACCTAAATATTAATTCAACACAAATGAACTTATTGGATGCACAAGATGGGTTAAAAACCCTGATTGGTCGAGAATAAGCCTAGGGAGGACGAAAATGACCTAAATGTTAATCCAATGACACAAGTCAACTTATTGGATGCACAAGATTGGTTAAAAACCCTAATTGGACAAGAAGAAGCCTAGGGAGGACGAAAATGACCTAATTGATCATCCAAAGACACAAACACCCCTATTGGATGCACAAGATTGGTTAAAAACCCTAGTTGGACCAGAATATTCCTAGGGAGGACGAAAATGACCTAATTGATCATCCAATGTCACAAATGAACTTATTGGATGCACAAGATTGGTTAAAAACCCTAATTGGACAAGAATAAGCCTAGGGAGGACGAAAATGACCTAATTGATCATCCAATGACACAAACACACCTATTGGATGCAGAAGATTGGTTAAAAACCCTAATTGGACAAGAATAAGCCTAGGGATGACGAAAATGACCTAATTGATCATCCAATGACACAAACACACCTATTGGATGCACAAGATTGGTTAAAAACCCTAATTGGACAAGAATATGCCTAGGGAGCACGAAAATGACCTAATTGATCATCCAATGACACAAACACACCTATTGGATGCACAAGATTGGTTAAAAACCCTAATTGGACAAGAATAAGCCTAGGGAAGATGAAAATAACTTAATTGATCATCCAATGACACAAATCTACCTATTGGATGCACAAGATTGGTTAAAAACCCTAATTGGACAAGAATATGCCTAGGGAGGACGAAAATGACATAAATGTTAATCCAATGACACAAATGAACTTATTGGATGCACAAGATTGGTTAAAAACCCTAATTGGACAAGAATAAGCCTAGGGAGGACGAAAATGACCTAATTGATCATCCAATGACATAAACACACCTATTGGATGCACAAGATTGGTTAAAATCCCTAATTGGACAAGAATATGCCTAGGGAGGACGAAAATAACCTAATTGATCATCCAATGACACAAACACACCTATTGGATGCACAAGATTGGTTAAAAACCCTAATTGGACAATAATATGCTTAGGGAGGACGAAAATGAACTAAATGTTAATCCAATGACACAAATGAACTTATTGGATGCACAAGATTGGTTAAAAACCCTAATTGGACAAGAATAAGCCTAGGGAGGACGAAAATGACCTAATTGATCATCCAATGACACAAACACACCTATTGGATGCACAAGATTGGTTAAAAACCCTAATTGGACAAGAATATCCCTAGGCAGGACGAAAATGACCTAAATATTAATTCAATGACACAAACAAAGTAATTGGATGCACAAGATTGGTTAAAAACCCAAATTGGACAAGAATATGCCTAGAGAGGACGAATATGACCTAAATGTTAATCCAATAACACAAATGAACTTATTGGATGCACAAGATTGGTTAAAAACGCTAATTGGACAAGAATATGCCTAGGGAGGACTGATATGACCTAAATGTTAATCCAATGACACAAATGAACTTATTGGATGCACAAGATTGGTTAAAAACCCTAATTGGACAAGAATAAGCCTAGGGAGGACGAAAATGACCTAATTGATCATCCAATGACACAAACACACCTATTGGATGCACAAGATTGGTTAAAAACCCTAATTGGACAAGAATATGCCTAGGGAGGACGAAAATGACCTAATTGATCATCCAATGACACAAACACACCTATTGGATGCACAAGATTGGTTAAAAACCCTAATTGGACAAGAATAAGCCTAGGGAGGACAAAAATGACCAAAATGTTAATCAAATGACACAACTCAACTTATTGGATGCACAAGATTGGTTAAAAACCCTAATTGGACAAGAATAAGCATAGGGAGGACGAAAATGACCTAATTGATCATCCAATGACACAAACACACCTATTGGATGCACAAGATTGGTTAAAAACCCTAATTGGACATGAATATGCCTAGGGAGGACGAAAATGACCTAAATGTTAATCCAATGACACAACTCAACTTATTGGATGCACAAGATTGGTTAAAAACCCTAATTGGACAAGAATAAGCCTAGGGAGGACGAAAATGACCTAATTGATCATCCAATGACACAAACACACCTATTGGATGCACAAGATTGGTTAAAAACCCTAATTGGACAAGAATAAGCTTATGGAGTACGAAAATGACCTAATTGATCATCCAATGACACAAACACACCTATTGGATGCACAAGATTGGTTTAAAACCCTAGTTGGACAAGAATATGCCTAGTAAGGACGAAAATGACCTAATTGATCATCCAATGACACAAATGAACTTATTGGATGCACAAGATTGGTTAAAAACCCTAATTGGACAAGAATAAGCCTAGGGAGGACGAAAATGACCTAATTGATCATCCAATGACACAAACACACCTATTGGATGCACAAGATTGGTTAAAAACCCTAATTGGACAAGAATAAGCCTAGGGAGGACGAAAATGACCTAATTGATCATCCAATGACACAAACACACCTATTGGATGCACAAGATTTGTTTAAAACCCTAGTTGGACAAGATTATGCCTAGGAAGGACGAAAATGACCTAATTGATCATCCAATGACACAAATGAACTTATTGGATGCACAAGATTGGTTAAAAACCCTAATTGGACAAGAATAAGCCTAGGGAGGACGAAAATGACCTAATTGATCATCCAATGACACAAACACACCTATTGGATGCACAAGATTGGTTAAAAACCCTAATTGGACAAGAATAAGCCTAGGGAGGACGAAAATGACCTAATTGATCATCCAATGACACAAACACACCTATTGGATTCACAAAATTGGTTAAAAAACCTAGTTGGACAAGAACATGCCTAGGGAGGACGAAAATGACCTAATTGATCATCCAATGACACTAATGAACTTATTGGATGCACAAGATTGGTTAAAAACCCTAATTGGACAAGAATAAGCCTAGGGAGGACGAAAATGACCTAATTGATCATCCAATGACACAAACACACCTGTTGGATGCACAAGATTGGTTAAAAACCCTAACTGGACAAGAATAAGCCTAGGGAGGACGAAAATGACCTAATTGATCATCCATTGCCACAAACACACCTAATGGATGCACAAGATTGGTTAAAAACCCTAATTGGACAAGAATATGCCTAGGATGGAAGAAAATGACCTAATTGGTCATCCAATGACACAAACACACCTATTGGATGCACAAGATTGGTTAAAAACCCTAATTGGACAAGAATAAGCCTAGGAAGGACGAAAATAACCTAATTGATCATCCAATGACACAAACACACCTATTGGATGCACAAGACTGGTTAAAAACCCTAATTGGACAAGAATATGCCTAGGAAGGACGAAAATGACCTAAATATTAATTCAATGACACAACTCAACTTATTGGATGCACAAGATTGGTTAAAAACCCTAATTGGATAAGAATATGCCTAGGGAGGACGAAAATGAGCTAAATGTTAATCCAATGACACAAATGAACTTATTGGATGCACAAGATTGGTTAAAAACCCTAATTGGACAAGAATAAGCCTAGGGAGGACGAAAATGACCTAAATGTTAATCCAATGACACAAATGAACATATTGGATGCACAAGATTGGTTAAAAACCCTAATTTGATAAGAATAAGCCTAGGGAGGACGAAAATGACCTAAATGTTAATCCAATGACACAACTCAACTTATTGGATGCACAAGATTGGTTAAAAACCCTAATTGGACAAGAATAAGCCTAGGGAGGACGAAAATGACCTAATTGATCATCCAATGACACAAACACACCTATTGGATGCACAAGATTGGTTAAAAACCCTAATTGGACAAGAATATGCCTAGGGAGGACGAAAATGACCTAATTGATCATCCAATGACACAAACACACCAATTGGATGCACAAGATAAGTTAAAAACCCTAATTGGACAAGAATAAGCCTAGGGAGGACGAAAATAACCTAATTGATCATCCAATGACACAAATACACCTATTGGATGCACAAGATTGGTTAAAAACCCTAATTGGACAAGAATAAGCCTAGCGAGGACGAAAATGACCTAATTGATCATCCAATGACACAAGCACACCTATTGGATGCACAAGATTGGTTAAAAACCCTAATTGGACAAGAATATGCCTAGTGAGGACGAAAATGACCTAAATATTAATTCATTGAAACAACTCAACTTATTGGATGCACAAGATTGGTTAAAAACCCTAATATGACAAGAATAAGCCTAGGGAGGACGAAAATGACCTAATTGATCATCCAATGACACAAACACACTAATTGGATGTACAAGATTGGTTAAAAATCCTAATTGGACAAGAATATGCCTAGGGAGGACGAAAATGACCTAAATATTAATTCAATGACACAAACAAACTTATCGGATGCACAAGATTGGTTAAAAACCCTAATTGGACAAGAATAAGCCTAGGGAGGACGAAAATGACCTAATTGATCATCCAATGACACAAACACACCTATTGGATGCACAAGATTGGTTAAAAACCCTAATTGGACAAGAATAAGCCTAGGGAGGACGAAATTGTCCAAATTGATCATCCATTGCCACAAACACACCTATTGGATGCACAAGATTGGTTAAAAACCCTAATTGGACAAGAATATGCCTAGGGAGGACGAAAATGACCTAATTGATCATCCAATGACACAAATACACCTATTGGATGCACAAGATTGGTTAAATACCCTAATTGGACAAGAATAAGCCTAGGGAGGACGAAAATAACCTAATTGATCATCCAATGACACAAACACACCTATTGGATGCACAAGATTGGTTAAAAACCCTAATTGGACAAGAATATGCCTAGGGAGGACGAAAATGACCTAAATATTAATCCAATGACACACATGAACTTATTGGATGCACAAGATTTGTTAAAAACCCTAATTGGACAAGAATAAGCCTAGGGAGGACGAAAATGACTAAATGTTAATCCAATGACACAACTCAACTTATTGGATGCACAAGATTGGTTAAAAATCCTAATTGGACAAGAATAAGCCTATGGAGGACGAAAATGACCTAATTGATCATCCAATGACACAAACACACCTATTGGATGCACAAGATTGGTTAAAAACCCTAATTGGACATGAATAAGTCTAGGGAGGACGAAAATGACCTAAATGTTAATCCAATGACACAACTCAACTTATTGGATGCACAAGATTGGTTAAAAACCCTAATTGGACAAGAATAAGCCTAGGGAGGACGAAAATGACCTAATTGATCATCCAATGACACAAACACACCTATTGGATGCACAAGATTCGTTAAAAACCCTAATTGGACAAGAATATACCTAGGGAGGACGAAAATGACCTAATTGATCATCCAATGTCAGAAACACACCTATTGGATTCACAAGATTGGTTAAAAACCCTAATTGGACCAGAATAAGCCTAGGGAGGACGAAAATGACCTAATTGATCATCCAATGACACAAACAAACCTATTGGATGCACAAGATTCGTTAAAAACCCTAATTGGACAAGAATATGCCTAGGGAGGACGAAAATGACCTAATTGATCATCCATTGACACAAACACACCTATTGGATGCACAAGATTGGTTAAGAACGCTAATTGGACAAGAATATGCCTAGGGAGGACGAAAATGACCTAAATATTAATTCAATGAAACAAACAAACTTATTGGATGCACAAGATTGGTTAAAAACCCTAATTGGACAAGAATAATTCTAGGGAGGACGAAAATGACTTAATTGATCATCCAATGACACAAACACACCTATTGGATGCACAAGATTGGTTTAAAACCCTAATTGGACAAGAATAAGCCTAGGGAGGACGAAAATGACCTAATTGATCATCCATTGCCACAAACACACCTATTGGATGCACAAGATTGGTTAAAAACCCTAATTGGACAAGAATATGCCTAGGGAGGACGAAAATGACGTAAATGTTAATCCAATAACACAAATGAACTTATTGGATGCACAAGATTGGTTAAAAACCCTAATTGGATAAGAATAAGCCTAGGAAGGATGGAAATGACCTAAATGTTAATCCAATGCCACAACTCAACTTATTGGATGCACAAGATTGGTTAAAAACCCTAATTGGACAAGAATAAGCCTAGGGAGGACGAAAATGACCTAATTGATCATCCAATGACACAAACACACCTATTGGATGCACAAGATTGGTTAAAAACCCTAATTGGACAAGAATAAGCCTAGGGAGGACGAAAATGACCTAATTGATCATCCAATGACACAAACACACCTATTGGATGCACAAGATTGGTTAAAAACCCTAATTGGACAAGAATAAGCCTAGGGAGGACGAAAATGACCTAATTGATCATCCAATGACACAAGCACACCTATTGGATGCACAAGGTTGGTTAAAAACCCTAATTGGACAAGAATAAGCCTAGGGAGGACGAAAATGACCTAATTGATCATCCAATGACACAAACACACCTATTGGATGCACAAGATTGGTTAAAAACCCTAATTGGACAAGAATGTGCCTAGAGAGATCGAAAATGACCTAAATTGATCATCCAATGACACAAACACACCTATTGGATGCACAAGATTGCTTAAAAACCCTAATTGGACAAGAATATGCCTAGGGAGGACGAAAATGACCTAAATGTTAATCCAATGACACAAATGAACTTATTGGATGCACAAGATTGGTTAAAAACCCTAATTGGACAAGAATAAGCCTAGGGAGGACGAAAATGACCTTAATGTTCATCCAATGACACAAATGAACTTATTGGATGCACAAGATTGGTTAAAAACCCTAATTGGACAAGAATATGCCTAGGGAGGACGAAAATGACCTAAATGTTAATCCAATGACACAAATGAACTTATTGGATGCACAAGATTGGTTAAAAACCCTAATTGGACAAGAATAAGCCTAGGGAGGACGAAAATGACCTAAATGTTAATCCAATGACACAGCTCAACTTATTGGATGCACAAGATTGGTTAAAAACCCTAATTGGACAAGAATAAGCCTATGGAGGACGAAAATGACCCAAATGTTAATCCAATGACACAACTCAACTTATTGGATGCACAAGATTGGTTAAAAACCCTAATTTGACAAGAATATGCCTAGGGAGGACGAAAAAGACCTAATTGATCGTCCAATGACACAAACACACCTATTGGATGCACAAGATTGGTTAAAAACCCTAATTGGACAAGAATAAGCCTAGGGAGGACGAAAATGACCTAATTGATCATCCAATGACACAAACACACCTATTGGATGCACAAGATTGGTTAAAAACCCTAATTGGACAAGAATAAGCCTAGGGAGGACGAAAATGACCTAATTGATCATCCATTGCCACAAACACACCTATTGGATCCACAAGATTGGTTAAAAACCCTAATTGGACAAGAATAGGCCTAGGGAGGACGAAAATGACCTAATTGATCATCCAATGACACAAACACACCTATTGGATGCACAAGATTGGTTAAAAACCCTAATTAAACAAGAATATGCCTAGGGAGGACGAAAATGACCTAAATATTAATTCAATGACATAAACAAATTTGTTGGATGCACAAGATTGGGTAAAAACCCTAATTGGACAAGAATAAGCCTAGGGATGACGAAAATGACCTAATTGATCATCCAATGACACAAACACACCTATTGGAAGCAAAAAACTGGTTAAAAACCCTAATTGGACAAGAATATGCCTAGGGAGGACGAAAATGACCTTAATATTAATCCAATGATACAAATGAAGTTATTGGATGCACAAGATTGGTTAAAAACCCTAATTGGACAAGAATAAGCCTAGGGAGGACGAAAATGACCTAATTGATCATCCAATGACACAAACACACCTATTGGATGCACAAGATTGGTTAAAAACCCTAATTGGACAAGAATAAGCCTAGGGAGGACGAAAATGACCTAATTGATCATCCAATGACACAAACACACCTATTGGATGCACAAGATTGGTTAAAAACCCTAATTGGACAAGAATAATCCTAGGGTGGACGAAAATGACCTAAATGTTAATCCAATGACACAACTTATCTTATTAGATGCACAAGATTGGTTAAAAACCCTAATTGGACAAGAATAAGCCTAGTGAGGACGAAAATGATCTAATTGATCATCCAATGTAACAAACACACCTATTGGATGCACAAGATTGGTTAAAAACCCTAATTGGACAAGAATATGCCTAGGGAGGACGAAAATGACCTAAATGTTAATCCAATGACACAACTCAACTTGTTGGATGCACAAGATTGGTTAAAAACCCTAATTGGACAAGAATAATCCTAGGGTGGACGAAAATGACCTAAATGTTAATCCAATGACACAACTTATCTTATTAGATGCACAAGATTGGTTAAAAACCCTAATTGGACAAGAATAAGCCTAGGGAGGACGAAAATGACCTAATTGATCATCCAATGACACAAATGAACTTATTGGATGCACAAGATTGGTTAAAAACCCTAATTGGACAAGAATATGCCTAAGGAGGACGAAAATGACCTAATTGATCATCCAATGACACAAACACACCTATTGGATGCACAAGATTGGTTAAAAACCCTAATTGGACAAGAATATGCCTAGGGAGGACGAAAATGCCCTAAATGTTAATCCATTGACACAAATGAACTTATTGGATGCACAAGATTGGTTAAAAACCCTAATTGGACAAGAATAAGCCTAGGGAGGACGAAAATGACCTAATTGATCATCCAATGACACAAACACACCTATTGGATGCACAAGATTGGTTAAAAACCCTAATTGGATAAGAATATGCCTAGGGAGGACGAAAATGACATAAATTGATCATCCAATGACACAAACACACCTATTGGATGCACAAGATTGGTTAAAAACCCTAATTGGACAAGAATATGCCTAGGGAGGACGAAAATGACCTAAATGTTAATCCAATGACACAAATGAACTTATTGGATGCACAAGATTGGTTAAAAACCCTAATTGGACAAGAATAAGCCTTTGGAGGACGAAAATGACCTAATTGATCATCCAATGACACAAACACATCTATTGGATGCAAAAGACTGGTTAAAGACCCTAATTGGACAAGAATATGCCTAGGAAGGACGAAAATGACCTAATTGATCATCCAATGACACAAACACACCTATTGGATGCACAAGATTGGTTAAAAACCCTAATTGGACAAGAATAAGCCTAGGGAGGACGAAAATGACCTAATTGATCATCCAATGACACAAACACACCTATTGGATGCACAAGATTGGTTAAAAACGCTAATTGGACAAGAATATGCCTAGGGAGGACGAAAATGACCTAAATTGATCATCCAATGACACAAACACACATATTGGATGCACAAGATTGGTTAAAAACCCTAATTGGACAAGAATATGCCTAGGGAGGACGAAAATGACCTAAATGTTAATCCAATGACACAAATGAACTTATTGGATGCACAAGATTGGTTAAAAACCCTAATTGGACAAGAATAAGCCTTGGGAGGACGAAAATGACCTAATTGATCAACCAATGACACAAACACACCTATTGGATGCACAAGACTGGTTAAAAACCCTAATTGGACAAGAATATGTCTAGGGAGGACGAAAATGACCTAAATATTAATTCAATGACACAAACAAACTTATTGGATTTACAAGATTGGTTAAAAACCCTAATTGGACAAGAATAAGCCTAGGGAGGACGAAAATGACCTAAATGTTAATCCAATGACACAAACGCACCTATTGGATGCACAAGATTGGTTAAAAACCCTAATTGGACAAGAATAAGCCTAGGGAGGACGAAAATGACCTAATTGATCATCCAATGACACAAACACACCTATTGGATGCACAAGATTGGTTAAAAACCCTAATTGGACAAGAATAAGCCTAGGGAGGACGAAAATGACCTAATTGATCATCCAATGACACAAACACACCAATTGGATGCACAAGATTGGTTAAAAACCCTAGTTGGACAAGAACATGCCTAGGGAGGACGAAAATGACCAAAATATTAATTCAATGACACAAACAAAGTTATTGGATGCACAAGATTGGTTAAAAACCCTAATTGGACAAGAATAAGCCTAGGGAGGACGAAAATGACCTAATTGATCATCCAATGACACAAACACACCTATTGGATGCACAAGATTGGTTAAAAACCCTAATTGGACAAGAATAAGCCTAGGGAGGACGAAAATGACCTAATTGATCATCCAATGACACAAACACACCTATTGGATGCACAAGATTGGTTAAAAACCCTAATTGGACAAGAATAAGCCTAGGGAGGACGAAAATGACCTAATTGATCATCCAATGACACAAACACATCTATTGGAAGCACAAGATTGGTTAGAAACCCTAGTTGGACAAGAATATGCCTAGGGAGGACGAAAATGACCTAATTGATCATCCAATGACACAAATGAACTTATTGGATGCACAAGATTGCTTAAAAACCCTAATTGGACAAAAATAAGCATAGAAAGGACGAAAATGACCTAATTGATCATCCAATGACACAAACACACCTATTGGATGCACAAGATTGGTTAAAAACCCTAATTGGACAAGAATAAGCCTAGGGAGGACGAAAATGACCTAATTGATCATCCAATGACACAAACACACCTATTGGATGCACAAGATTGGTTAAAAACCCTAATTGGACAAGAATAAGCCTAGGGAGGACGAAAATGACCTAATTGATCATCCAATGACACAAACACACCTATTGGATGCACAAGATTGGTTAAAAACCCTAATTGGACAAGAATATGCTTAGGGTGGACGAAAATGACCTAAATATTAATTCAATGACATAAACAAACTTGTTGGATGCACATGATTGGTTAAAAACCCTAATTGGACAAGAATATGCCTAGGGAGGACGAAAATAACCTAAATATTAATTCAATGACACAAACAAAGTTATTGGATGCACAAGATTGGTTGAAAACCCTAATTGGACAAGAATAAGCCTAGGGAGGACGAAAATGACCTAATTGATCATCCAATGACACAAACACACCTATTGGAAGCACAAGATTGGTTCAAAACCCTAATTGGACAAGAATATGCCTAGGTAGGACGAAAATGACCTAAATGCTAATCCAATGACACAACTCAACTTATTGGATGCACAAGATTGGTTAAAAACCCTAATTGGTCAAGAATAAGCCTAAGGAGGACGAAAATGACCTAATTGATCATCCAATGACACAAACACACCTATTGGATGCACAAGATTGGTTAAAAACCCTAATTGGACAAGAATATGCCTAGGGAGGACGAAAATGACCTAAATGTTAATCCAATGACACAAATGAACTTATTGGATGCACAAGTTTCGTTAAAAACCCTAATATGACAAGAATAAGCCTAGGGAGGATCAAAATGACATAATTGATCATCCAATGACACAAACACACCTATTGGATGCACAAGATTGGTTAGAAACCCTAATTGGACAAGAATAAGCCTAGGGAGGAAGAAAATGACCTAATTGATCATCCAATGACACAAACACACCTATTGGATGCACAAGATTGGTTAAAAACCCTAATTGGACAAGAATAAGCCTAGGGAGGACGAAAATGACCTAATTGATCATCCAATGACACAAACACACCTAGTGGATGCACAAGATTGGTTAAAAACCCTAATTGGACAAGAATTAGCCTAGGGAGGACGAAAATGACCTAATTGATCATCCAATGACACAAACACACCTATTGGATGCACAAGATTGGTTAAAAACCCTAATTGGACAACAATAAGCCTAGGGAGGACGAAAATGACCTAATTGATCCTCCAATGACACAAATACACCTATTGGATGCACAAGATTGGTTAAAAACCCTAATTGGACAAGAATAAGCCTAGGGAGGACGAAAATGACCTAATTGATCATCCAATGACACAAACACACCTATTGGATGCACAAGATTCGTTAAAAACCCTAATTGGACAAGAATATGCCTAGGGAGAACGAAAATGACCTAATTGATCATCCAATGACACAAACACACGTATTGGATGCACAAGATTAGTTAAAAACCCTAATTGGACAATAATAACCCTAGGGAGGACGAAAATGACCTAATTGATCATCCAATGACACAAACACACAAATTGGATGCACAAGATTGGTTAAAAACCCTAATTGGACAAGAATAACCCTAGGGAGGACGAAAATGACCTAATTGATCATCTAATGACACAAACACACCTATTGGATGCAGAAGATTGGTTAAAAACCCTAATTGGACAAGAATATGCCTAGAGAGGACGCAAATGACCTAATTGATCATCCAATGACACAAACACACCTATTGGATGCACATGATTGGTTAAAAACCCTAATTGGACAAGAATAAGCCTAGAGAGGACGAAAATGACCTAATTGATCATTCAATGACACAAACACACCTTCTGGATGCACAAGATTGGTTAAAAACCCTAATTGGACAAGAATAAGCTTAGGGAGGACGAAAATGGCCTAATTGATCATCCAATGACACAAACACACCTATTGGATGCACAAGATTGGTTAAAAACCCTAATTGGACAAGAATATGCCTAGGGAGGACGAAAATGACCTAATTGATAATCCAATGACACAAATGAACTTATTGGATGCACAAGATTAATTAAAAACCCTAATTGGACAAGAATAAGCCTAGGGATGACGAAAATGACCTAATTGGTCATCCAATGACACAAACACACCTATTGGATGCACAAGATTGGTTAAAAACCCTAATTGGACAAGAATATGCCTAGGGAGGACGAAAATGACCTAAATGTAAATCCAATGACACAAATGAACTTATTGGATGCACAAGATTGGTTAAAAACCCTAATTGGACAAGAGTAAGCTTAAGGAGGACGAAAATGACCTAAATTGATCATCCATTGCCACAAACACACCTATTGGATGCACAAGATTCGTTAAAAACCCTAATTGGACAAGAATATGCCTAGGGAGGACGACAATGACCTAATTGATCATCCAATGACACAAACACACCTATTGGATGCACAAGATTGGTTAAAAACCCTAATTGGACAAGAATAAGCCTAGGGAGGACGAAAATGACCTAATTGATCATCCAATGACACAAACACACCTATTGGATGCACAAGATTCGTTAAAAACCCTAATTGGACAAGAATATGCCTAGGGAGAACGAAAATGACCTAATTGATCATCCAATGACACAAACACACCTATTGGATGCACAAGATTGGTTAAAAACCCTAATTGGACAAGAATAAGCGTAGGGAGAACGAAAATGACCTAAATGTTAAACCAATGACACAACTCAACTTATTGGATGCACAAGATTGGTTAAAAACCCTAATTGGACAAGAATAAGCCTAGGGAGGACGAAAATGACCTAATTGATCATCCAATGACACAAACACACCTATTGGATGCACAAGATTGGTTAAAAACCCTAATTGGACAAGAATAAGCCTAGGGAGGACGAAAATGACCTAATTGATCATCCAATGACACAAACACACCTATTAGATGCAAAAGATTGGTTAAAAACCCTAATTGGACAAGAATATGCCTAGGGATGACGAAAATGACCTAAATATTAATTCAATGACACAAACAAAGTTATTGGATGCACAAGATTGGTTAAAAACCCTAATTGGACAAGAATAAGCCTAGGGAGGACGAAAATGACCTAAATGTTAATCCAATGACACAAATCAACTTATTGGATGCACAAGATTGGTTAAAAACCCTAATTGGACAAGAATAAGCCTAGGGAGGACGAAAATGACCTAATTGATCATCCATTGCCACAAACACACCTATTGGATGCACAAGATTGGTTAAAAACCCTAATTGGACAAGAATATGCCTAGGGAGGACGAAAATGACCTAATTGATCATGCAATGACACAAACACACCTTTTGGATGCACAAGATTGGTTAAAAACCCTAATTGGACAAGAATATGCCTAGGGAGGACGAAAATGACCTAAATATTAATTCAATGACACTAACAAACATATTGGATGCACAAGATTGGTTAAAAACCCTAATTGGACAAGAATAAGCCTAGGGAGGACGAAAATGACCTAATTGATCATCCAATGACACAAACACACCTATTGGAAGCACAAGATTGGTTAAAAACCCTAATTGGACAAGAATATGCCTAGGGAGGACGAAAATGACCTAAATGTTAATCCAATGACACAAATGAACTTATTGGATGCACAAGATTGGTTAAAAACCCTAATTGGACAAGAATAAGCCTAGGGGGTATGAAAATGACCTAAATGTTAATCCAATGACACAAACAAAGTTATTGGATGCACAAGATTGGTTAAAAACCCTAATTGGACAAGAATAAGCCTTGGGATGACGAAAATGACCTAATTGATCATCCAATGACACAAACACACCTATTGGATGCACAAGATTGGTTAAAAACCCTAATTGGACAAGAATATGCCTAGGGAGGACGAAAATGACCTAAATGTAAATCCAATGACACAAATGACCTTATTGGATGCACAAGATTGTTTAAAAACCCTAATTGGACAAGAATAAGCCTAGGGAGGACGAAAATGACCTAAATGTTAATCCAATGACACAACTCAACTTATTGGATGCACAAGATTGGTTAAAAACCCTAATTGGACAAGAATAAGCCTAGGGAGGACGAAAATGACCTAAATGTTAATCCAATGACAAAACTCAACTTATTGGATGCACAAGATTGGTTAAAAACCCAAATTGGACAAGAATAAGCCTAGGGAGGACGAAAATGACCTAATTGATCATCCAATGACACAAACACACCTATTGGATGCACAAGATTGGTTAAAAACCCTAACTGGACAAGAATAAGCCTAGGGAGGACGAAAATGACATAAATGTTAATCCAATGACACAATTCAACTTATTGGATGCACAAGATTGGTTAAAAACCCTAATTGGACAAGAATATGCCTAGGGAGGACGAAAATGACCTAATTGATCATCCAATGACACAAACACACCTATTGGATGCACAAGATTGGTTAAAAACCCTAATTGGACAAGAATAAGCCTAGGGAGGACGAAAATGACCTAATTGATCATCCAATGACACAAACACACCTATTGCATGCACAAGATTGGTTAAAAACCCTAATTGGACAAGAATATGCCTAGGGAGGATGGATATGACCTAAATGTTAATCCAATGACACAAATGAACTTATTGGATGCACTAGATTGGTTAAAAACCCTAATTGGACAAGAATATGCCTAGGGAGGACGAAAATGACCTAAATGTTAATCCAATGACACAAATGAACTTATTGGATGCACAAGATTGGTTAAAAACCCTAATTGGACCAGAATAAGCCTAGGAAGGACGAAAATGACCTAATTGATCATCCAATGACACAAACACATCTATTGGATGCACAAGATTGGTTAAAAACCCTAATTGGACAAGAATATGCCTAGGGAGGACGAAAATGACCTAAATATTAATTCAATGACATAAACAAACTTGTTGGATGCACAAGAATGGTTAAAAACCCTAATTGGACAAGAATAAGCCTAGGGAGGACGAAAATGACCTAATTGATCATCCAATGACACAAACACACCTATTGGATGCACAAGATTGGTTAAAAACCCTAATTGGACAAGAATAAGCCTAGGGAGGACGAAAATGACCTAATTGATCATCCAATGACATAAACACACCTATTGGATGCACAAGATTGGTTAAAAACCTTAATTGGACAAGAATAAGCCTAGGGAAGACGAAAATGACCTAATTGATCATCCAATGACACAAACACACCTATTAGATGCACAAGATTGGTTTAAAACCCTAATTGGACAAGAATATGCCTAGGGAGGACGAAAATGACCTAATTGATCATCCAATGACACAAATGAACTTATTGGATGCACAAGATTGGTTAAAAACCCTAATTGGACAAGAATAAGCCTAGGGATGACGAAAATGACCTAATTGATCATCCAATGACACAAATGAACTTATTGCATGCACAAGATTGGTTAAAAACCCTAATTGGACAAGAATAAGCCTAGGGAGGACGAAAATGACCTAATTGATCATCCAATGACACAAACACACCTATTGGATGCACAAGATTGGTTAAAAACCCTAATTGGACAAGAATAAGCCTAGGGAGGACGAAAATGACCTAATTGATCATCCAATGACACAAACACACCTATTGGATGCACAAGATTGGTTAAAAACCCTAATTGGACAAGAATAAGCATAGAAAGGACGAAAATGACCTAATTGATCATCCAATGACACAAACACACCTATTGGATGGACAAGATTGGTTAAAAACCCTAATTGGACAAGAATATGCCTAGGGAGAACGAAAATGACCTAAATGTTAATCCAATGACACAAATGAACTTATTGGATGCACAAGATTTGTTAAAAACCCTAATTGGTCAAGAATAAGCCTAGGGAGGACGAAAATGACCTAAATGCTAATCCAATGACACAACTCAACTTATTGGATGCACAAGATTGGTTAAAAACCCTAATTGGTCAAGAATAAGCCTAGGAGGACGAAAATGACCAAATTGATCATCCATTGCCACAAACACACCTATTGGATGCACAAGATTGGTTAAAAACCCTAATTGGACAAGAATAAGCCTAGGGAGGACGAAAATGACCTAATTGATCATCCATTGCCACAAACACACCTATTGGATGCACAAGATTGGTTAAAAACCCTAATTGGACAAGAATATGCCTAGGGAGGACGAAAATGACCTAATTGATCATCCAATGACACAAACACACCTATTGGATGCACAAGATTGGTTAAAAACCCTAATTGGACAAGAGTTAGCCTAGGGAGGCCGAAAATGACCTAATTGATCATCCAATGACACAAACACACCTATTGGATACACAAGATTGGTTAAAAACCCTAATTGGATAAGAATAAGCCTTGGGAGGACGAAAATGACCTAATTGATCATCCATTGCCACAAACACACCTATTGGATGCACAAGATTGGTTAAAAACCCTAATTGGACAAGAATATGCCTAGGGAGGACGAAAATGACCTAATTGATCTTCCAATGACACAAACACACCTATTGGATGCACAAGATTGGTTAAAAACCTTAATTGGACAAGAATTAGCCTAGGGAGGACGAAAATGACCTAATTGTTCATCCAATGACACAAACACACCTATTTGATGCACAAGATTGGTTAAAAACCCTAATTGGACAAGAATATGCTTAAGGAGAACGAAAATGACCTAAATATTAATTCAATGACACAAACAAAGTTATTGGATGCACAAGATTGGTTAAAAACTCTAATTGGACAAGAATAAGCCTAGGGAAGACGAAAATGACCTAATTGATCATCCAATGACACAAACACACCTATTGAATACACAAGATTGGTTAAAAACCCTAATTGGACAAGAATAAGCCTAGGGAGGACGAAAATGACCTAATTGATCATCCATTGCCACAAACACACCTATTGGATGCACAAGATTGGTTAAAAACCCTAATTGGACAAGAATATGCCTAGGGAGGACGAAAATGACCAAATTGATCATCCAATGACACAAACACACCTATTGGATGCACAAGATTGGTTAAAAACCCTAATTGGACAAGAATTAGCCTAGGGAGGACGAAAATGACCTAATTGATCATCCAATGACACAAACACACCTATTGGATGCACAAGATTGGTTAAAAACCCTAATTGGACAAGAATAAGCCTAGGGAGGACGAAAATGACCTAATTGATCATCCAATGACACAAACACACCTATTGGATGCACAAGATTGGTTAAAAACCCTAATTGGACAAGAATAAGCCTAAGTAGGACGAAAATGACCTAATTGATCATCCAATGACACAAACACACCTATTGGATGCACAAGATTGGTTAAAAACCCTAATTGGACAAGAATAAGCCTAGGGAGGACGAAAATGACCTAATTGATCATCCAATGACACAAACACACCTATTGGATGCACAAGATTGGTTAAAAACCCTAATTGGACAAGAGTATGCCTAAGGAGGACGAAAATGACCTAATTGATCATCCAATGACACAAACACACCTATTGGATGCACAAGATTGGTTAAAAACCCTAATTGGACAAGAATAAGCCTAGGGAGGACGAAAATGACCTAATTGATCATCCAATGACACAAACACACCTATTGGATGCACAAGATTGGTTAAAAACCCTAATTGGACAAGAATAAGCCTAGGGAGGACGAAAATGACCTAATTGATCATCCAATGACACAAACACATCTATTGGAAGCACAAGATTGGTTAGAAACCCTAGTTGGACAAGAATATGCCTAGGGAGGACGAAAATGACCTAATTGATCATCCAATGACACAAATGAACTTATTGGATGCACAAGATTGCTTAAAAACCCTAATTGGACAAAAATAAGCATAGAAAGGACGAAAATGACCTAATTGATCATCCAATGACACAAACACACCTATTGGATGCACAAGATTGGTTAAAAACCCTAATTGGACAAGAATAAGCCTAGGGAGGACGAAAATGACCTAATTGATCATCCAATGACACAAACACACCTATTGGATGCACAAGATTGGTTAAAAACCCTAATTGGACAAGAATAAGCCTAGGGAGGACGAAAATGACCTAATTGATCATCCAATGACACAAACACACCTATTGGATGCACAAGATTGGTTTAAAACCCTAGATGGACAAGAATATGCCTAAGGAGGACGAAAAGGACCTAATTGATCATCCAATGACACAAATGAACTTATTGCATGCACAAGATTGGTTAAAAACCCTAATTGGCCAATAATAAGCCTAGGGAGGACGAAAATGACCTAATTGATCATCCAATGACACAAACACACCTATTGGATGCACAAGATTGGTTAAAAACCCTAATTGGACAAGAATAAGCCTAGGGAGGACGAAAATGACCTAATTGATCATCCAATGACACAAACACACCTATTGGATGCACAAGATTGGTTAAAAACCCTAATTGGACAAGAATATGCCTAGGGAGGACGAAAATGACCTAAATATTAATTCAAAGAAACATACAAACTTATTGGATGCACAAGATTGGTTAAAAACCCTAATTAGACAATAATATGCCTATGGAGGACGAAAATGACCTAATTGATCATCCAATGACACAAACACACCTATTGGATGCACAAGATTGGTTAAAAACCCTAATTGGACAAGAATAAGCCTAGGGAGGACGAAAATGACCTAATTGATCATCCAATGACACAAACACACCTATTGGATGCACAAGATTCGTTAAAAACCCTAATTGGACAATAATATCCCTAGGGAGGATGAAAATGACCTAAATATTAATTCAATGACACAAACAAAGTTATTGGATGCACAAGATTGGTTAAAAACCCTAATTGGACAAGAATAAGCCTAGGGAGGACGTAAATGACCTAATTGATCATCCAATGACACAAACACACCTATTGGATGCACAAGATTGGTTAAAAACCCTAATTGGACAAGAATATGCCTAGGGAGGACGAAAATGACCTAAATATTAATTTAATGACACAAACAAACTTATTGGATGCACAAGATTGGTAAAAAAACCCTAATTGGACAAGAATAAGCCTAGGGAGGACGAAAATGACCTAATTGATCATCCAATGACACAAACACACCTATTGGATGCACAAGATTGGTCTAAAACTCTAATTGGACAAGAATATGCCTAGGGAAGACGAAAATGACCTAAATGTTAATCCAATGACACAACTCAACATATTGGATGCACAAGATTGGTTAAAAACCCTAATTGGGCAAGAATAAGCCTAGGGAGGACGAAAATGACCTAATTGATCATCCAATGACACAAACACACCTATTGGATGCACAAGATTGGTTAAAAACCCTAATTGGACAAGAATAAGCCTAGGGAGGACGAAAATGACCTAATTGATCATCCAATGACATAAACACACCAATTGGATGCACAAGATTGGTTAAAAACCCTAATTGGACAAGAATATGCCTAGGAGGACGAAAATAACCTAGTTGATCATCCAATGACAAAAACACACGTATTGGATGCACAAGATTGGTTAAAAACCCTAATTGGACAAGAATATGCCTAGGGAGAACGAAAATCACCTAATTGATCATCCAATGACACAAACACACCTATTGGATGCACAAGATTGGTTAAAAACCCTAATTGGAAAAGAATAAGCCTAGGGAGGACGAAAATGACCTAATTGATCATCCAATGACACAAACACACCTATTGGATGCACAAGATTGGTTAAAAACCCTAATTGGACAAGAATATGCCTAGGGAGGACGAAAATGACCTAAATATTAATTCAATGACACAAACAAACCTATTGGATACACAAGATTGGTTAAAAACCCTAATTGGACAAGAATAAGCCTAGGGAGGACGAAAATGACCTAATTGATCATCCATTGCCACAAACACACCTATTGGATGCACAAGATTGGTTAAAAACCCTAATTGGACAAGAATATGCCTAGGGAGGATGAAAATGACCTAATTGATCATCCAATGACACAAACACACCTATTGGATGCACAAGATTGGTTAAAAAGCCTAATTGGACAAGAATATGCCTAGGGAGGACGAGAATGACCTAAATATTAATTGAATGACACAAACAAACTTATTTGATGCACAAGATTGGTTAAAAACCATAATTGGACAAGAATAAGCCTAGGGAGGACGAAAATGACCTAATTGATCATCCAATGACACAAACACACCTATTGGATGCACAAGATTGGTTAAAAACCCTAATTGGACAAGAATAAGCCTAGGGAGGACGAAAATGACCTAATTGATCATCCAATGACACAAACACACCTATTGGATGCACAAGATTGGTTAAATACCCTAATTGGTCAAGAATATGCCTAGGGAGGACGAAAATGACCTAAATGTTAATCCAATGACACAAATGAACTTATTGGATGCACAAGATTGGTTAAAAACTCTAATTGGACAAGAATAAGCCGAAGGAGGACGAAAATGACCTAATTGATCATCAAATGACACAAACACACCTATTGGATGCACAAGATTGGTTAAAAACCCTAGTTGGACAAGAATAAGCCTAGGGAGGACGAAAATGACCTAATTGATCATCCAATGACACAAACACACCTATTGGATGCACAAGATTCGTTAAAAACCCTAATTGGACAAGAATATGCCTAGGGAGGACGAAAATAACCTAATTGATCATCCAATGACACATACACACCTATTGGATGCACAAGATTGGTTAAAAACCCTAATTGGACAAGAATATGCCTAGGGAGGACGAAAATGACCTAATTGATCATCCAATGACACAAACACACCTATTGGATGCACAAGATTGGTTAAAAACCCTAATTGGACAAGAATAAGCCTAGGGAGGACGAAAATGACCTAATTGATCATCCAATGACACAAACACACCTATTGGATGCACAAGATAGGTTAAAAACCCTAATTGGACAAGCATATGCCTAGGGAGGACGAAAATGACCTAATTCATCATCCAATGACACAAACACACCTATTGGATGCACAAGATTGGTTAAAAACCCTAATTGGACAAGAATAAGCCTAGGGAGGACGAAAATGACCTAATTGATCATCCAATGACACAAACACACCTATTGGATGCACAAGATTGGTTAAAAACCCTAATTGGACAAGAATTAGACTAGGGACGACGAAAATGACCTAATTGATCATCAAATGACACAAACACACCTATTGGATGCACAAAATAGGTTAAAAACCCTAATTGGACAAGAATATGCTTAGGGAGGACGAAAATGACCTAAATATTAATTCAATGACACAAACAAAGTTATTGGATGCACAAGATTGGTTAAAAACTCTAATTGGACAAGAATAAGCCTAGGGAGGACGAAAATGACCTAATTGATCATCCAATGACACAAACACACCTATTGGATACACAAGATTGGTTAAAAACCATAATTGGACAAGAATAAGCCTAGGGAGGACGAAAATGACCTAATTGATCATCCAATGACATAAATGAACTTATTGGATGCACAAGATTGGTGAAAAACCCTAATTGGACAAGAATAAGCCTAGGGAGCACGAAAATGACCTAATTGATCATCCAATGACACAAACACACCTATTGGATGCACAAGATTGGTTAAAAACCCTAATTGGACAAGAATATGCCTAGGGAGGACGAAAATGACCTAAATGTTAATCCAATGACACAAATGAACTTATTGGATGCACAAGATTGGTTAAAAACCCTAATTGGACAAGAATAAGCCTTGGGAGGACGAAAATGACCTAATTGATCATCCCATGACACAAACACATCTATTGGATGCACAAGACTGGTTAAAAACCCTAATTGGACAAGAATATGCCTAGGAAGGACGAAAATGACCTAATTGATCATCCAATGACACAAACACACTTATTGGAAGCACAAGATTGGTTAAAAACCCTAATTGGACAAGAATAAGCCTAGGGAGGACGAAAATGACCTAATTGATCAACCAATGACACAAACACACCTTTTGGATGCACTAGTTTGGTTAAAAACCCTAATTGGACAAGAATAAGCCTAGGGAGGACGAAAATGACCTAATTGATCATCCAATGACACAAACACACCTATTGGATGCACTAGTTTGGTTAAAAACCCTAATTGGACAAGAATAA
>JBBPBR010000003.1:42344844-42357873 GCA_037974775.1 Cicer pinnatifidum
AATAGGTGTGTTTGTGGCAATGGATGATCAATTAGGTCATTTTCGTCCTCCCTAGGCTTATTCTTGTCCAATTAGGGTTTTTAACCAATCTTGTGCATCCAATAGGTGTGTTTGTGTCATTGGATGATCAATTAGGTCATTTTCATCCTCCCTAGGTTTATTCTTGTCCAATTGGGGTTTTTAACCAATCTTGTGCATCAAATAGGTGTGTTTGTGGCAATGGATGATCAATTAGGTCATTTTCGACCTCCCTAGGCTTATTCTTGTCCAATTAGGGTTTTTAACCAATCTTGTGCATCCAATAGATGTGTTTGTGGCAATGGATGATCAATTAGGTCATTTTCGTCCTCCCTAGGCTTATTCTTGTCCAATTAGGGTTTTTAACCAATCTTGTGCATCCAATAGGTGTGTTTGTGTCATTGGATGATCAATTAGGTCATTTTCATCGTCCCTAGGTTTATTCTTGTCCAATTGGGGTTTTTAACCAATCTTGTGCATCCAATAGGTGTGTTTGTGGCAATGGATGATCAATTAGGGCATTTTCGTCCTCCCTAGGCTTATTCTCGTCCAATTAGGGTTTTTAACCAATCTTGTGCATCCAATTGATGTGTTTGTGGCAATGGATGATCAGTTAGGTCATTTTCGTCCTCCTTAGGCTTGTTCTTGTCCAATTAGGGTTTTTAACCAATCTTGTGCATCCAATAGGTGTGTTTGTGTCATTGGATGATCAATTAGGTCATTTTCGTCCTCCCTAGGCTTATTCTTGTCCACTTAGGGTTTTTAACCAATCTTGTGCATCCAATAAGTTCAATTGTGTCATTGGATGATCAATTAGGCCATTTTCGTCCTCCCTAGGCTTATTCTTGTCCAATTAGGGTTTCTAACCAATTTTGTGCATCCAATAAGTGTGTTTGTGTCATTGGATGACCAATTAGGTCATTTTCGTCCTCCCTAGGCATATTCTTGTCCAATTAGGGTTTTTAACCAATCTTGTGCATCCAATAGGTGTGTTTGTGGCAATGGATGATCAATTAGGTCATTTTCGTCCTCCCTAGGCTTATTCTTGTCCAATTAGGGTTTTTAACCAATCTTGTGCATCCAATAGCTGTGTTTGTGTCATTGGATGATCAATTAGGTCATTTTCATCCTCCCAAGGTTTTTTCTTGTCCAATTGGGGTTTTTAACCAATCTTGTGCATCCAATAGGTGTGTTTGTGGCAATGGATGATCAATTAGGTCATTTTCGTCCTCCCTAGGCTTATTCTTGTCCAATTAGGGTTTTTAACCAATCTTGTGCATCCAATTGATGTGTTTGTGGCAATGGATGATCAGTTAGGTCATTTTCGTCCTCCTTAGGCTTGTTCTTGTCCAATTAGGGTTTTTAACCAATCTTGTGCATCCAATAGGTGTGTTTGTGTCATTGGATGATCAATTAGGTCATTTTCGTCCTCCCTAGGCTTATTCTTGTCCAATTAGGGTTTTTAACCAATCTTGTGCATCCAATAGGTGTGTTTGTGTCATTGGATGATCAATTAGGTCATTTTCGTCCTCCCTAGGCTTATTCTTGTCCAATTAGGGTTTTTAACCAATCTTGTGCATCCAATAAGTTTGTTTATGTCATTGGATTAACATTTAGGTCATTTTCGTCCTCCCTAGGCATATTCTTGTCCAATTAGGGTTTTTAACCAATCTTGTGCATCCAATAGGTGTGTTTGTGTCATTGGATGGTCAATTAAGTTATTTTCTTCCTCCCTAGGCTTATTCTTGTCCAGTTAGGGTTTTTAACCAATCTTGTGCATCCAATAGGTGTGTTTGTGTCATTGGATGATCAATTAGGTCATTTTCGTCCTCCCTAGGCATATTCTTGTCCAATTAGGGTTTTTAACCAGTCTTGTGCATCCAATAGGTGTGTTTGTGTCAATGGATGATCAATTAGGTCATTTTCGTCCTCCCTAGTCATGTTCTTGTCCAACTAGGGTTTTTAACCAATTTTGTGCATCCAATAGGTGTGTTTGTGTCATTGGATGATCAATTAGGTCATTTTCGTCCTCCCTAGGCTTATTCTTGTCCAATTAGGGTTTTTAACCAATCTTGTGCATCCAATAAGTTTGTTTGTGTCATTGAATTAATACTTAGGTCATTTTCGTCCTCCCTAGGCATCATCTTTTCCAATTAGGGTTTTTAACCAATCTTTTGCATCCAATAGGTGTGTTTGTGTCATTGGATGATCAATTAGGTCATTTTCATCCTCCCTAGGCTTATTCTTGTCCAATTAGGGTTTTTAACCAATCTTGTGCATCCAATAGGTGTGTTTGTGTCATTGGATGATCAATTAGGTCATTTTCGTCCTCCCTAGGCTTATTCTTGTCCAATTAGGGTTTTTAACCAATCTTGTGCATCCAATAGGTGTGTTTGTGTCATTGGATGATCAATTAGGTCATTTTTCGTCCTCCCTAAGCTTATTCTTGTCCAATTAGGGTTTTTAACCAATCTTATGCATCCAATAGGTGTGTTTGTGTCATTGGATGATCAATTAGGTCATTTTCGTCCTCCCTAGGCTTATTCTTGTCCAATTAGGGTTTTTAACCAATCTTGTGCATCCAATAGGTGTGTTTGTGTCATTGGATGATCAATTAGGTCATTTTCGTCCTCCCTAGGCTTATTCTTGTCCAATTAGGGTTTTTAACCAATCTTGTGCATCCAATAGGTGTGTTTGTGTCATTGGATGATCAATTAGGTCATTTTCGTCCTCCCTAGGCTTATTCTTGTCCAATTAGGGTTTTTAACTAATCTTGTGCATCCAATAGGTTCATTTGTGTCATTGGATGATCAATTAGGTCATTTTCGTCCTCCCTAGGCGTATTCTTGTCCAACTAGGGTTTTTAACCAATCTTGTGCATGCAATAGGTGTGTTTGTGTCATTGGATGATCAATTAGGTCATTTTCGTCCTCCCTAGGCTTATTCTTGTCCAATTAGGGTTTTTAACCAATCTTGTGCATCCAATAGGTGTGTTTGTGTCATTGGATGATCAATTAGGTCATTTTCGTCCTCCCTAGGCTTATTCTTGTCCAATTAGGGTTTTTAACCAATCTTGTGCATCCAATAAGTTCATTTGTGTCATTGGATGATCAATTAGGTCATTTTCGTCCTTCCTAGGCATAATCTTGTCCAACTAGGGTTTTAAACAAATCTTGTGCATCCAATAGGTGTGTTTGTGTCATTGGATGATCAATTAGGTCATTTTCGTCCTCCCTAGGCTTATTCTTGTCCAATTAGGGTTTTTAACCAATCTTGTGCATCCAATAGGTGTGTTTGTGTCATTGGATGATCAATTAGGTCATTTTCGTCCTCCCTAGGCTTATTCTTGTCCAATTAGGGTTTTTAACCAATCTTGTGCATCCAATAAGTTCATTTGTGTCATTGGATGATCAATTAGGTCATTTTCGTCCTTACTAGGCATATTCTTGTCCAACTAGGGTTTTAAACCAATCTTGTGCATCCAATAGGTGTGTTTGTGTCATTGGATGATCAATTAGGTCATTTTCGTCCTCCCTAGGCTTATTCTTGTCCAATTAGGGTTTTTAACCAATCTTGTGCATCCAATAGGTGTGTTTGTGTCATTGGATGATCAATTAGGTCATTTTCGTCCTCCCTAGGCTTATTCTTGTCCAATTAGGGTTTTTAACCAATGTTGTGCATCCAATAGGTGTGTTTGTGTCATTGGATGATCAATTAGGTCATTTTCGTCCTCCCAAGGCTTATTCATGTCCAATTAGGGTTTTTAACCAATCTTGTGCATCGAATAACTTTGTTTATGTCATTGAATTAATATTTAGGTCATTTTCGTCCTCCCAAGGCATATTCTAGTCCAATTAGGGTTTTTAACCAATCTTGTGCATCCAATAGGTGTGTTTGTGTCATTGGATGATCAATTAGGTCATTTTCGTCCTCCCTAGGCTTAATCTTGTCCAATTAGGGTTTTTAACCAATCTTGTGCATCCAATAACTTTGTTTGTGTCATTGAATTAATATTTAGGTCATTTTCCTCCTCCCTAGGCATATTCTTGTCCAATTAGGGTTTTTAACCAATCTTGTGCATCCAATAGGTGTGTTTGTGTCATTAGATTAACATTTAGGTCATTTTCGTCCTCCCTAGGCATATTCTTGTCCAATTAGGGTTTTTAACCAATCTTGTGCATCCAATAGGTGTGTTTGTGTCATTGGATGATCAATTAGGTCATTTTCGTCCTCCCTAGGCATATTCTTGTCCAATTAGGGTTTTTAACCAATCTTGTGCATCCAATAGGTGTGTTTGTGGCAATGGATGATCAATTAGGTCATTTTCGTCCTCCCTAGGCTTATTCTTGTCCAATTAGGGTTTTTAACCAATCTAGTGCATCCAATAGGTGTGTTTGTGTCATTGGATGATCAATTAGGTCATTTTCGTCCTCCCTATGCTTATTCTAGCCCAATTAGGGTTTTTAACCAATCTTGTGCATCCAATAAGTTGAGTTGTGTCATTGGATTAGCATTTAGGTCATTTTCGTCCTCCCTAGGCTTATTCTTGTCCAATTAGGGTTTTTAACCAATCTTGTGCATCCAATAAGTTCATTTGTGTCATTGGATTAACATTTAGGTCATTTTTGTCCTCCTTAGGCATATTCTTGTCCAATTAGGGTTTTTAACCAATCTTGTGCATCCAATAGGTGTGTTTGTGTCATTGGATGATCAATTAGGTTATTTTCGTCCTCCCTAGGCTTATTCTTGTCCAATTAGGGTTTTTAACCAATCTTGTGCATCCAATAAGTTCATTTGTGTCATTGGATGATCAATTAGGTCATTTTCGTCCTCCCTAGGTATATTCTTGTCCAACTAGGGTTTTTAACCAATCTTGTGCATCCAATAGGTGTGTTTGTGGCAATGGATGATCAATTAGGTCATTTTCGTCCTCCCTAGGCTTATTCTTGTCCAATTAGGGTTTTTAACCAATCTTGTGCATCCAATAGGTGTGTTTGTGTCATTGGATGATCAATTAGGTCATTTTCATCCTCCCTAGGTTTATTCTTGTCCAATTGGGGTTTTTAACCAATCTTGTGCATCAAATAGGTGTGTTTGTGGCAATGGATGATCAATTAGGTCATTTTCGACCTCCCTAGGCTTATTCTTGTCCAATTAGGGTTTTTAACCAATCTTGTGCATCCAATAGGTGTGTTTGTGTCATTGGATGATCAATTAGGTCATTTTCGTCCTCCCTAGGCTTATTCTTGTCCAATTAGGGTTTTTACCAATCTTGTGCATCCAATAAGTTCACTTGTGTCATTGGATGATCAATTAGGTCATTTTCGTCCTCCCTAGGCTTATTCTTGTCCAATTAGGGTTTTTAACCAATCTTGTGCATCCAATAGGTGTGTTTGTGTCATTGGATGATCAATTAGGTCATTTTCGTCCTCCCTACGCTTATTCTTGTCCACTTAGGGTTTTTAACCAATCTTGTGCATCCAATAAGTTCATTTGTGTCATTGGATGATCAATTAGGCCATTTTCGTCCTCCATAGGCTTATTCTTTTCCAATTAGGGTTTCTAACCAATCTTGTGCATCCAATAGGTGTGTTTGTGTCATTGGATGACCAATTAGGTCATTTTCGTCCTCCCTAGGCATATTCTTGTCCAATTAGGGTTTTTAACCAATCTTGTGCATCCAATAGGTGTGTTTGTGGCAATGGATGATCAATTAGGTCATTTTCGTCCTCCCTAGGCTTATTCTTGTCCAATTAGGGTTTTTAACCAATCTTGTGCATCCAATAGGTGTGTTTGTGTCATTGGATGATCAATTAGGTCATTTTCATCCTCCCTAGGTTTATTCTTGTCCAATTAGGGTTTTTATTCAATCTTGTGCATCCAATTGATGTGTTTGTGGCAATGGATTATTAATTAGGTCATTTTTGTCCTCCCTAGGCTTATTCTTGTCCAATTAGGGTTTTTAACCAATCTTGTGCATCCAATAGGTGTGTTTGTGTCATTGGATGATCAATTAGGTCATTTTCGTCCTCCCTAGGCTAATTCTTGTCCAATTAGGGTTTTTAACCAATCTTGTGCATCCAATAGGTGTGTTTGTGTCATTGGATGATCAATTTGGTCATTTTCGTCCTCCCTAGGCATATTCTTGTCCAATTAGGGTTTTTAACCAATCTTGTGCATCCAATAGGTGTGTTTGTGGCAATGGATGATCAATTAGGTCATTTTCGTCCTCCCTAGGCTTATTCTTGTCCAATTAGGGTTTTTAACCAATCTTGTGTATTCAATAGGTGTGTTTGTGTCATTGGATGATCAATTAGGTCATTTTCGTCTTCCCTAGGCTTATTCTTGTCCAATTAGAGTTTTTAACCAATCTTGTGCATCCAATAACTTTGTTTGTGTCATTGAATTAATATTTAGGTCATTTTCGTTCTCCTTAAGCATATTCTTGTCCAATTAGGGTTTTTAACCAATCTTGTGCATCAAATAGGTGTGTTTGTGTCATTGGATGAACAATTAGGTCATTTTCGTCCTCCCTAGGCTAATTCTTGTCCAATTAAGGTTTTTAACCAATCTTGTGCATCCAATAGGTGTGTTTGTGTCATTGGAAGATCAATTAGGTCATTTTCGTCCTCCCTAGGCATATTCTTGTCCAATTAGGGTTTTTAACCAATCTTGTGCATCCAATAGGTGTGTTTGTGGCAATGGATGATCAATTAGGTCATTTTCGTCCTCCCAAGGCTTATTCTTATCCAATTAGGGTTTTTAACCAATCTTGTGTATCCAATAGGTGTGTTTGTGTCATTGGATGATCAATTAGGTCATTTTCGGCCTCCCTAGGCTAACTCTTGTCCAATTAGGGTTTTTAACCAATCTTGTGCATCCAATAGGTGTGTTTGTGTCATTGGATGATCAATTAGGTCATTTTCGTCCTCCCTAGGCATATTCTTGTCCAATTAGGGTTTTTAACCAATCTTGTGCATCCAATAGGTGTGTTTGTGGCAATGGATGATCAATTAGGTCATTTTCGTCCTCCCTAGGCTTATTCTTGTCCAATTAGGGTTTTTAACCAATCTTGTGCATCCAATAGGTGTGTTTGTGGCAATGGATGATCAATTTGGTCATTTTCGTCCTCCTAGGCTTATTCTTGACCAATTAGGGTTTTTAACCAATCTTGTGCATCCAATAAGTTGAGTTGTGTCATTGGATTAGCATTTAGGTCATTTTCGTCCTCCCTAGGCTTATTCTTGACCAATTAGGGTTTTTAACAAATCTTGTGCATCCAATAAGTTCATTTGTGTCATTGGATTAACATTTAGGTCATTTTCGTTCTCCCTAGGCATATTCTTGTCCAATTAGGGTTTTTAACCAATCTTGTCCATCCAATAGGTGTGTTTGTGTCATTGGATGATCAATTAGGTCATTTTCGTCCTTTCTATGCTTATTCTTGTCCAATTAGGGTTTTTAACCAATCTTGTGCATCCAATAGGTGTGTTTGTGTCATTGGATGATCAATTAGGTCATTTTCGTCCTCCCTAGGCTTATTCTTGTCCAATTAGGGTTTTTAACCAATCTTGTGCATCCAATAGGTGTGTTTGTGTCATTGGATGATCAATTAGGTCATTTTCGTCCTCCCTAGGCTTATTCTTGTCCAATTAGGGTTTTTAACCAATCTTGTGCATCCAATAAGTTGAGTTGTGTCATTAGATTAACATTTAGGTCATATTCGTCATCCCTAGGCTTATTCTTGTCCAATTAGGGTTTTTAACCAATCTTGTGCATCCAATAGGTGTGTTTGTGTCATTGGATGATCAATTAGGTCATTTTCGTCCACCATAGGCTTATTCTTGTCCAATTAGGGTTTTTAACCAATCTTGTGCATCCAATAAGTAGAGTTGTGTCATTGGATTGACATTTAGGTCATTTTCGTCCTCCCTAGGCTTATTCTTGTCCAATTAGGGTTTTTAACCAATCTTGTGCATCCAATAAGTTCATTTGTGTTATCGGATTAACATTTAGGTCATTTTCGTCCTCCCTAGGCATATTCTTGTCCAATTAGGGTTTTTAACTAATCTTGTGCATCCAATAGGTGTGTTTGTGTCATTGGATGATCAATTAGGTTATTTTCGTCCTCCCTAGGCTTATTGTTGTCCAATTAGGGTTTTTAACCAATCTTATGCATCCAATACGTGTGTTTGTGTCATTGGATGACCAATTAGGTCATTTTCGTCCTCCCTAGGCATATTCTTGTCCAATTAGGGGTTTTAACAAATCTTGTGCATCCAATAGGTGTGTTTGTGGCAATGGATGATCAATTAGGTCATTTTCGTCCTCCCTAGGCTTATTCTTGTCCAATTAGGGTTTTTAACCAATCTTGTGCATCCAATAGGTGTGTTTGTGTCATTGGATGATCAATTAGGTCATTTTCGTCCTCCCTAGGCTTATTCTTGTCCAATTAGGGTTTTTAACCAATGTTGTGCATCCAATAGGTGTGTTTGTGTCATTGGATGATAAATTAGGTCATTTTCGTCCTCCCTAGACTTATTCTTGTCCAATTAGGGTATTTAACCAATCTTGGGCATCCGATAAGTTTGTTTGTGTCATTGAATTAATATTTAGGTCATTTTCGTCCTCCCTAGGCATATTCTTGTCCAATTAGGGTTTTTAACCAATCTTGTGCATCCAATAGGTGTGTTTGTGGCAATGGATGATCAATTAGGTCATTTTCGTCCTCCCTAGGCTTATTCTTGTCCAATTAGGGTTTTTAACCAATCTTGTGCATCCAATAGATGTGTTTGTGGCAATGGATGATCAATTAGGTCATTTTCGTCCTCCCTAGGCTTATTCTTGTCCAATTAGGGTTTTTAACCAATCTTGTGCATCCAATAGGTGTGTTTGTGGCAATGGATGATCAATTAGGTCATTTTCGTCCTCCCTAGGCTTACTCTTGTCCAATTAGAGTTTTTAACCAATCTTGTGCATCCAATAGGTGTGTTTGTGTCATTGGATGATCAATTAGGTTATTTTCATCCTCCCTAGGCTTATTCTGGTCCAATTAGGGTTTTTAACCAATCTTGTGCATCCAATAGGTTTGTTTGTGTCATTGGATGACCAATTAGGTCATTTTCGTCCTCCCTAGGCATATTCTTGTCCAATTAGGGTTTTTAACCAATCTTGTGCATCCAATAGGTGTGTTTGTGGCAATGGATGATCAATTAGGTCATTTTCGTCCTCCCTAGGCTTATTCTTGTCCAATTAGGGTTTTTAACCAATCTTGTGCATCCAATAGGTGTATTTGTGTCATTGGATGATCAATTAGGTCATTTTCATCCTCCCTAGGTTTATTCTTGTCCAATTGGGGTTTTTAACCAATCTTGTGCATCAAATAGGTGTGTTTGTGGCAATGGATGATCAATTAGGTCATTTTCGTCCTCCCTAGGCTTATTCTTGTCCAATTAGGGTTTTTAACCAATCTTGTGCATCCAATAGATGTGTTTGTGGCAATGGATGATCAATTAGGTCATTTTCGTCCTCCCTAGGCTTATTCTTGTCCAATTAGGGTTTTTAACCAATCTTGTGCATCCAATAGGTGTGTTTGTGTCATTGGATGATCAATTAGGTCATTTTCATCCTCCCTAGGCATATTCTTGTCCAATTAGGGTTTTTAACCAATTTTGTGCATCCAATAAATTCATTTGTGTCATTGGATTAACATTTAGGTCATTTTCGTCCTCCCTAGGCATATTCTTGTCCAATTAGGGTTTTTAACCAATCTTGTGCATCCAATAGGTGTGTTTGGTTCATTGGATGATCAATTAGGTAATTTTCGTGCTCCCTAGGCATATTCTTGTCCACTTAGGGTTTTTAACCAATCTTGTGCATCCAATAGGTGTGTTTGTGTCATTGGATGATCAATTAGGTCATTTTCGTCCTCCCTAGGCTTATTCTTGTCCACTTAGGGTTTTTAACCAATCTTGTGCATCCAATAAGTTCAATTGTGTCATTGGATGATCAATTAGGCCATTTTCGTCCTCCCTAGGCTTATTCTTGTCCAATTAGGGTTTTTAACCAATTTTGTGCATCCAATAGGTGTGTTTGTGTCATTGGATGACCAATTAGGTCATTTTCGTCCTCCCTAGGCATATTCTTGTCCAATTAGGGTTTTTAACCAATCTTGTGCATCCAATAGGTGTGTTTGTGGCAATGGATGATCAATTAGGTCATTTTCGTCCTCCCTATGCATATTCTTGTCCAAATTCGGGTTTTTAACCAATCATGTGCATCCAATAGGTGTGTTTGGTTCATTGGATGATCAATTAGGTCATTTTCGTCCTCCCTAGGCATATTCTTGTCCAATAAGGGTTTTTAACCAATCTTGTGCATCCAATAGGTGTGTTTGTGTCATTGGATGATCAATTAGGTCATTTTCGTCCTCCCTAGGCTTATTCTTGTCCAATTAGGGATTTTAAGCAGTCTTGTGCATCCAATAGGTGTGTTTGTGTCATTGGATGATAAATTAGGTCATTTTGGTCCTCCCTAGGCATATTCTTGTCCAATTAGGATTTTTAACCAATCTTGTGCATTCAATAGGTGTGTTTGTGTCATTGGATGATCAATTAGGTCATTTTCGTCCTCCCTAGGCTTATTCTTGTCCAATTAGGGTTTTTAACCGATCTTGTGCATCCAATAAGTTGAGTTGTGTCATTGGATTAACATTTAGGACATTTTCGTTCTCCCTAGGCTTATTCTTGTCCAATTAGGGTTTTTAACCAATTTTGTGCATCAAATAGGTGTCTTTGTGTCATTGGATGATCAATTAGGTCATTTTCGTCCTCCCTAGGCTTATTCTTGTCCAATTAGGGTTTTTAACGAATCTTATGCATCCAATAGGTGTGTTTGTGTCATTGGATGATCAATTAGGTCATTTTCGTCCTCCCTAGGCATATTCTTGTCCAATTAGGGTTTTTAACCAATCTTGTGCATCCAATAGGTGTGTTTGTGGCAATGGATGATCTTTTCGTCCTCCCTAGGCTTATTCTTGTCCAATTAGGGTTTTTAACCAATCTTGTGCATCCAATAGGTGTGTTTGTGTCATTGGATGATCAATTAGGTCATTTTCGTCCTCCCTAGGCATATTCTTGTCCAATTAGGGTTTTTAACTAATCTTGTGCATCCAATAAATTTGTTTGTTTCATTGAATTAATATTTAGGTCATTTTCGTCCTCCCTAGGCATATTCTTGTCCAATTAGGATTTTTAACCAATCTTGTGCATCCAATAGGTGTGTTTGTGTCATTGGATGATCAATTAGGTCATTTTCGTCCTCCCTAGGCATATTCTTGTCCAATTAGGATTTTTAACCAATCTTGTGCATCCAATAGGTGTGTTTGTGTCATTGGATGATCAATTAGGTCATTTTCATCCTCCCTAGGCTTATTCTTGTCCAATTAGGGTTTTTAACCAATCTTGTGCATCCAATAGGTGTGGCAATGGATGATCAATTAGGTCATTTTCGTCCTCCCTAGGCTTATTCTTGTCCAATTAGGGTTTTTAACCAATCTTGTGCATCCAATAGGTGTGTTTGTGTCATTGGATGATCAATTTGGTCATTTTCGTACTCCCTTGGCTTATTCTTGTCCAATTAGGGTTTTTATTCAATCTTGTGCATCCAATAAGTTCATTTGTGTCATTGGATTAACAATTAGGTCATTTTCGTCCTCCCTAGGCATATTCTTGTCCAATTAGGGTTTTTAACAAATCTTGTGCATCCAATAGGTGTGTTTGTGTCATTGGATGATCAATTAGGTTATTTTCGTCCTCCCTAGGCTTATTCTTGTCCAATTAGGGTTTTTAACTAATCTTGTGCATCCAATAAGTTCATTTATGTCATTGGATGATCAATTAGGTCATTTTCGTCCTCCCTAGGCATATTCTTGTCCAATTAGGGTTTTTAACCAATCTTGTGCATCCAATAAGTTCATTTGTGTCATTGGATGAACATTTAGGTCATTTCGTCCTCCCTAGTCTTATTCTTGTCCAATTAGGGTTTTTATACAATCTTGTGCATCCAATAGGTGTGTTTGTGTCATTGGAGGAACATTTAGGACATTTTCGTCCTCCCTAGTCTTATTCTTGTCCAATTAGGTTTTTTATGCAATCTTGTGCATCCAATAGGTGTGTTTGTGTCATTGGACGAACATTTAGGTCATTTTCGCCCTCCCTAGCCTTATTCTTGTCCAATTAGGGTTTTTAACCAAACTTGTGCATCCAATAAGTTCATTTGTGTCATTGGATGAACATTTAGGTCATTTTCGTCCTGCCTAGGCTTATTCTTATCCAATTAGGGTTTTTAACCAATCTTGTGCATCCAATAAGTTCATTTGTGTCATTGGATGAACATTTATGTAATTTTCGTACTCTCTAGTCTTATTCTTGTCCAATTAGGGTTTTTAACCATTCTTGTGCATCCAATAAGTTCATTTGTGTCATTGGATGAACATTTAGGTCATTTTCGTCCTCCCTAGGCTTATTCTTGTCTAATTAGGGTTTTTAACCAATCTTGTGCATCCAATAAGTTCATTTGTGTCATTGGATAAACATTTAGGTCATTTTCGTCCTCCCTAGTCTTATTCTTATCCAATTAGGGTTTTTATGGAATCTTGTGCATCCAATAGGTGTGTTTGTGTCATTAGACGAACATTTAGGTCATTTTCGTCCTCCCTAGGCTTATTCTTGTCCAATTAGGGTTTTTAACCAATCATGTGCATCCAATAAGTTGATTTGTGTGATTGGATGAACATTTAGGTCATTTTCGTCCTCCCTAGGCATATTCTTGTCCAATTAGGGTTTTTAACCAATCTTGTGCATCCAATAGGTGTGTTTGTGTCATTGGATGATCAATTAGGTCATTTTCGTCCTCCATAGGCATATTCTTATCCAATTAGGGTTTTTAACCAATCTTGTGCATCCAATAGGTGTGTTTGTGTCATTGGATGATCAATTAGGTCATTTTCGT
>JBBPBR010000003.1:42379034-42395847 GCA_037974775.1 Cicer pinnatifidum
TCCTCCCTAGGCTTATTCTTGTCCAATTAGGGTTTTTAACCAATCTTGTGCATCCAATAGGTGTGTTTGTGTCATTGGATGATCAATTAGGTCATTTTCGTCCTCCCTAGGCTTATTCTTGTCCAATTAGGGTTTTTAACCAATCTTGTGCATCCGATAAGTTTGTTTGTGTCATTGAATTAATATTTAGGTCATTTTTGTCCTCCCTAGGCATACTCTTGTCCAATTAGGGTTTTTAATCAATCTTGTGATTCCAATAGGTGTGTTTGTGTCATTGGATGATCAATTAGGTCATTTTGGTCCTCCCTAGGCTTATTCTTGTCCAATTAGGGTTTTTAACCAATCTTGTGCATCCAATAAGTTGAGTTGTGTCATTGGATTAACATTTAGGTCATTTTCGTCCTCCCTAGGCTTATTCTTGTCCAATTAGGGTTTTTAACCAATCTTGTGCACCCAATAGGTGTTTTTGTGTCATTGGATGATCAATTAGGTTATTTTCGTCCTCCCTAGGCTTATTCTTGTCCAATTAGGGTTTTTTACCAATCTTGTGCATCCAATAGGTCTGTTTGTATCATTGGATGACCAATTAGGTCATTTTCGTCCTCCCTAGGCATATTCTTGTCCAATTAGGGTTTTTAACCAATCTTGTGCATCCATTAGGTGTGTTTGTGGCAATGGATGATCAATTAGGTCATTTTCGTCCTCCCTAGGCTTATTGTTGTCCAATTAGGGTTTTTAACCAATCTTGTGCATCCAATAAGTTCATTTGTGTCATTGGATGATCAATTAGGTCATTTTCGTCCTCCCTAGGCATATTCTTGTCCAATTAGGGTTTTTAACCAATCTTGTGCATCCAATAGGTGTGTTTGTGTCATTGGATGATCAATTAGGTCATTTTCGTCCTTCGTAGGCGTATTCTTGTCCAATTAGGGTTTTTAACCAATCTTGTGCATCCAATAAGTTGAGTGGTGTCATTGGATTAACATTTAGGTCATTTTCATCCTCCCTAAGCTTTTTCTTGTCCAATTAGGGTTTTTAACGAATCTTGTGCATCCAATTGGTGTGTTTGTGTCATTGGATGATCAATTAGGTCATTTTCGTCCTCCCTAGGCTTATTCTTGTCCAATTAGGGTTTTTAACCAATCTTGTGCATCCAATAAGTTGAGTTGTGTCATTGGATTAACATTTAGGTCATTTTCGTCCTCCCTAGGCTTATTCTTGTCCAATTAGGGTTTTTAACCAATCTTGTGCATCCAATAGGTGTGTTTGTGTCATTGGATGATCAATTAGGTCTTTTTCGTCCGCCCTAGGCATATTCTTGTCCAATTAGGGTTTTTAACCAATCTTGTGCATCCAATAGGTGTTTTTGTGTCATTGGATGATCAATTAGGTAAATTTCGTCCTCTTTAGGCATATTCTTGTCCAATAAGGGTTTTTAACGAATCTTGTGCATCCAATTGGTGTGTTTGTGTCATTGGATGATCAATTAGGTCATTTTCGTCCTCCCTAGGCTTATTCTTGTCCAATTAGGGTTTTTAACCAATCTTGTGCATCCAATAAGTTGAGTTGTGTCATTGGATTAACATTTAGGTCATTTTCGTCCTCCCTAGGCTTATTCTTGTCCAATTAGGGTTTTTAACCAATCTAGTGCATCCAATAGGTGTGTTTGTGTCATTGGATGATCAATTAGGTCATTTTCGTCCTCCCTAGGCTTATTCTTGCCCAATTAGGGTTTTTAACCAATCTTGTGCATCCAATAATTTGAGTTGTGTCATTGGATTAACATTTAGGTCATTTTCGTCCTCCCTAGGCTTATTTTGTCCGATTAGGGTTTTTAACCAATCTTGTGCATCCAATAAGTTCATTTGTGTCATTGGATTAACATTTAGGTCATTTTCGTCCTCCCTAGGCATATTCTTGTCCAATTAGGGTTTTTAACCAATCTTGTGCATCCAATAGGTGTGTTTGTGTCATAGGATGATCAATTGGGTCATTTTCGTGCTCCCTAGGCTTATTCTTTTCCAATTAGGGTTTTTAACCAATCTTGTGCATCCAATAAGTTCATTTGTGTTATTGGATGATCAATTAGGTCATTTTCGTCCTCCCTAGGCTTATTCTTGTCCAATTAGGGTTTTTAACCAATCTTGTGCATCCAATAAGTTGAGTTGTGTCATTGGATTAACATTTAGGTCATTTTCGTCCTCCCTAGGCTTATTCTTGTCCAATTAGGGTTTTTAACCAATCTTGTGCATCCAATAGGTGTGTTTGTGTCATTGGATGATCAATTAGGTCATTTTCGTCCTCTATAGGCATATTCTTGTCCAACTAGGGTTTTCAACCAATCTTGTGTATCGAATAGGTGTGTTTGTGTCATTGGATGATCAATTAGGTCATTATCATCCTCCCTAGGCTTATTCTTGTCCAATTAGGGTTTTTAACCAATCTTGTGCATCCAATAAGTTCATTTGTGTCATTGGATTAACGTTTAGGTCATTTTCGTCCTCCCTAGGCTTATTCTTGTCCAATTAGGGTTTTTAACCAATCTTGTGCATCCAATAAGTTGAGTTGTGTCATTGGATTAACATTTAGGTCATTTTCGTCCTCCCTAGGCTTATTCTTGTCCAATTAGGGTTTTTAACCAATCTTGTGCATCCAATAGGTGTGTTTGTGTCATTGGATGATCAATTAGGTCATTTTCGTCCTCCCTAGGCTTATTCTTGCCCAATTAGGGTTTTTAACCAATCTTGTTTATCCAATAAGTTGAGTTGTGTCATTGGATTAACATTTAGGTCATTTTCGTCCTCCCTTAGCTTATTCTTGTCCAATTAGGGTTTTTAACCAATCTTGTGCATCCAATAAGTTTGTTTGTGTCATTGGATGATCAATTAGGTCATTTTCGTCCTCCCTAGGCATATTCTTGTCCAACTAGGGTTTTGAACCATTCTTGTGCATCCAATAGGTGTGTTTGTGTCATTGGATGATCAATTAGGTCATTTTCGTCCTCCCTAGGCTTATTCTTGTCCAATTAGGGTTTTTAACCAATCTTGTGCATCCAATAAGTTCATTTGTGTCATTGGATGATCAATTAGGTCATTTTCGTCCTCCCTAGGCATATTCTTGTCCAATTAGGGTTTTTAAACAATCTTGTGCATCCAATAGGTGTGTTTGTGTCATTGGATGATCAATTAGGTCATTTTCGTCCTCCCTAGGCTTATTCTTGTCCAATTAGGGTTTTTAACCAATCTTGTGCATCCAATATGTGTGTTTGTGTCATTGGATGACCAATTAGGTCATTTATGTCCTCCCTAGGCATATTCTTGTCCAATTAGGGTTTTTAACCAAACTTGTGCATCCATTAGGTGTGTTTGTGGCAATGGATGATCAATTAGGTCATTTTCGTCCTCCATAGGCTTATTCTTGTCCAATTAGGGTTTTTAACCAATCTTGTGCATCCAATAGGTGTGTTTGTGTCATTGGATGATCAATTAGGTCATTTTCGTCGTCCCTAGGCTTATTCTTGTCCAATTAGGGTTTTTAACCAATTCTTGTGCATCCGATAAGTTTGTTTGTGTCATTGAATTAATATTTAGGTCATTTTCGTCCTCCCTAGGCATACTCTTGTCCAATTAGGGTTTTTATTCAATCTTGTGATTCCAATAGGTGTGTTTGTGTCATTGGATGATCAATTAGGTCATTTTGGTCCTCCCTAGGCTTATTCTTGTCCAATTAGGGTTTTTAACCAATCTTGTGCATCCAATAAGTTGAGTTGTGTCATTGGATTAACATTTAGGTCATTTTCGTCCTCCCTAGGCTTATTCTTGTCCAATTAGGGTTTTTAACCAATCTTGTGCATCCAATAGGTGTTTTTGTGTCATTGGATGATCAATTAGGTTATTTTCGTCCTCCCTAGGCTTATTCTTGTCCAATTAGGGTTTTTAACCAATCTTGTGCATCCAATAGGTCTGTTTGTATCATTGGATGACCAATTAGGTCATTTTCGTCCTCCCTAGGCATATTCTTGTCCAATTAGGGTTTTTAACCAATCTTGTGCATCCATTAGGTGTGTTTGTGGCAATGGATGATCAATTAGGTCATTTTCGTCCTCCCTAGGCTTATTCTTGTCCAATTACGGTTTTTAACCAATCTTGTGCATCCAATAGGTGTGTTTGTGTCATTGGATGATCAATTAGGTCATTTTCGTCCTCCCTAGGCATATTCTTGTCCAATTAGGGTTTTTAACCAATCTTGTGCATCCAATAAGTTGATTTGTGTCATTGGATTAACATTTAGGTCATTTTCGTCCTCCCTAGGCTTATTCTTGTCCAATTGGGGTTTTTAACCAATCTAGTGCATCCAATAGGTGTGTTTGTGTCATTGGATGATAAATTAGGTCATTTTCGTCCCCCCTAGGCATATTCTTGTCCAAATAGGGTTTTTAACCAATCTTGTGCATCCAATAAGTTGAGTTGTGTCATTGGATTAACATTTATGTCATTTTCATCCTCCCTAGGCTTATTCTTGTCCAATTAGGGTTTTTAACCAATCTTGTGCATCCAATAAGTTAATTTGTGTCATTGGATTTACATTTAGGTCATTTTCGTCCTCCCTAGGCATATTCTTGTGCAATTAGGGTTTTTAACCAATCTTGTGCATCCAATAGGTGTGTTTTTGTCATTGGATGATCAATTAGGTCATTTTCGTCATCCCAGGGCTTATTCTTGTCCAATTAGGGTTTTTAACCAATCTTGTGCATCCAATAAGTTAATTTGTGTCATTGGATTTACATTTAGGTCATTTTCGTCCTCCCTAGGCATATTCTTGTGCAATTAGGGTTTTTAACCAATCTTGTGCATCCAATAGGTGTGTTTTTGTCATTGGATGATCAATTAGGTCATTTTCGTCATCCCAGGGCTTATTCTTGTCCAATTAGGGTTTTTAACCAATCTTGTGCATCCAATAGGTGTGTTTGTATCATTGGATGATCAATTAGGTCATTTTCGTCCTCCCTAGGCATATTCTTGTCCAATTAGGGTTTTTAACCAATCTTGTGCATCCAATAGGTGTGTTTGGGGCAATGGATGATCAATTAGGTCATTTTCGTTCTCCCTAGGCTTATTCTTGTCCAATTATTGTTTTTAACCAATCTTGTGCATCCAATAGGTGTGTTTGTGTCATTGGATGATCAATTAGGTCATTTTCGTCCTCCCTAGGCTTATTCTTGTCCAATTAGGGTTTTTAACCAATCTTGTGCATCCAATAAGTTCATTTGTGTCATTGGATGATCAATTAGGTCATTTTCGTCCTCCCTAGGCATATTCTTGTCCAACTAGGGTTTGAAACCAATCTTGTGCATCCAATAGGTGTGTTTGTGTCATTGGATGATCAATTAGGTCATTTTCGTCCTCCCTAGGCTTATTCTTGTCCAATTAGGGTTTTTAACCAATCTTGTGCATCCAATAGGTGTGTTTGTGTCATTGGATGATCAATTAGGTTATTTTCGTCCTCCCTAGTCTTATTCTTGTCCAATTATGGTTTTTAACTAATCTTGTGCATCCAATAGGTGTGTTTGTGTCATTGGATGATCAATTAGGTCATTTTCGTCATTCCTAGGCTTATTCTTGTCCAATTACGGTTTTTAACCAATCTTGTGCATCCAATAAGTTGAGTTGTGTCATTGGATTAACATTTAGGTCATTTTCGTCCTCCCTAGGCTTATTCTTGTCCAATTAGGGTTTTTAACCAATCTTGTGCATCCAATAGGTGTGTTTGTGTCATTGGATGATCAATTAGGTCATTTTCGTCCTCCCTAGGCATATTCTTGTCCAATTAGGGTTTTTAACCAACCTTGTGCATCCAATAAGTTCATTTGTGTCATTGGATGTTCAATTAGGTCATTTTCGTCCTCCCTAGGCTTATTCTTTCCCAATTAGGGTTTTTAACCAATCTTGTGCATCCAATTGGTGTGTTTGTGTCATTGGATGATCAATTAGGTTATTTTCGTCCTCCCTAGGCTTATTGTTGTCCAATTAGGGTTTTTAACCAATCTTGTGCATCCAATAAGTTGAGTTGTGTCATTGGATTAACATTTAGGTCATTTTCGTCCTCCCTAGGCTTATTCTTGTCCAATTAGGGTTTTTAACCAATCTTGTGCATCCAATAGGTGTGTTTGTGTCATTGGATGATCAATTAGGTCATTTTCGTCCTCCCTAGGCTAATTCTTGCCCAATAGGGTTTTTAACCAATCTTGTGCATCCAATAAGTTGAGTTGTGTCATTGGATTAACATTTAGGTCATTTTCGTCCTCCCTAGGCTTATTCTTGTCCAATTAGGGTTTTTAACCAATCTTGTGCATCCAATAGGTGTGTTTGTGTCATTGGATTATGAATTAGGTCATTTTCGTCATCCCTAGGCTTATTCTATTCCAATTAGGGTTTTTAACCAATCTTGTGCATCCAATAAGTTGAGTTGTGTCATTGGATTAACATTTAGGTCATTTTCGTCCTCCCTAGGCTTATTCTTGTCCAATTAGGGTTTTTAACCAATCTTGTGCATCCAATAGGTGTGTTTGTGTCATTGGATGATCAATTAGGTCATATGCGTCCTCCCTAGGCATATTCTTGTCCAATTAGGATTTTTAACCAATCTTGTGCATCCAATAGGTGTGTTTGTGTCATTGGATGATCAATTAGGTCATTTTCGTCCTCCCTAGGCATATTCTTGTCCAATTAGGGTTTTTAACCAATCTTGTGCATCCAATAGGTGTGTTTGTGTCATTGGATGATCAATTAGGTCATTTTCGTCCTCCCTAGGCATATTCTTGTCCAATTAGGGTTTTTAACCAATCTTGTGCTTCCAATAGGTGTGTTTGTGTAATTGGATGATCAATTAGGTCATTTTCGTCCTCTCTAGGCTTATTCTTGTCCAATTAGGGCTTTTAACCAATCTTGTGCATCCAATAAGTTCATTTGTGTCATTGGATTAACAGTTAGGTCATTTTCGTCCTCCCTTGGCATATTCTTGTCCAATTAGGGTTTTTAACCAATCTTGTGCTTCCAATAGGTGTGTTTGTGTCATTGGATGATCAATTAGGTCATTTTCGTCCTCCCTAGGCTTATTCTTGTCCAATTAGGGTTTTTAACCAATCTTGTGCATCCAACAAGTTTGTTTGTGTCATTAAATTAATATTTAGGTCATTTTCGTCCTCCCTAGGCATATTCTTGTCCAATTAGGGTTTTTAACCAATCTTGTGCATCCAATAGGTGTGTTTGTGTCATTGGATGATCAATTAGGTCATTTTCGTCCTCCCTAGGCTTATTCTTGTCCAATTAGGGTTTTTAACCAATCTTGTGCATCCAATAGGTGTGTTTGTGTTATTGGATGATCAATTAGGTCATTTTCGTCCTCCCTAGGCTTATTCTTGTCCAATTAGGGTTATTAACCAATCTTGTGCATCCAATAGGTGTGTTTGTGTCATTGGATGATCAATTAGGTCATTTTCGTCCTCCCTAGGCTTATTCTTGTCCAATTAGGGTTTTTAACCAATCTTGTGCATCTAATAGGTGTGTATGTGTCATTGGATGATCAATTAGGTCATTTTCGTCCTCCCTAGGCTTATTCTTGTTCAATTAGGGTTTTTAACAAATCTTGTGCATCCGATAAGTTTGTTTGTGTCATTAAATTAATATTTAGGTCATTTTCGTCCTCCCTTGGCATATTCTTGTCCAATTAGGGTTTTTAACCAATCTTGTCCATCCGATAAGTTTGTTTGTGTCATTAAATTAATATTTAGGTAATTTTCGTCCTCCCTAGGCATGTTCTTGTCCAATTAGGGTTTTTAACCAATCTTGTGCATCCAATAGGTGTGTTTGTGTCATTGGATGATCAATTAGGTCATTTTCGTCCTCCCTAGGCTTATTCTTGTCCAATTAGGGTTTTTAACCAATCTTGTGCATCCAATAAGTTGAGTTGTGTCATTGGATTAACATTTAGGTCATTTTCGTCCTCCCTAGGCTTATTCTTGTCCAATTAGGGTTTTTAACCAATCTTGTGCATCCAATAGGTGTGTTTGTGTAATTGGATGATCAATTAGGCCATTTTTGTCCTCCCTAGGCATATTCTTGTCCAATTAGGGTTTTTAACCAATCTTGTGCATCCAATAGGTGTGTTTGTCTCATTGGATGATCAATTAGGTCATTTTCGTCCTCCCTAGGCTTATTCTTGTTTATTTAGGGTTTTTAACCAATCTTGTGCATCCAATAGGTGTGTTTGTGTCATTGGATGATCAATTAGGTCATTTTCGTCCTCCCTAGGCATATTCTTGTCCAATTAGGGTTTTTAACCAATCTTGTGCATCCAATAGGTGTGTTTGTGTCATTGGATGATCAATTAGGTCATTTTCGTCCTCCCTAGGCATATTCTTGTCCAATTAGGGTTTTTAACCAATCTTGTGCATCCAATAGGTGTGTTTGTGTCATTGGATGATCAATTAGGTCATTTACGTCCTCCCTAGGCCTATTCTTGTCAAATTAGGGTTTTTAACCAATCTTGTGCATCCAATAACTTTGTTTGTGTAATTGAATTAATATTTAGGTCATTTTCGTCCTCCCTAGGCATATTCTTGTCCAATTAGGGTTTTTAACCAATCTTGTGCATCCAATAGGTGTGTTTGTGTCATTGGATGATCAATTAGGTCATTTTCGTCCTCCCTAGGCATATTCTTGTCCAATTAGGGTTTTTAACCAATCTTGTGCATCCAATAGGTGTGTTTGTGTCATTGGATGATCAATTAGGTCATTTTCACCCTCCATAGGCATATTCTTGTCCAATTAGGGATTTTAACCAATCTTGTGCATCCAATAGGTGTGTTTGTGTCATTGGATGATCAATTAGGTCATTTTCGTCCTCCCTAGGCATATTCTTGTCCAATTAGGGTTTTTAACCAATCTTGTGCTTCCAATAGGTGTGTTTGTGTCATTGGATGATCAATTAGGTCATTTTCGTCCTGCCTAGGCATATTCTTGTCCAATTAGGGTTTTTAACCAATCTTGTGCATCCAATAGGTGTGTTTGTGTCATTGGATGATCAATTAGGTCATTTTCGTCCTCACTAGGCTTATTCTTGTCCAATTAGGGTTTTTAACCAATCTTGTGCATCCAATAGGTGTGTTTGTGTCATTGGATGATCAATTAGGTCATTTTCGTCCTCCCTAGGCTTATTCTTGTCCAATTAGGGTTTTTAACCAATCTTGTGCATCCAATAAGTGGATTTGTGTCATTGGATGATCAATTAGGTCATTTTCGTCCTCCCTAGGCTTATTCTTGTCCAATTAGGGTTTTTAACCAATCTTGTGCATCCAATAGGTGTGTTTGTGTCATTGGATGATCAATTAGGTCATATGCGTCCTCCCTAGACTTATTCTTGTTCAATAAAGGTTTTTAACCAATCTTGTGCATCCAATAAGTTCGTTTGTGTCATTAAATTAACATTTAGGTCATTTTCGTCCTCCCTAGGCATATTCTTGTCCAATTAGGGTTTTTAACCAATCTTGTGCCTCCAATAGGTGTGTTTGTGTCATTGGATGATCAATTAGGTCATTTTCGTCCTGCCTAGGCATATTCTTGTCCAATTAGGGTTTTTAACCAATCTTGTGCATCCAATAGGTGTGTTTGTGTCATTGGATGATCAATTAGGTCATTTTCGTCCTCCCTAGGCTTATTCTTGTCCAATTAGGGTTTTTAACCAATCTTGTGCATCCAATAAGTTGAGTTGTGTCATTGGATTAACATTTAGGTCATTTTCGTCCTCCCTTGGCTTATTCTTGTCCAATTGGGGTTTTTAACCAATCTTGTGCATCCAATAGGTGTGTTTGTGTCATTGGATGATCAATTAGGTCATTTTCGTCCTCCATAGGATTATTCTTGTCCAATTAGGGTTTTTAACCAATCTTGTGCATCCAATAAGTGTGTTTGTGTCATTCGATAATCAATTAGGTCATTTTCGTCCTCCCTAGGCTTATTCTTGTCCAATTAGGGTTTTTAACCAATCTTGTGCATCCAATAAGTTGAGTTGTGTCATTGGATTAACATTTAGGTCATTTTCGTCCTCCCTAGGCTTATTCTTGTCCAATTAGGGTTTTTAACCAATCTTGTGCATCCAATAAGTTGAGTTGTGTCATTGGATTAACATTTAGGTCATTTTCGTCCTCCCTAGGCTTATTCTTGTCCAATTAGGGTTTTTAACCAATCCTGTGCATCCAATAGGTGTGTTTGTGTCATTGGATGATCAATTAGGTCATTTTCGTCCTCCATAGGCTTATTCTTGTCCAATTAGGGTTTTTAACCAATCTTGTGCATCCAATAGGTGAGTTTGTGTCATTGGATTACCATTTAGGTCATTTTCGTCCTCCCTAGGCTTATTCTTGTCCAATTAGGGTTTTTAACCAATCTTGTGCATCCAATAAGTTTGTTTGTGTCATTGAATTAATATTTAGGTCATTTTCGTCCTCCCTAGGCATATTCTTGATATGATCTTACTAGTCATGGTTTACTTTAAGGATCGTTCTAGGTTGGAAACTTACAAATTTGAGTGAAAATCCCGTAAAACTGCAGAATGCGATAAAAGGAGCTGTGAAACTCCGATTCGGCCGATTCCAAAACGAGGTGAAAGATGACGTTCCGAAACGCAAGTTAGGCTTTTGAATCACCGAAAACCAGTATATAGAACTCGAGATATGAATGCAGTTTACTGATCACGAAAATTGGAAGAATTGGGGGTATTAGGATTTGATGTAAAGGAAACTCAATATTATTATTCAGCAAAGAAACCAAGAACAAAATGGTGCCACAATCTAAGGATTGATAAACCAAGAAGAACGCCACAAGGATTAACAACCTTGATAAGTTCTAGATGAATTCTTTCAAGAACTCTAGAGAGCAAAGCCTCACAAAAACAATGTTCAAAAAATCTCCTTAAGAAAAATAAGGGTTTGCCTTTTATAATGGCAATTCCTAAAAAGTTCTCTAAATTTGGCCCAACTGAAATTTTAACAGTTACACCCAAATTTCTTATTAATTTAGTCTATTAATTTAAGTAAAACTAATATTAAAATTTGATAACACATAAATGCCGCCTTCATTCCTTAACTTCTTCAATTTGGGTTAAGCAATTGACAATCTTGGGCTTCAATTCTTCATGAGTTGTACTTGCTTCAAATAATGTGGCTATCAAGTTATTTAGAACCTCCTTCGCCTTCTTTGACCTTGCTCTTGTCATTGGGGTTCCAAGACCTTGAATATCCTCTAGGCTTTCTTCGTTGGTTATGCATTTTATGTCCTCATCAATTCTTGTCCAATTAGGGTTTTTAACCAATCTTGTGCTTCCAATAGGTGTGTTTGTGTCATTGGATGATCAATTAGGTCATTTTCGTCCTCCCTAGGCATATTCTTGTCCAATTAGGGTTTTTAACCAATCTTGTGCATCCAATAACTTTGTTTGTGTCATTGAATTAATATTTAGGTCATTTTCGTCCTCCCTAGGCATATTCTTGTCCAATTAGGGTTTTTAACCAATCTTGTGCATCCAATAGGTGTGTTTGTGTCATTGGATGATCAATTAGGTCATTTTCGTCCTCCCTAGGCATATTCTTGTCCAATTAGGGTTTTTAACCAATCTTGTGCATCCAATAGGTGTGTTTGTGTCATTGGATGATCAATTAGGTCATTTTCGTCCTCCCTATGCATATTCTTGTCCAATTAGGGTTTTTAACCAATCTTGTGCATCCAATAGGTGTGTTTGAGTCATTGGATGATCAATTAGGTCATTTTCGTCCTCCCTAGGCTTATTCTTGTCAAATTAAGGTTTTTAACCAATCTTGTGCCTCCAATAAGTTGAGTTGTGTCATTGGATTAACAATTAGGTCATTTTCGTCCTCCCTAGGCTTATTCTTGTCCAATTAGGGTTTTTAACCGATCTTGTGCATCCAATAAGTTCATTTGTGTCATTGGATTAACATTTAGGTCATTTTCGTCCTCCCTAGGCTTATTCTTGTCCAATTAGGGTTTTTAACCAATCTTGTGCATCCAATAAGTTCATTTGTGTCATTGGAATAACATTTAGGTCATTTTCGTCCTCCCTAGGCATATTATTGTCCAAGTTAGGTTTTTAACCAATCTTGTGCATCCAATAGGTGTGTCTGTGGCAATGGATGATCAATTAGGTCATTTTCGTCCTCCCTAGGCTTATTCTTGTCCAATTAGGGTTTTTAACCAATCTTGTGCATCCAATAGGTGTGTTTGTGTCATTGGATGATCAATTAGGTCATTTTCGTCCTCCCTAGGCTTATTCTTGTCCAATTATGGTTTTTAACCAATCTTGTACATCCAATAGGTGTGTTTGTGTCATTGGATTATCAATTAGGTCATTTTCGTCCTCCCTAGGCATATTCTTGTCCAATTAGGGTTTTTAACCAATCTTGTGCATCCAATAGGTGTGTTTGTGTCATTGGATGATCAATTAGGTCATTTTCGTCCTCCCTAGGCTTATTCTTGTCCAATTAGGGTTTTTAACCAATCTTGTGCATCCAATAAGTTGAGTTGTGTCATTGGATTAACATTTAGGTCATTTTCGTCCTCCCTAGGCTTATTCTTGTCCAATTAGGGTTTTTAACCAATCTTGTGCATCCAATAGGTGTGTTTCTGTCATTGGATGGTCTATTAGGTCATTTTCGTCCTCCCTAGGCATATTCTTGTCCAATTAGGGTTTTTAACCAATCTTGTGCATCCAATAGGTGTGTTTGTGTCATTGGATGATCAATTAGGTCATTTTCGTCCTCCCTAGGCATATTCTTGTCCAATTAGGGTTTTTAACCAATCTTGTGCATCCAATAGGTGTGTTTGTGTCATTGGATGATCAATTAGGTCATTTTCGTCCTCCCTAGGCTTATTTTTGTCCAATTAGGGTTTGTAACCAATCTTGTGCATCCAATAGGTGTGTTTGTGTCATTGGATGATCAATTAGGTCATTTTTGTCCTCCCTAGGCTTATTCTTGTCCAATTAGGGTTTTTAACCAATCTTGTGCATCCAATAGGTGTGTTTGTGTCATTGGATGATCAATTAGGTCATTTTCGTCCTCCCTAGGCATATTCTTGTCCAATTAGGGTTTTTAACCAATCTTGTGCATCCAATAGGTGTGTTTGTGTCATTGGATGATCAATTAGGTCATTTTCGTCCTCCCTAGACTTATTCTTGTCCAATTAGGGTTTTTAACAAATCTTGTGCATCCAATATGTTCATTTGTGTCATTGGATGATCAATTAGGTCATTTTCGTCCTCCCTAGGCATATTCTTGTCCAAGTAGGGTTATTAACCATTCTTGTGCTTCCAATAGGTGTGTTAGTGTCATTTGATGATCAATTAGGTCATTTTCGTCCTCACTAGGCTTATTCTTGTCCAATTAGGGTTTTTAACCAATCTTGTGCATCCAATAGGTGTGTTTGTGTCATTGGATGATCAATTAGGTCATTTTCGTCCTCCCTAGGCATATTCTTGTCCAATTAGGGTTTTTAACCAATCTTGTGCATCCAATAGGTGTGTTTGTGTCATTGGATGATCAATTAGGTTATTGTCGTCCTCCCTAGGCTTATTCTTGTTCAATTAGGGTTTTTAACTAATCTTGTGCATCCAATAAGTTCATTTGTGTCATTGGATGATCAATTAGGTCATTTTCGTCCTCCCTAGGCATATTCTTGTCCAATTAGGGTTTTTAACCAATCTTGTGCATCCAATAGGTGTGTTTGTGTCATTGGATGATCAATTAGGTCATTTTCGTCCTCCCTAGGCATATTCTTGTCCAATTAGGGTTTTTAACCGATCTTGTGCATCCAAAAGGTGTGTTTGTGTCATTGGATGATCAATTAGGTCATTTTCGTCCTCCATAGGCATATTCTTGTCCAATTAGGGTTTTTAACCAATCTTGTGCATCCAATAGGTGTGTTTGTGTCATTGGATGACTAATTAGGTCATTTTCGTCCTCCCTAGGCTTATTCTTGTCCAATTAGGGTTTTTAACCAATCTTGTGCATCCAATAGGTGTGTTTGTGTCATTGGATGATCAATTAGGTCATTTTCGTCCTCCCTAGGCTTATTCTTGTCCAATTAGGGTTTTTAACCAATCTTGTGCATCCGATAAGTTTGTTTGTGTCATTGAATTAATATTTAGGTCATTTTCGTCCTCGCTAGGCATATTCTTGTCCAATTAGGGTTTTTAACCAATCTTGTGCATCCAATAGGTGTGTTTGTGTCATTCGATGATCAATTAGGTCATTTTTGTACTCCCTAGGCTTATTCTTGTCCAATTAGGGTTTTTAACCAATCTTGTGCATCCAATAGGTGTGTTTGTGTCATTGGATGATCAATTAGGTCATTTTTGTCCTCCCTAGGCTTATTCTTGTCCAATTAGGGTTTTTAACCAATCTTGTGCATCCAATAGGTGTGTTTGTGTCATTGGATGATCAATTAGGTCATTTTCGTCCTCCCTAGGCATATTCTTGTCCAATTAGGGTTTTTAACCAATCTTGTGCATCCAATAGGTGTGTTTGTGTCATTGGATGATCAATTAGGTCATTTTCGTCCTCCCTAGACTTATTCTTGTCCAATTAGGGTTTTTAACAAATCTTGTGCATCCAATATGTTCATTTGTGTCATTGGATGATCAATTAGGTCATTTTCGTCCTCCCTAGGCATATTCTTGTCCAAGTAGGGTTATTAACCATTCTTGTGCTTCCAATAGGTGTGTTAGTGTCATTTGATGATCAATTAGGTCATTTTCGTCCTCACTAGGCTTATTCTTGTCCAATTAGGGTTTTTAACCAATCTTGTGCATCCAATAGGTGTGTTTGTGTCATTGGATGATCAATTAGGTCATTTTCGTCCTCCCTAGGCATATTCTTGTCCAATTAGGGTTTTTAACCAATCTTGTGCATCCAATAGGTGTGTTTGTGTCATTGGATGATCAATTAGGTTATTGTCGTCCTCCCTAGGCTTATTCTTGTTCAATTAGGGTTTTTAACTAATCTTGTGCATCCAATAAGTTCATTTGTGTCATTGGATGATCAATTAGGTCATTTTCGTCCTCCCTAGGCATATTCTTGTCCAATTAGGGTTTTTAACCAATCTTGTGCATCCAATAGGTGTGTTTGTGTCATTGGATGATCAATTAGGTCATTTTCGTCCTCCCTAGGCTTATTCTTGTCCAATTAGGGTTTTTAACCAATCTTGTGCATCTAATAGGTGTGTTTGTGTCATTGGATGATCAATTAGGTCATTTTCGTCGTCCCTATGCTTATTCTTGTCCAATTAGGGTTTTTAACCAATTCTTGTGCATCCGATAAGTTTGTTTGTGTCATTAAATTAATATTTAGGTCATTTTCGTCCTCCCTATGCATACTCTTGTCCAATTAGGGTTTTTAATCAATCTTGTGCATCCAATAGGTGTGTTTGTGTCATTGGATGATCAATTAGGTCATTTTGGTCCTCCCTAGGCTTATTCTTGTCCAATTAGGGTTTTTAACCAATCTTGTGCATCCAATAAGTTGAGTTGTGTCATTGGATTAACATTTAGGTCATTTTCGTCCTCCCTAGGCTTATTCTTGTCCAATTAGGGTTTTTAACCAATCTTGTGCATCCAATAGGTGTGTTTGTGTCATTGGATGATCAATTAGGTTATTTTCGTCCTCCCTAGGCTTATTCTTGTCCAATTAGGGGTTTTAACCAATCTTGTGCATCCAATAGGTGTGTTTGTATCATTGGATGACCAATTAGGTCATTTTCGTCCTCCCTTGGCATATTCTTGTCCAATTAGGGTTTTTAACCAATCTTGTGCATCCATTAGGTGTGTTTGTGGCAATGGATGATCAATTAGGTCATTTTCGTCCTCCCTAGGCATATTCTTGTCCAATTAGGGTTTTTAACCAATCTTGTGCATCCAATTGTTAGACATATGTTCGTTTTTGATGTTATTGACAAGCATCCAATTTGAAATACATCTAACATTGTCAACTGAGAAAAATTTCAGGAACAACAAATTCAATCCTACATACTCGAGACAATTGCTTGGAACTCAAGGAATCAACAAAATCTTGAAGATCCATGAGCACATCGATTAGTACAATCGATTCTATAACAGGGTTGAATAAGTTTACAAAGTTTAGTGTTACCCAATCGATTAGCACAATCGATTTGTACATCCTTAAAGAAAACAAACGGGCTATCAATCGATTCTCCAAATCGATTGGTACACATATTGGAAAATAAATTGTACAAGTCAGAGAGCCAGTTTGCCACAAATCGATTAGGCACATCGATTGAGTAAATCACCAAGACTAAACTGATTGTTTAAATCGATTGGACAAATCGATTGACATGCTTACTGAATTTAAAATGTGCAAGTCAGTAGCACGTTTTGCAGGCAATCGATTTGGCAAATCGATTGAAATAATCACTTCTTTAATTGTGTTTTTGTCTACACCGATTGAAACAATCGATTGGTAATGTCCCAGAGCCAAACCTGTTTACTAAATCGATTAGGCCAATCGATTCACTAAAACAAGTCTCAAAATAACTCAGGCCTGGAACATACACAATCGATTACTACAATCTGTTTATATACATCTGTGTAATAAAAGTTGGTATCAATCGACTTGGTAAATCGATTGAATAACCCAACTGATGAAAAGTACTTCAGACTTAAAATCCACAATCGATTGGCACAATCGATTGACATAAAAGTTTTATAAACAGAGACGACTGAATGGTTAAAT
>JBBPBR010000003.1:42397926-42410038 GCA_037974775.1 Cicer pinnatifidum
TTAAAAACCCTAATTGGACAAGAATAAGCCTAGGGAGGACGAAAATGACCTAATTGATCATCCAATGACACAAACACACCTAATGGATGCACAAGATTGGTTAAAAACCCTAATTGGACAAGAATATGCCTAGGGAGGACGAAAATGACCTAAATGTGAATCCAATGACACAACTCAACTTATTGGATGCACAAGATTGGTTAAAAACCCAAATTGGACAAGAATATGCCTAGGGAGGACGAAAATGACCTAAATGTTTATCCAATGACACAACTCAACTTATTGGATGCACAAGATTGGTTAAAAACCCTAATTGGACAAGAATAAGCCTAGGGAGGATGAAAAGGACCTAATTGATCATCCAATGAAACAAACACACCTATTGGATGCACAAGATTGGTTAAAAACCCTAATTGGACAAGAATAAGCCTAGGGAGGACGAAAATGACCTAAATGTTAATCCAATGACAAAACTCAACTTATTGGATTCACAAGATTGGTTAAAAACCCTAATTGGACAAGAATAAGCCTAGGGAGGACGAAAATGACCTAATTAATCATCCAATGACACAAACACACCTATTGGATGCACAAGATTCGTTAAAAACCCTAATTGGACAAGAATATGCCTAGGGAGGAAGAAAATGACCTAATTGATCATCCAATGACACAAACACACCTATTGGATGCACAAGATTGGTTAAAAACCCTAATTGGACAAGAATAAGCCTAGGGAGGACGTAAATGACCTAATTGATCATCCAATGACACAAACACACCAATTGGATGCACAAGATTGGTTAAAAACCCTAATTGGACAAGAATATGCCTAGGGAGGACGAAAATGACCTAATTGATCATCCAATGACACAAACACACCTATTGGATGCACAAGATTGGTTAAAAACCCTAATTGGACAAGAATATGCCTAGGGAGGACGAAAATGACCTAATTGATCATCCAATGACACAAACACACCTATTGGATGCACAAGATTTGTTAAAAACCCTTATTGGACAAGAATATGCCTAGGGAGGACAAAAATGACCTAAATATTAATTCAATGACACAAACAAAGTTATTGGATGCACAAGATTGGTTAAAAACCCTAATTGGACAAGAATAAGCCTAGGGAGGACGTAAATGACCTAATTGATCATCCAATGACACAAACACACCTATTGGATGCACAAGATTGGTTAAAAACCCTAATTGGACAAGAATATGCCTAGGGAGGACGAAAATGACCTAATTGATCATCCAATGACACAAACACACCTATTGGATGCACAAGATTGGTTAAAAACCCTAATTAGACAAGAATATGCCTAGGGAGGACGTAAATGACCTAATTGATCATCCAATGACACAAACACACCTATTGGATGCACAAGATTGGTTAAAAACCCTAATTGGACAAGAATATGCCTAGGGAGGACGAAAATGACCTAATTGATCATCCAATGACACAAACACACCTATTGGATGCACAAGATTGGTTAAAAACCCTAATTGGACAAGAATATGCCTAGGGAGGACGAAAATGACCTAATTGATCATCCAATGACACAAATGAACTTATCGGATGCACACGATTAGTTAAAAACCCTAATTGGACAAGAATATGCATAGGGAGGAAGAAAATAACCTAATTGATCATCCAATGACACAAACACACCTATTGGATGCACAAGATTGGTTAAAAACCCTAATTGGACAAGAATATGCCTAGGGAGGACGAAAATGACCTAATTGATCATCCAATGACACAAACACACCTATTGGATGCACAAGATTGGTTAAAAACCCTAATTGGACAAGAATATGCCTAGGGAGGACGAAAATGACCTAATTGATCATCCAATGACACAACACACCTATTGGCTGCACAAGATTGGTTAAAAACCCTAATTGGACAAGAATATGCCTAGGGAGGACGAAAATGACCTAATTGATCATCCAATGACACAAACACACCTATTGGATGCACAAGATTGGTTAAAAACCCTAATTGGACAAGAATATGCCTAGGGAGGACGAAAATGACCTAAATATTAATTCAATGACACAAATGAACTTATTGGATACACAAGATTGGTTAAAAACCCTAATTGGACAAGAATAAGCCTAGGGAGGACGAAAATGACCTAAATGTTAATCCCATGACACAACTCAACTTATTGGATGCACAAGATTGGTTAAAAATCCTAATTGGACAAGAATAAGCTTAGGGAGGACGAAAATGACCTAATTGATCATCCAATGACACAAACACACCTATTGGATACACAAGATTGGTTAAAAACCCTAATTGGACAAGAATATGCCTAGGGTGGACGAAAATGACCTAAATATTAATTCAATAACACAAACAAACTTATCGGATGCACAAGATTGGTTAAAAACCCTAATTGGACAAGAATAAGCCTAGGGAGGATGAAAATGACCTAATTGTTAATCCAATGACACAACTCAACTTATTGGATGCACAAGATTGGTTAAAAACCCTAATTGGACAAGAATAAGCCTAGGGAGGACGAAAATGACCTAATTGATCATCCAATGACACAAACACACCTATTGGATGCACAAGATTGGTTAAAAACCCTAATTGGACAAGAATATGCCTAGGGAGGACGAAAATGACCTAATTGGTCATCCAATGACACAAACACACCTATTGTATGCACAAGATTGGTTAAAAACCCTAATTGGACAAGAATATGCCTAGGGAGGACGAAAATGACCTAATTGATCATCCAATGACACAAATGAACGTATTGGATGCACAAGATTGGTTAAAAACCCTAATTGGACAAGAATAAGCCTAGGGAGGACGAAAATAACCTAATTGATCATCCAATGACACAAACACACCTATTGGATGCACAAGATTGGTTAAAAACCCTAATTGGACAAGAATATGCCTAGGATGGACGAAAATTACCTAAATGTTAATCCAATGACACAAATGAACTTATTGGATGCACAAGATTGGTTAAAAACCCTAATTGGACAAGAATAAGCCTAGGGAGGACGAAAATGACCTAATTGATCATCCAATGACACAAACACACCTATTGGATGCACAAGATTGGTTAAAAACCCTAATTGGACAAGAATATGCCTAGGGAGGACGAAAATGACCTAATTGATCATCCAATGACACAAACACACCTATGGGATGCACAAGATTGGTTTAAAACCCTAATTGGACAAGAATATGCCTAGGGAGGACGAAAATGACCTAATTGATTATCCAATGACACAAATGAACGTATTGGATGCACAAGATTAGTTAAAAACCCTAATTGGACAAGAATATGCCTAGGGAGGACGAAAATAACCTAATTGATCATCCAATGACACAAACACACCTATTGGATGCACAAGATTCGTTAAAAACCCTAATTGGACAAGAATATGCATAGGGAGGACGAAAATGACCTAATTGATCATCCAATGACACAAACACACCTATTGGATGCACAAGATTGGTTAAAAACCCTAATTGGACAAGAATATGCCTAGGGAGGACGTAAATGACCTAATTGATCATCCAATGACACAAACACACCTATTGGATGCACAAGATTGGTCTAAAACTCTAATTGGACAAGAATATGCCTAGGGAGGACGAAAATGACCTAAATGTTAATCCAATGACACAAACGAACTTATTGGATGGATGCACAAGATTGGTTAAAAACCCTAATTGGACAAGAATAAGCCTAGGGAGGACGAAAATGACCTAATTGATCATCCAATGACACAAACACACCTATTGGATGCACAAGATTGGTTAAAAACCCTAATTGGACAAGAATATGCCTAGGGAGGACGAAAATGACCTAATTGATCATCCAATGACACAAATGAACTTATTGGATGCACAAGATTAGTTGAAAACCCTAATTGGACAAGAATAAGCCTAGGGAGAACGAAAATAACCTAATTGATCATCCAATGACACAAACACACCTATTGGATGCACAAGATTGGTCTAAAACTCTAATTGGACAAGAATATGCCTACGGAGGACGAAAATGACCTAAACATTAATCCAATGACACAAATGAACTTATTAAATGCACAAGATTGGTTAAAAACCCTAATTGGACAAGAATAAGCCTAGGGAGGACGACAATGACCTAAATGTTAATCCAATGACACAACTCAACTTATTGGATGCACAAGATTGGTTAAAAACCCTAATTGGGCAAGAATAAGCCTAGGGAGGACGAAAATGACCTAATTGATCATCCAATGACACAAACACACCTATTGGATGCACAATATTGGTTAAAAACCCTAATTGGACAAGAATAAGCATAGGGAGGACGAAAATGACCTAATTGATCATCCAATGACACAAACACACCTATTGGATGCACAAGATTGGTTAAAAACCCTAATTGGACAAGAATACGCCTATGGAGGACGAAAATGACCTAATTGATCATCCAATGACACAAACACACCTATTGGATGCACAAGATTGGTTAAAAACCCTAATTGGACAAGAATATGCCTAGGGAGGACGAAAATGACCTAATTGATCATCCAATGACACAAAGAAACTTATTGGATGCACAAGATTGGTTAAAAACCCTAATTGGACAAGAATATGCCTAGGGAGGACGAAAATGACCTAATTGATCATCCAATGACACAAACACACCTATTGGATGCACAAGATTGGTTAAAAACCCTAATTGGACAAGAATATGCCTAGGGAGGACGATCATGACCTAAATATTAATTTAATGACACAAACAAACTTATTGGATGCACAAGATTGGTTAAAAACCCTAATTGGACAAGAATAAGCCTAGGGAGGACGAAAATGACCTAATTGATCATCCAATGACACAAACACACCTATTGGATGCACAAGATTGGTTAAAAACCCTAATTGGACAAGAATATGCCTAGGGAGGACGAAAATGACCCAAATATTAATTCAATGACACAAACAAAGTTATTGGATGCACAAGATTGGTTAAAAACCCTAATTGGACAAGAATAAGCCTAGGGAGGACGAAAATGACCTAATTGATCATCCAATGACACAAACACACCTATTGGATGCACAAGATTGGTTAAAAACCCTAATTGGACAAGAATATGCCTAGGGAGGACGAAAATGACCTAATTGATCATCCAATGACACAAACACATCTATTGGAAGCACAAGATTGGTTAAAAACCCTAATTGGACAAGAATATGCAAAGGGAGGACGACAATGACCTAATTGATCATCCAATGACACAAACACAACTATTGGATCCACAAGATTGGTTAAAAACTCTAATTGGACAAGAATATACCTAGGCAGGACGAAAATGACTTAATTGATCATCCAATGACACAAACACATCTATTGGATGCACAAGATCGGTTAAAAACCCTAATTGGACAAGAATAAGCCTAGGGAGGACGAAAATGACCTAATTGATCATCCAATGACACAAACACACCTATTGGATGCACAAGATTGGTTAAAAACCCTAATTGGACAAGAATATGCCTAGGGAGGACGAAAATGACCTAAATATTAATTCAATGACACAAACAAAGTTATTGGATGAACAAGATTGGTTAAAAACCCTAATGGGACAAGAATAAGCCTAGGGAGGACGAAAACGACCTAATTGATCATCCAATGACACAAACACACCTATTGGATGCACAAGATTGGTTAAAAACCCTAATTGGACAAGAATATGCCTAGGGAGGACGAAAATGACCTAAATATTAATTCAATGACACAAACAAACTTATCGGATGCCCAAGATTGGTTAAAAACCCAAATTGGACAAGAATAAGCCTAGGGAGGACGAAAATGACCTAATTGATCATCCAATGACACAAACACACCTATTGGATGCACAAGATTGGTTAAAAACCCTAATTGGACAAGAATATGCCTAGGGAGGACGAAAATGACCTAATTGATCATCCAATGACACAACTAAACTTATTGGATGCACAAGATTGGTTAAAAACCCTAATTGGACAAGAATAAGCCTAGGGAGGACGAAAATGACCTAATTGATCATCCAATGACACAAACACACCTATTGGATGCACAAGATTGGTTAAAAACCCTAATTGGACAAGAATATGCCTAGGGAGGACGAAAATGACCTAATTGATCATCCAATGACACAAACACACCTATTGGACGCACAAGATTGGTTAGAAACCCTAATTGGACAAGAATATGCCTAGGGAGGACGAAAATGATCTAAATATTAATTCAGTGACACAAACAAACTCATTGGATGCACAAGATTGGTTAAAAACCCTAATTGGACATTAATAAGCCTAGGGAGGACGAGAATGACCTAATTGATCATCCAATGACACAAATACACCTATTGGAAGCACAAGATTGGTTAAAAACCCTAATTGGACAAGAATAAGCCTAGGGAGGACGAAAATGACCTAATTGATCATCCAATGACACAAACACACCTATTGGATGCACAAGATTGGTTAAAAACCCTAATTGGACAAGAATATGCCTAGGGAGGACGAAAATGACCTAATTGATCATCCAGTGAAACAAACACACCTATTGGATGCACAAGATTGGTTAAGAACCCTAATTGGACAAGAATATGCCTAGGGAGGACGAAAATGATCTAAATATTAATTCAGTGACACAAACAAACTCATTGGATGCACAAAATTGGTTAAAAACCCTAATTGGACATTAATAAGCCTAGGGAGGACGAGAATGACCTAATTGATCATCCAATGACACAAATACACCTATTGGAAGCACAAGATTGGTTAAAAACCCTAATTGGACAAGAATAAGCCTAGGGAGGACGAAAATGACCTAATTGATCATCCAATGACACAAACACACCTATTGGATGCACAAGATTGGTTAAAAACCCTAATTGGACAAGAATATGCCTAGGGAGGACGAAAATGACCTAATTGATCATCCAATGACACAAATGAACTTATTGGATGCACAAGATTAGTTAAAAACCCTAATTGGACAAGAATAAGCTTTGGGAGGACGAAAATTACCTAATTGATCATCCAATGACACAAACACACCTATTGGATGCACAAGATTGGTCTAAAACTCTAAATGAGCAAGAATATGCCTAGGGAGGACGAAAATGACCAAAATGTTAATCCAATGACACAAATGAACGTATTGGATGCACAAGATTGGTTAAAAACCCTAATTGGACAAGAATAAGCCTAGGGAGGACGAAAATGACCTAATTGATCATCCAATGACACAAACACACCTATTGGATGCACAAGATTGGTTAAAAACCCTAATTGGACAAGAATATGCCTAGGGAGGACGAAAATGACCTAATTGATCATCCAATGACACAAACACACCTATTGGATGCACAAGATTGGTAAAAAACCCTAATTGGACAAGAATATGCCTAGGGAGGACGAAAATGACCTAAATATTAATTCAATGACACAAACAAAGTTATTGGATGCACAAGATTGATTAAAAACCCTAATTTGACAAGAATAAGTCTAGGTAGGACGAAGATGACCTAATTGATCATCCAATGACACAAACACACCTATTGGATGCACAAGATTGGTTAAAAACCCTAATTGGACAAGAATAAGCCTAGGGAGGACGAAAATGACCTAAATTGATCATCCAATGACACAAACACACCTATTGGATGCACAAGATTGGTTAAAAACCCTAATTGGACAAGAGTATGCCTCGGGAGGACGAAAATGACCTAAATGTTAATCCAATGACACAAATGAACTTATTGGATGCACAAGATTGGTTAAAAACCCTAGTTGGACAAAAATAAGCCTAGGGAGTATCAATGTGACCTAATGGATCACCCAATGACACAAACACACCTATTGGATGCACAAGATTGGTTAAAAACCTTAATTGGACAAGAATATGCCTAGGGAGGACGAAAATGACCTAAATATTAATTCAATGACACAAACAAAGTTATTGGATGCACAAGATTGGTTAAAAACCCTAATTGGACAAGAATAAGCCTAGGGAGGACGAAAATGACCTAATTGATCATCCAATGACACAAACACACCTATTGGATGCACAAGATTGGTTAAAAACCCTAATTGGACAAGAATATACCTAGGGAGGACGAAAATGACCTAATTGATCATCCAATGACACAAACACACCTATTGGATGCACAAGATTGGTTAAAAACCCTAATCGGACAAGAATATGCCTAGGGAGGACGAAAATGACCTAATTGATCATCCAATGACACAAACACACCTATTGGATGCACAAGATTGGTTATAAACCCTAATTGGACAAGAATATGCCTAGGGAGGACGAAAATGACCTAATTGATCATCCAATGACACAAATGAACTTATTGGATGCACAAGATTAGTTAAAAACCTTAATTGGACAAGAATAAGCCTAGGGAGGACGAAAATAACCTAATTGATCATCCAATGACACAAACACACCTATTGGATGCACAAGATTGGTTAAAAACCCTAATTGGACAAGAAAAAGCTTAGGGAGGACGAAAATGACCTAAATGTTAATTAAATGACACCACTCAACTTATTGGATGCACAAGATTGGTTAAAATTCCTAATTGGACAAGAATACGCCTACGGAGGACGAAAATGACCTAATTGATGATCCAATGACACAAACACACCTATTGGATGCACAAGATTGGTTAAAAACCCTAATTGGACAAGAATATGCCTAGGGAGGACGAAAATGACCTAATTGATCATCCAATGACACAAATGAACTTATTGGATGCACAAGATTAGTTAAAAACCCTAATTGGACAAGAATATATCTAGGGAGGACGAAAATAACCTAATTGATCATCCAATGACACAAACACACCTATTGGATGCACAAGATTGGTTAAAAACCCTAATTGGACAAGAATATGCCTAGGGAGGACGAAAATGACCTAAATGCTAATCCAATGACACAACTCAACTTATTGGATGCACAAGATTGGTTAAAAACTCTAATTGGGCAAGAATAAGCCTAGGGAGGACGAAAATGACCTAATTGATTATCCAATGACACAAACACACCTATTGGATGCACAAGATTGGTTAAAAACCCTAATTGGACAAGAATAAGCCTAGGGAGGACGAAAATGACCTAATTGATCATCCAATGACACAAACACACCTATTGGATGCACAAGATTGGTTAAAAACCCTAATTGGACAAGAATATGCCTAGGGTGGACGAAAATGACCTAAATATTAATTCAATGACACAAACAAAGTTATTGGATGCACAAGATTGGTTAAAAACCCTAATTGGACAAGGATAAGCCTAGGGAGGACGTAAATGACCTAATTGATCATCCAATGACACAAACACACCTATTGGATGCACAAGATTGGTTAAAAACCCTAATTGGACAAGAATATGCCTAGGGAGGACGAAAATGACCTAAATATTAATTCAATGACACAAACAAACTTATCGGATGCACAAGATTGGTTAAAAACCCTAATTGGACAAGAATAGGCCTATAGAGGGCGAAAATGACCTAATTGATCATCCAAAGACACAAACACACCTATTGGATGCACAAGATTGGTTAAAAACCCTAATTGGACAAGAATAAGCCTTGGGAGGACGAAAATGACCTAATTGATCATCCAATGACACAAACACACCTATTGGATGCACAAGATTGGTTAAAAACCCTAATTGGATAAGAATAAGCCTAGGGAGGACGAAAATGACCTAATTGATCATCCAATGACACAAATGAACTTATTGGATGCACAAGATTAGTTAAAAACCCTAATTGGACAAGAATATGCCTAGGGAGGACGAAAATAACCTAATTGATCATCGAATGACACAAACACACCTATTGGATGCACAAGATTGGTTATAAACCCTAATTGGACAACAATATGCCTAGGGAGGACGAAAATGACCTAATTGATCATCCAATGACACAAACACACCTAATGGATGCACAAGATTGGTTAAAAACCCTAATTGGACAAGAATATGCCTAGGGAGGACGAAAATGACCTAAATGTGAATCCAATGACACAACTCAACTTATTGGATGCACAAGATTGGTTAATAACCCTAATTGGACAAGAATATGCCTAGGGAGGACGAAAATGACCTAAATGTTAATCCAATGACACAACTCAACTTATTGGATGCACAAGATCGGTTAAAAACCCTAATTGGACAAGAATAAGCCTAGGGAGGATGAAAAGGACCTAATTGATCATCCAATGAAACAAACACACCTATTGGATGCACAAGATTGGTTAAAAACCCTAATTGGACAAGAATAAGCCTAGGGAGGACGAAAATGACCTAAATGTTAATCCAATGACAAAACTCAACTTATTGGATTCACAAGATTGGTTAAAAACCCTAATTGGACAAGAATAAGCCTAGGGAGGACGAAAATGACCTAATTAATCATCCAATGACACAAACACACCTATTGGATGCACAAGATTCGTTAAAAACCCTAATTGGACAAGAATATGCCTAGGGAGGAAGAAAATGACCTAATTGATCATCCAATGACACAAACACACCTATTGGATGCACAAGATTGGTTAAAAACCCTAATTGGACAAGAATATACCTAGGGAGGACGAAAATGACCTAATTGATCATCCAATGACACAAACACACCTATTGGATGCACAAGATTGGTTAAAAACCCTAATCGGACAAGAATATGCCTAGGGAGGACGAAAATGACCTAATTGATCATCCAATGACACAAACACACCTATTGGATGCACAAGATTGGTTATAAACCCTAATTGGACAAGAATATGCCTAGGGAGGACGAAAATGACCTAATTGATCATCCAATGACACAAATGAACTTATTTGATGCACAAGATTAGTTAAAAACCCTAATTGGACAAGAATATGCCTAGGGAGGACGAAAATAACCTAATTGATCATCGAATGACACAAACACACCTATTGGATGCACAAGATTGGTTATAAACCCTAATTGGACAAGAATATGCCTAGGAGGACGAAAATGACCTAATTGATCATCCAATGACACAAATGAACTTATTGGATGCACAAGATTAGTTAAAAACCCTAATTGGACAAGAATAAGCCTAGGGAGGACGAAAATAACCTAATTGATCATCCAATGACACAAACACACCTATTGGATGCACAAGATTGGTCTAAAACTCTAATTGGACAAGAATATGCCTAGGGAGGACGAAAATGACCTAAATGTTAATCCAATGACACAAATGAACTTATTGGATGCACAAGATTAGTTAAAAACCCTAATTGGACAAGAATAAGCCTTGGGAGGACGAAAATAACCTAATTGATCATCCAATGACACAAACACACCTATTGGATGCACAAGATTGGTTAAAAACCCTAATTGGACAAGAATATGCCTAGGGAGGACGAAAATGACCTAATTGATCATCCAATGACACAAATGAACTTATTGGATGCACAAGATTAGTTAAAAACCCTAATTGGACAAGAATAAGCCTAGGGAGGACGAAAATAACCTAATTGATCATCCAATGACACAAACACACCTATTGGATGCACAAGATTGGTCTAAAACTCTAATTGGACAAGAATATGCCTAGGGAGGACGAAAATGACCTAAATGTTATTCCAGTGACACAAATGAACTTATTGGATGCACAAGATTGGTAAAAACCCTAATCGGACAAAATACGCCTAGGGAGGACGAAAATGACCTAAATTTTAATCCAATGACACAACTCAACTTATTGGATGCGCAAGATTGGTTAAAAACCCTAATTGGGCAAGAATAAGCCTAGGGAGGACGAAAATGACCTAATTGATCATCCAATGACACAAACACACCAATTAGATGCACAAGATTAGTTAAAAACCCTAATTGGACAAGAATAAGCCTAGGGAGGACGAAAATAACCGAATTGATCATCCAATGACACAAACACACCTATTGGATGCACACGATTTGTCTAAAACTCTAATTGGACAAGAATATGCCTAGGGGGGACGAAAATGACCTAGATGTTAATCTAATGACACAACTCAACTTATTGGATGCACAAGATTGGTTAAAAACCCT
>JBBPBR010000003.1:42410048-42428132 GCA_037974775.1 Cicer pinnatifidum
CACCAATTGGATGCACAAGATTAGTTAAAAACCCTAATTGGACAAGAATAAGCCTAGGGAGGACGAAAATAACCGAATTGATCATCCAATGACACAAACACACCTATTGGATGCACACGATTTGTCTAAAACTCTAATTGGACAAGAATATGCCTAGGGGGGACGAAAATGACCTAGATGTTAATCTAATGACACAACTCAACTTATTGGATGCACAAGATTGGTTAAAAACCCTTATTGGACAAGAATAAGCCTAGGGAGGACGAAAATGACCTAATTGAACATCCAATGACCAAAACACACCAATTGGATGCACAAGATTCGTTAAAAACCCTAATTGGACAAGAATATGCCTAGGGAGGACGAAAATGACCTAATTGATCATCCAATGACACAAACACACCAATTGGATGCACAAGATTAGTTAAAAACCCTAATTGGACAAGAATAAGCCTAGGGAGGACGAAAATAACCGAATTGATCATCCAATGACACAAACACACCTATTGGATGCACACGATTTGTCTAAAACTCTAATTGGACAAGAGTATGCCTAGGGGGGACGAAAATGACCTAAATGTTAATCCAATGACACAAATGAACTTATTGGATGCACAAGATTGGTTAAAAACCCTAATTGGACAAGAATAAGCCTAGGGAGGACGAAAATGACCTAATTGATCATCCAATGACACAAACACACCAACTGGATGCACAAGATTGGTTAAAAACCCTAATTGGACAAGAATAAGCCTAGGGAGGACGAAAATGACCTAATTGATCATCCAATGACACAAACACACCTATTGGATGCACAAGATTGGTTAAAAACCCTAATTGGACAAGAATAAGCATAGGGAGGACGAAAATGACCTAATTGATCATCCAATGACACAAACACACCTATTGGATGCACAAGATTCGTTAAAAACCCTAATTGGACAAGAATATGCCTAGGGAGGAAGAAAATGACCTAATTGATCATCCAATGACACAAACACACCTATTGGATGCACAAGATTGGTTAAAAACCCTAATTGGACAAGAATATGCCTAGGGAGGACGAAAATGACCTAATTGATCATCCAATGACACAAACACACCTATTGGATGCACAAGATTGGTTAAAAACCCTAATTGGACAAGAATATGCCTAGGGACGACGAAAATGACCTAATTGATCATCCAATGACACAAACACACCTATTGGATGCACAAGATCGGTTAAAAACCCTAATTGGACAAGAATAAGCCTAGGGAGGACGAAAATGACCTAATTGATCATCCAATGACACAAACACACCTATTGGATGCACAAGATTGGTTAAAAACCCTAATTGGACAAGAATATGCCTAGAGAGGATGAAAATGACCTAATTGATCATCCAATGACACAAATAAACTTATTGGATGCACAAGATTAGTTAAAAACCCTAATTGGACAAGAATAAGCCTAGGGAGGACGAAAATAACCTAATTGATCATCCAATGACACAAACACACCTATTGGATGCACAAGATTGGTCTAAAACTCTAATTGGACAAGAATATGCCTAGGGAGGACGAAAATGACCTAAATGTTAATCCAATGACACAAATGAACTTATTGGATGCACAAGATTGGTTAAAAACCCTAATTGGACAAGGATAAGCCTAGGGAGGACGAAAATGACCTAATTGATCATCCAATGACACAAACCCACCAATTGGATGCACAAGATTCGTTAATAACCTTAATTGGACAAGAATATGCCTAGGGAGGACGAAAATGACCTAATTAATCATCCAATGACACAAACACACCTATTGGATGCACAAGATTGGTTAAAAACCCTAGCTGGACAAGAATATGCCTAGGGAGGACGAAAATGACCTAAATGTTAATCCAATGACACAACTCAACTTATTGAATGCACAAGATTGGTTAAAAACCCTAATTTGACAAGAATATGCCTAGGGAGGACGAAAATGACCTAATTGATCATCCAATGACACAAACACACCTATTGGATGCACAAGATTGGTTAAAAACCCTAATTGGACAAGAATAAGCCTAGGGAGGACGAAAATGACCTAAATGTTAATCCAATGACACAACTCAACTTATTGGATGCACAAGAATGGTTAAAAACCCTAATTGGGCAAGAATAAGGCTAGGGAGGACGAAAGTTACCTAATTGATCATCCAATGACACAAACACACCTATTGGATGCACAAGATTGGTTAAAAATCCAAATTGGACGAGAATAAGCCTAGGGAGGACGAAAATGACCTAAATGTTAATCCAATGACACAACTCAACTTATTGGATGCACAAGATTGGTTAAAAACCCTAATTGGACAAGAATAAGCCTAGGGAGGACGAAAATGACCTAATTGATCATCCAATGACACAAACACACCTATTGGATGCACAAGATTGGTTAAAAAACCCTAATTGGACAAGAATATGCCTAGGGAGGACGAAAATGAACAAATTGATCATCCAATGACACAAATGAACTTATTGGATGCACAAGATTAGTTAAAAACCCTAATTGGACAAGAATAAGCCTAGGGAGGACGAAAATAACCTAATTGATCATCCAATGACACAAACACACCTATTGGATGCACAAGATTGGTCTAAAACTCTAATTGGACAAGAATATGCCTAGGGAGGACGAAAATGTTCTAAATGTTAATCCAATGACACAAATGAACTTATTGGATGCACAAGATTGGTTAAAAACCCTAATTGGACAAGAATAAGCCTAGGGAGGACGAAAGTGACCTAAATGTTAATCCAATGACACAACTCAACTTATTGGATGCACAAGATTGGTTAAAAACCCTAATTGGACAAGAATATGCCTAGGGAGGACGAAAATGACCTAATTGATCATCCAATGACACAAACACACCTATTGGATGCACAAGATTGGTTAAAAACCCTAATTGGACAAAAATATGCATAGGGAGGATGAAAATGACCTAAATGTTAATCCAATGACACAACTCAACTTATTGGATGCACAAGATTGGTTAAAAACCCTAATTGGACAAGAATAAGCCTAGGGAGGACGAAAATGACCTAATTGATCATCCAATGACACAAACACACCTATTGGATGCACAAGATTGATTAAAAGCCCTAATTGGACAAGAATATGCCTAGGGAGGACGAAAATGACCTAAATATTAATTCAATGACGCAAACAAACTTATCGGATGCACAAGATTGGTTAAAAACCCTAATTGGACAAGAATATGCCTAGGGAGGACGAAAATGACCTAATTGATCATCCAATGACACAAACACACCTATTGGATGCACAAGATTGGTTAAAAACCCTAATTGGACCAGAATATGCCTAGGGAGGACGAAAATGACCTAACTGATCATCCAATGACACAAACACACCTATTGGATGCACAAGATTGGTTAAAAACCCTAATTGGACAAGAATAAGCCTAGGGAGGACGAAAATGACCTAATTGATCATCCAATGACACAAACACACCTATTGGATGCACAAGATTGGTTAAAAACCCTTATTGGACAAGAATATGCCTATGGAGGACGAAAATTACCTAAATATTAATTCAATGACACAAACAAAGTTATTGGATGCTCAAGATTGGTTAAAAACCCTAATTGGACAAGAATAAGCATAGGGAGGACGTAAATGACCTAATTTATCATCCAATGACACCAACACACCTATTGGATGCACAAGATTGGTTAAAAACCCTAATTGGACAAGAATATGCCTAGGGAGGACGAAAATGACCTAATTGATCATCCAATGACACAAACACACCTATTGGATGCACAAGATTGGTTAAAAACCCTAATTGGACAAGAATAAGCCTAGGGAGGACGAAAATGACCTAATTGATCATCCAATGACACAAACACACCTATTGGATGCACAAGATTGGTTAAAAACCCTAATTGGACAAGAATAAGCATAGGGAGGACGAAAATGACCTAATTGATCATCCAATGACACAAACACACCTATTGGATGCACAAGATTCGTTAAAAACCCTAATTGGACAAGAATATGCCTAGGGAGGAAGAAAATGACCTAATTGATCATCCAATGACACAAACACACCTATTGGATGCACAAGATTGGTTAAAAACCCTAATTGGACAAGAATATGCCTAGGGAGGACGAAAATGACCTAATTGATCATCCAATGACACAAACACACCTATTGGATGCACAAGATTGGTTAAAAACCCTAATTGGACAAGAATATGCCTAGGGAGGACGAAAATGACCTAAATATTAATTCAATTACACAAACAAAGTTATTGGATGCACAAGATTGGTTAAAAACCCTAATTTGACAAGAATAGGCCTAGGGAGGACGTAAATGACCTAATTGATCATCCAATGACACAAACACACCTATTGGATGCACAAGATTGGTTAAAAACCCTAATTGGACAAGAATATGCCTAGGGAGGACGAAAATGACCTAATTGATCATCCAATGACACAAACACACCTATTGGATGCACAAGATTGGTTAAAAACCCTAATTGGACAAGAATATGCCTAGGGAGGACGAAAGTCACCTAAATATTAATTCAATGACACAAACAAACTTATTGGATGCACAAGATTGGTTAAAAACCCTAGTTGGACAAGAATAAGCATAGGGAGGACGAAAATGACCTAATTGATCATCCAATGACACAACCACACCTATAGGATGCACAAGATTGGTTAAAAACCCTAATTGGACAAGAATAAGCCTAGGGAGGACGAAAATGACCTAATTGATCATCCAATGACACAAACACACCTATTGGATGCACAAGATTGGTTAAAAACCCTAATTGGACAAGAATATGCCTAGGGAGGACGAAAATGACCTAATTGATCATCCAATGACACAAACACACCTATTGGATGCACAAGATTGGTTAAAAACCCTAATTGGACAAGAATATGCCTAGAGAGGACGAAAATAACCTAATTGATCATCCAATGACACAAACACACCTATTGGATGCACAACATTGGTTAAAAACCCTAATTGGACAAGAATATGCCTAGGGAGGACGAAAATGACCTAAATGTTAATCCAATGACACAAATGAACTTATTGGATGCACAAGATTGATTAAAAACCCTAATTGGACAAGAATAAGCCTATGGAGGACGAAAATGACCTAATTGATCATCCAATGACACAAACACACATATTGGATGCACAAGATTGGTTAAAAACCCTAATTGGACAAGAATATGCCTAGTGAGGACAAAATGACCTAATTGATCATCCAATGACACAAACACACCTATTGGATGCACAAGATTGGTTAAAAACCCTAATTGGACAAGAATAAGCCTAGGCAGGACGAAAATGACCTAATTGATCATCCAATGACACAAACACACCTATTGGATGCACAAGATTCGTTAAAAACCCTAATTGGACAAGAATATGCCTAGGGAGGACGAAAATGACCTAATTGATCATCCAATGACACAAATACACCTATTGGATGCACAAGATTGGTTAAAACCCCTAATTGGACAAGAATATGCCTAGGGAAGACGAAAATGACCTAAATATTAATTCAATGAAACAAACAAACTTATTGGATGCACAAGATTGGTTAAAAACCCTAATTGGACAAGAATATGCCTAGGGAGGACGAAAATGACCTAATTGATCATCCAATGACACAAACACACCTATTGGATGCACAAGATTGGTTAAAAACCCTAATTGGACAAGAATATGCCTAGGGAGGACGAAAATGACCTAAATGTTAATCCAATGACACAAATGAACTTATTGGATTCACAAGATTGGTTAAAAACCCTAATTGGACAAGAATAAGCCTAGGGAGGACGAAAATGACCTAATTGATGATCCAATGACACAAACACAACTATTGGATGCACAAGATTGGTTAAAAACCCTAACTGGACAAGAATATGCCTAGGTAGGACGAAAATGACCTAATTGATCATCCAATGACACAAACACACCTATTGGATGCACAAGATTGGTTAAAAACCCTAATTGGACAAGAATATGCCTAGGGAGGACGAAAATGACCTAATTGATCATCCAATGACACAAACACACCTATTGGATGCACAAGATTGGTTAAAAACCCTAATTGGACAAGAATATGCCTAGGGAAGACGAATATGACCTAAATGTTAATCCAATAACACAAATGAACTTATTGGATGCACAAGATTGGTTAAAAACCCTAATTGGACAAGAATAAGCCTAGGGAGAACGAAAATGACCTGAATGTTAATCCAATGACACAACTCAACTTATTGGATGCACAAGATTGGTTAAAAACCCTAATTGGACAAGAATAAGCCTAGGGAGGACGAAAATAACCTAATTGATCATCCAATGACACAAACACACCTATTGAATGCACAAGATTGGTTAAAAACCCTAATTGGACAAGAATATGCCTAGGGAGGACGAAAATGACCTAATTGATCATCCAATGACACAAACACACGTATTGGATGCACAAGATTGGTTAAAAACCCAAATTGGACAAGAATAAGCCTAGGGAGGACGAAAATGACCTAATTGATCATCCAATGACACAAACACACCTATTGGATGCACAAGATTGGTGTAAAACCCTAATTGGACAAGAATATGCCTAGGGAGGAAGAAAATGACTTAATTGATCATCCAATGACACAAATGAACTTATTGGATGCACAAGATTAGTTAAAAACCCTAATTGGACAAGAATAAGCCTAGGGAGGACGAAAATAACCTAATTGATCATCCAATGACACAAACACACCTATTGGATGCACAAGATTGGTTATAAACCCTAATTGGACAAGAATATGCCTAGGGAGGACGAAAATAACCTAATTGACCTTCCAATGACACAAACACACCTATTGGATGCACAAGATTGGTTATAAACCCTATTTGGACAAGAATATGTCTAGGGAGGACGAAAATGACCTAATTGAACATCCAATGACACAAATGAACTTATTGGATGCACAAGATTAGTTAAAAACCCTAATTGGACAAGAATAAGCCTAGGGAGGACGAAAATAACCTAATTGATCATCCAATGACACAAACACACCTATTGGATGCACAAGATTCGTTAAAAACCCTAATTGGACAAGAATATGCCTAGGGAGGACGAAAATGACATAATTGATCATCCAATGACTCAAACACACCTATTGGATGCACAAGATTGGTTAAAAACCCTAATTGGACAAGAATATGCCTAGGGAGGACGAAAATGACCTAAATGTTAATCCAATGACACAACTCAACTTATTGGATGCACAAGATTAGTTAAAAACCCTAATTGGACAAGAATATGCCTAGGGAGGACAAAAATGACCTAATTGATCATCCAATGACACAAACACACCTATTGGATGTACAAGATTGGTTAAAAACCCTAATTGGACAAGAATATGCCTAGGGAGGACGAAAATGACCTAATTGATCATCCAATGACACAAACACACCTATTGGATGCACAAGATTGGTTAAAAACCCTAATTGGACAAGAATAAGCCTAGGGAGGACGAAAATGACCTAATTGATCATCCAATGACACAAACACACCTATTGGATGCACAAGATTGGTTAAAAACCCTAATTGGACAAGAATAAGCCAAGGGAGGACGAAAATGACCTAATTGATCATCCATTGCCACAAACACACTTATTGGATGCACAAGATTGGTTAAAAACCCTAATTGGACAAGAATATGCCTAGGGAGGACGAAAATGACCTAAATATTAATTCAATGACACAAACAAACTTATTGGATGCACAAGATTGGTTAAAAACCCTAATTGGACAAGAATAAGCCTAGGGAGGACAAAAATGACCTAATTGATCATCCAATGACAAAACCACACCTATTGGATGCACAAGATTGGTTAAAAACCCTAATTGGACAAGAATATGCCAAGGGTGGACGAAAATGACGTAAATGTTAATCCAATGACACAAATGAACTTATTGGATGCACAAGATAGGTTAAAAACCCTAATTGGACAAGAATAAGCCTAGGGAGGACGAAAACGACCTAATTGATCATCCAATGACACAAACACACCTTTTGGATGCACAAGATTGGTTAAAAACCCTAATTGGACAAGAATATGCCTAGGGAGGACGAAAATGACCTAAATATTAATTCAATGACACAAACAAACTTATTGGATGCACAAGATTGGTTAAAAACCCTAATTGGACAAGAATAAGCCTAGGGAGGACGAAAATAACCTAATTGATCATCCAATGACACAAACACACCTATTGGATGCACAAGATTGGTTAAAAACCCTAGTTGGATAAGAACATGCCTAGGGAGGACGAAAATGACCTAATTGATCATCCAATGACACTAATGAACTTATTGGATGCACAAGATTGGTTAAAAACCCTAATTGGACAAGAATAAGCCTAGGGAGGACGAAAATGACCTAATTGATCATCCAATGACACAAACACACCTATTGGATGCACAAGACTGGTTAAAAACCCTAGTTGGACAAGAACATGCCTAGGGAGGACGAAAATGACCTAATTGATCATCCAATGACACTAATGAACTTATTGGATGCACAAGATTGGTTAAAAACCCTAATTGGACAAGAATAAGCCTAGGGAGGACGAAAATGACCTAATTGATCATCCAATGACACAAACACACCTATTGGATGCACAAGATTGGTTAAAAACCCTAATTGGACAAGAATATGCCTAGGGAGGACGAAAATGACCTAATTGATCATCCAATGACACAAACACACCTATTGGATGCACAAGATTGGTTAAAAACCCTAATTGGACAAGAATAAGCCTAGGGAGGACAAAAATGACCAAAATGTTAATCAAATGACACAACTCAACTTATTGGATGCACAAGATTGGTTAAAAACCCTAATTGGACAAGAATAAGCATAGGGAGGACGAAAATGACCTAATTGATCATCCAATGACACAAACACACCTATTGGATGCACAAGATTGGTTAAAAACCCTAATTGGACAATAATAAGCCTAGGGAGGACGAAAATGACCTAATTGATCATCCAATGACACAAATGAACTTATTGGATGCACAAGATTAGTTAAAAACCCTAATTGGACAAGAATATGCCTAGGGAGGACGAAAATGACCTAATTGATCATCCAATGACACAAACACACCTATTGGATGCACAAGATTGGTTAAAAACCCTAATTGGACAAGAATAAGCCTAGGGAGGATAAAAATAACCTAATTGATCATCCAATGACACAAACACACCTATTGGATGCACAAGATTGGTTAAAAACCCTAATTGGACAAGAATATGCCTAGGGAGGACGAAAATGACCTAATTGATCATCCAATGACACAAACACACCTATTGGATGCACAAGATTGGTTAAAAACCCTAATTGGACAAGAATAAGCCTAGGGAAGACGAAAATGACCTAATTGATCATCCAATGCACAAACACACCTATTGGATGCATAAGATTGGTTAAAAACCCTAATTGGACAAGAATAAGCCTAGGGAGGATGAAAATGACCTAATTGATCATCTATTGCCACAAACACACCTATTGGATGCACAAGATTGGTTAAACACCTATTGGATGCACAAGATTGGTTAAAAACCCTAATTGGACAAGAATAAGCCTAGGGAGGACGAAAATAACCTAATTGATCATCCAATGACACAAACACACCTATTGGATGCACAAGATTGGTTAAAAACCCTAATTGGACAAGAATATGCCTAGGGAGGACGAAAATGACCTAAATGTTAATCCAATGACACAAATGAACTTATTGAATGCACAAGATTGGTTAAAAACCCTAATTGGACAAGAATAAACCTAGGGAGGACGACAATGACCTAAATGTTAATCCAATGACACAACTCAACTTATTGGATGCACAAGGTTGGTTAAAAACCCTAATTGGACAAGAATAAGCCTATGGAGGACGAAAATGACCTAATTGAACATCCAATGACACAAACACACCTATTGGATGCACAAGATTGGTTAAAAACCCTAATTGGACAAGAATAAGCCTAGGGAGGACGAAAATGACCTAAATGTTAATCCAATGACACAAATGAACTTATTGGATGCACGAGATTTGTTAAAAACCCTAATTGGACAAGAATAAGCATAGGGAGGACGAAAATGACCTAATTGATCATCCAATGACACAAACACACCTATTGGATGCACAAGATTGGTTAAAAACCCTAATTGGACAAGAATATGCCTATGGAGGACGAAAATGACCTAAATATTAATTCAATGACACAAACAAAGTTATTGGATGCTCAAGATTGATTAAAAACCCTAATTGGACAAGAATAAGCCTAGGGAGGACGTAAATGACCTAATTGATCTTCCAATGACACAAACACACCTATTGGATGCACAAGATTGGTTAAAAACCCTAATTGGACAAGAATATACCTAGGGAGGACGAAAATGACCTAATTGATCATCCAATGACACAAACACACCTATTGGATGCACAAGATTGGTTAAAAACCCTAATTAGACAAGAATATGCCTAGGGAGGACGAAAATGACCTAATTGATCATCCAATGACACAAACACACCTATTGGATGCACAAGATTGGTTAAAAACCCTAATTGGACAAGAATATGCCTAGGCAGGACGAATATGACCTAATTGATCATCCAATGACACAAACACACCTATTTGATGTACAAGATTCGTTAAAAACCCTAATTGGACAAGAATATGCCTAGGGAGGACGAAAATGACCTAATTGATCATCCAATGACACAAACACACCTATTGGATGCACAAGATTGGTTAAAAACCCTAATTGGACAAGAATAAGCCTAGGGAGGACGAAAATGACCTAATTGATCATCCAATGACACAAACACACCTATTGGACGCAAAAGATTGGTTAAAAACCCTAATTGGACAAGAATATGCCTAGGGAGGACGAAAATGACCTAATTGATCATCCAATGACACAAACACACCTATTGGATGCACAAGATTGGTTAAAAACCCTAATTGGACAAGAATAAGCCTAGGGAGGACAAAAATGACCTAAATATTAATTCAATGAAACAAACAAACTTATTGGATGCACAAGATTGGTTAAAAACCCTAATTGGACAAGAATATGCCTAGGGAGGACGAAAATGACCTAATTGATCATCCAATGACACAAACACACCTATTGGATGCACAAGATTGGTTAAAAACCCTAATTGGACAAGAATAAGCCTAGGGAGGACGAAAATGACGTAATTGATCATCCAATGACACAAACACACCTATTGGATTCACAAGATTCGTTAAAAACCCTAATTGGACAAGAATATGCCTAGGGAGGACGAAAATGACCTAATTGATCATCCAATGACACAAACACACCTATTGGATGCACAAGATTGGTTAAAAACCCTAATTGGACAAGAATATGCCTAGGGAGGACGAAAATGACCTAATTGATCATCCAATTACACAAATGAACTTATTGGATGCACAAGATTAGTTAAAAACCCTAATTGGACAAGAATAAGCCTAGGGAGGACGAAAATAACCTAATTGATCATCCAATGACACAAACACACCTATTGGATGCACAAGATTCGTTAAAAACCCTAATTGGACAAGAATAGGCCTAGGGAGGACGAAAATGACCTAGTTGATCATCCAATAACACAAACACACCTATTGGATGCACAAGATTGGTTAAAAACCCTAATTGGACAAGAAGAAGCATAGGGAGGACAAAAATGACCTAAATGTTAATCCAATGACACAACTCAACTTATTGGATGCACAAGATTGGTTAAAAAACCCTAATTGGACAAGAATATGCCTAGGGAGGACGAAAATGTCCTAATAGATCATCCAATGAAACAAACACACCTATTGGATGCACAAGATCGGTTAAAATCCCTAATTGGACAAGAATATGCCTAGGGAGGACGAAAATGACCTAATTGATCATCCAATGACACAAACACACCTATTGGATGCACAAGATTGGTTAAAAACCCTAATTGGACAAGAATATGCCTAGGGAGGACGAAAATGACCTAATTGATCATCCAATGACACAAACACACCTATTGGATGCACAAGATTGGTTAAAAACCCTAATTGGACAAGAATAAGCCTAGGGTGGATGAAAATAACCTAATTGATCATCCAATGACACAAACACACCTATTGGATGCACAAGATTGGTTAAAAACCCTAATTGGACAAGAATATGCCTAGGGAGGACGAAAATGACCTAAATGTTAATCCAATGACACAAATGAACTTATTGGATGCATAAAATTGGTTAAAAACCCTAATTGGACAAGAATAAGCCTAGGGAGGATGAAAATGACCTAATTGATCATCCAATGACACAAACACACCTATTGGATGCACAAGATTGGTTAAAAACCCTAATTGGACAAGAATAAGGCTAGGGAGGACGAAAATGACCTAATTGATCATCCAATGACACAAACACACCTGTTGGATGCACAAGATTGGTTAAAAACCCTAATTGGACAAGAATATGCCTAGGGAGGACGAAAATGACCTAAATGTTAATCCAATGACACAAACACACCTATTGGATGCACAACATTGGTTAAAAACCCTAATTGGACAAGAATAAGCCTAGGGAGGACAAAAATGACCTAATTGATCATCCAATGACACAAACACACCTATTGGATGCACAAGATTGGTTAAAAACCCTAATTGGACAAGAATAAGCCTAGAGAGGACGAAAATGACTTAAATGTTAATCCAATGACACAAATGAACTTATTGGATGCACAAGATTGGTTAAAAACCCTAATTGGACAAGAATATGCTTAGGGAGGACGAAAATGACCTAATTGATCATCCAATGACACAAACACACCTATTGGATGCACAAGATTGGTTAAAAACCGTAATTGGACAACAATAAGCCTAGGGAGGACGAAAATGACCTAATCGATCATCCAATGACACAAACACACCTATTGGATGCACAAGATTGGTTAAAAACCCTAATTGGACAAGAATATGCCTAGGGAGGACGAAAATGACCTAAATATTCATTCAATGACACAAACAAAGTTATTGGATGCACAAGATTGGTTAAAAACCCTAATTGGACAAGAATAAGCCTAGGGAGGACGTAAATGACCTAATTGATCATCCAATGACACAAACACACCTATTGGATGCACATGATCGGTTAAAAACCCTAATTGGACAAGAATAAGCCTAGGGAGGACGAAAATGACCTTATTGATCATCCAATGACACAAACACACCTATTGGATGCACAAGATCGGTTAAAAACCCTAATTGGACAAGAATAAGCCTAGGGAGGACGAAAATGACCTAATTGATCATCCAATGACACAAACACACCTATTGGATGCACAAGATTGGTTAAAAACCCTAATTGGACAAGAATATGCCTAGGGAGGACGAAAATGACCTAATTGGTCATCCAATGACACAAACACACCTATTGGATGCACAAGATTGGTTAAAAACCCTAATTGGACAAGAATAAGCCTAGGGAGGACGAAAATAACCTAATTGATCATCCAATGACACAAACACACCTATTGGATGCACAAGATTGGTTAAAAACCCTAATTGGACAAGAATATGCCTAGGCAGGACGAAAATGATCTAAATGTTAATCCAATGACACAAATGAACTTATTGGATGCACAAGATTGGTTAAAAACCCTAATTGGACAAGAATAAGCCTAGGGAGGACGAAAATGACCTAATTGATCATCCAATGACACAAACACACCTATTGGATGCACAAGATTGGTTAAAAACCCTAATTGGACAAGAATATGCCTAGGGAGGACGAAAATGACCTAATTGATCATCCAAAGACACAAACACACCTATTGGATGCACAAGATTCGTTAAAAACCCTAATTGGACAAGAATATGCCTAGGGAGGACGAAAATGACCTAATTGATCATCCAATGACACAAACACACCTATTGGATGCACAAGATTGGTTAAAAACCCTAATTGGACAAGAATAAGCCTAGGGAGGACGAAAAGATCATCCATTGCCACAAACACACCTATTGGATGCACAAGATTGGTTAAAAACCCTAATTGGACAAGAATATGCCTAGGGAGGACGAAAATGACCTAATTGATCATCCAATGACACAAACACACCTATTGGATGCACAAGATTGGTTAAAAACCCTAATTGGACAAGAATAAGCCTAGGGAGGACGAAAATGACCTAAATGTTAATCCAATGACACAACTCAATTTATTGGATGCACAAGATTGGTTAAAAACCCTAATTGGACAAGAATAAGCCTAGGAAGGACGAAAATGACCTAATTGATCATCCAATGACACAAACACACCTATTGGATGCACAAGATTGGTTAAAAACCCTAATTGGACAAGAATATGCCTAGGGAGGACGAAAATGACCTAATTGATCATCCAATGACACAAACACACCTATTGGATGCACAAGATTGGTTAAAAACCCTAATTGGACAAGAATAAGCCTAAGGAGGACTAAAATGACCTAATTGATCATCCAATGACACAAACACACCTATTGGATGCACAAGATTGGTTAAAAACCCTAATTGGACAAGAATATGCATAGGGAGGACGAAAATGACCTAATTGATCATCCAATGACACAAACACACCTATTGGATGCACATCATTGGTTAAAAACCCTAATTGGACAAGAATAAGCCTAGGGAGGACAAAAATGACCTAATTGATCATCCAATGACACAAACACACCTATTGGATGCACAAGATTGGTTAAAAACCCTAATTGGACAAGAATAAGCCTAGAGAGGACGAAAATGACTTAAATGTTAATCCAATGACACAAATGAACTTATTGGATGCACAAGATTGGTTAAAAACCCTAATTGGACAAGAATAAGCCTAGGGAGGACGAAAATGACCTAAATGTTAATCCAATGACACAACTCAACTTATTGGATGCACAAGATTAATTTAAAACCCTAATTGGGCAAGAATAAGCCTAGGGAGGACGAAAATGACCTAATTGATCATCCAATGACACAAACACACCTATTGGATGGACAACACTGGTTAAAAACCCTAATTGGACAAGAATAAGCCTAGGGAGGACGAAAATGACCTAAATGTTAATCCAATGACACAACTCAACTTATTGAATGCACAAGATTGGTTAAAAACCCTAATTGGACAAGAATATGCCTAGGGAGGACGAAAATGACCTAATTGATCATCCAATGACACAAACACACCTATTGGATGCACAAGATTGGTTAAAAACCCTAATTGGACAAGAATAAGCCTAGAGAGGACGAAAATAACTTAAATGTTAATCCAATGACACAAATGAACTTATTGGATGCACAAGATTGGTTAAAAACCCTAATTGGACAAGAATAAGCCTAGGGAGGATGAAAATGACCTAAATGTTAATCCAATGACACAACTCAACTTATTGGATGCACAAGATTGGTTAAAAACCCTAATTGGGCAAGAATAAGCCTAGGGAGGACGAAAATGACCTAATTGATCATCCAATGACACAAACACACCTATTGGATGCACAAGATTGGTTAAAAACCCTAATTGGACAAGAATAAGCCTAAGGAGGACGAAAATGACCTAAATGTTAATCCAATGACACAACTCAACTTATTGGATGCACAAGATTGGTTAAAAACCCTAATTGGACAAGAATAAGCCTAGGGAGGACGAAAATTACCTAATTGATCGTCCAATGACACAAACACACAAATTGGATGCACAAGATTCGTTAAAAACCCTAATTGGACAAGAATATGCCTAGGGAGGACGAAAATGACCTAATTGATCATCCAATGACACAAACACACCTATTGGATGCACAAGATTGGTTAAAAACCCTAATTGGACAAGAATATGCCTAGGGAGGACGAAAATGACCTAAATGTTAATCCAATGAGACAAATGAACTTATTGGATGTACAGGATTGGTTAAAAACCCTAATTGGACAAGAATAAGCCTAAGGAGGACGAAAATGACCTAATTGATCATCCAATGACACAAACACACCTATTGGATGCACAAGATTGGTTAAAAACCCTAATTGGACAAGAATAAGCCTAGGGAGGACGAAAATGACCTAAATGGTAATCCAATGACACAACTCAACTTATTGGATGCACAAGATTGGTTAAAAACCCTAATTGGACAAGAATAAGCCTAGGGAGGATGAAAATGACCTAATTGATCATCCAATGAAACAAACACACCTATTGGATGCACAAGATTGGTTATAAACCCTAATTGGACAACAATAAGCCTAGAGAGGACGAAAATGACCTAAATGTTAATCCAATGACAAAACTCAACTTATTGGATGCACAAGATTGGTTAAAAACCCTAATTGGACAAGAATAAGCCTAGGGAGAACGAAAATGACCTAATTGATCATCCAATGACACAAACACACCTATTGGATGCACAAGATTCGGTAAAAACCCTAATTGGACAAGAATATGCCTAGGGAGGACGAAAATGACCTAATTGATCATCCAATGACACAAACACACCTATTGGATGCACAAGATTGGTTAAAAACCCTAATTGGACAAGAATATCCCTAGGGAGGACGAAAATGACCTAATTAATCATCCAATGACACAAACTCACGTATTGGATGCACAAGATTGGTTAAAAACCCTAATTGGACAAGAATAAGCCTAGGGAGGACGAAAATGACCTAATTGATCATCCAATGACACAAACACACCTATTGGATGCACAAGATTGGTGTAAAACCCTAATTGGACAAGAATATGCCTAGGGAGGACGAAAATGACCTAATTGATCATCCAATGACACAAATGAACTTATTGGATGCACAAGATTAGTTAAAAACCCTAATTGGACAAGAATAAGCCTAGGGAGGACGAAAATAACCTAATTGATCATCCAATGAAACAAACACACCTATTGGATGCACAAGATTGGTTATAAACCCTAATTGGACAAGAATATGCCTAGGGAGGACGAAAATAACCTAATTGATCATCCAATGACACAAACACACCTATTGGATGCACAAGATTGGTTATAAACCCTAATTGGACAAGAATATGCCTAGGGAGGACGAAAATGACCTAATTGATCATCCAATGACACAAACACACGTATTGGATGCACAAGATTGGTTAAAAACCCTAATTGGACAAGAATAAGCCGAGGGAGGACGAAAATGACCTAATTGATCATCCAATGACACAAACACACCTATTGGATGCACAAGATTGGTGTAAAACCCTAATTGGACAAGAATATGGCTAGGGAGGAAGAAAATGACCTAATTGATCATCCAATGACACAAACACACCTATTGGATGCACAAGATTGGTTATAAACCCTAATTGGACAAGAATATGCCTAGGGAGGACGAAAATGACCTAATTGATCATCCAATGACACAAATGAACTTATTGGATGCACAAGATTAGTTAAAAACCCTAATTGGACAAGAATATGCCTAGGGAGGACGAAAATAACCTAATTGATCATCGAATGACACAAACACACCTATTGGATGCACAAGATTGGTTAAAAACCCTAATTGGACAAGAATATGCCTAGGGAGGACGAAAATGACCTAATTGATCATCCAATGACACAAACACACCTATTGGATGCACAAGATTGGTTAAAAACCCTAATTGGACAAGAATAAGCCTAGGGAGGACGAAAATGACTTAATTGATCATCCAATGACACTAACACACCTATTGGATGCACAAGATTGGTTAAAAACCTTAATTGGACAAGAATATGCCTAGGGAGGACCAAAATGACCTAAATATTAATTCAATGACACAACTCAACTTATTGGATGCACAAGATTGGTTAAAAAACCCTAATTGGACAAGAATAAGCCTAGGGAGGACGAAAATGACCTAATTGATCATCCAATGTCACAAACACACCAATTGGATGTACAAGATTGGTTAAAAACCCTAATTGGACAAGAATATGCCTAGGGAGGAC
>JBBPBR010000003.1:42428142-42516865 GCA_037974775.1 Cicer pinnatifidum
TGGATGCACAAGATTGGTTAAAAACCCTAATTGGACAAGAATATGCCTAGGGAGGACGAAAATGACCTAATTGGTCATCGAATGACACAAACACACCTATTGGATGCACAAGATTGGTTAAAAACCCTAATTGGACAAGAATAAGCCTAGGGAGGACGAAAATGACCTAATTGATCATCCAATGTCACAAACACACCAATTGGATGTACAAGATTGGTTAAAAACCCTAATTGGACAAGAATATGCCTAGGGAGGACTAAAATGACCTAAATATTAATTCAATGACACAAACAAACTTATCGGATGCACAAGATTGGTTAAAAACCCTAATCGGACAAGAATAAGCCTAGGGAGGACGAAAATGACCTAATTGATCATCCAATGACACAAAAACACCTATTGGATGCACAAGATTGGTTAAAAACCCTAATTGGACAAGAATATGCCTAGGGAGGACGAAAATGACCTAATTGATCATCCAATGACACAAATACACCTATTGGATGCACAAGATTGGTTAAAAACCCTAATTGGACAAGAATAAGCGTAGGGAGAACGAAAATGACCTAAATGTTAATCCAATGACACAACTCAACTTATTGGATGCACAAGATTGGTTAAAAACCCTAATTGCACAAGAATAAGCCTAGGGAGGACGAAAATGACCTAATTGATCATCCAATGACACAAACACACCTATTGGATGCATAAGATTGGTTAAAAACCCTAATTGGACAAGAATATGCCTAGGGAGGACGAAAATGACCTAATTGGTCATCTAATGACACAAACACACCTATTGGATGCACAAGATTGGTTAAAAACCCTAATTGGACAAGAATAAGCCTAGGGAGGACGAAAATAACCTAATTGATCATCCAATGACACAAACACACCTATTGGATGCACAAGATTGGTTAAAAACCCTAATTGGACAAGAATATGCCTAGGCAGGACGAAAATGACCTAAATATTAATCCAATGACACAAATGAACTTATTGGATGCACAAGATTGGTTAAAAACCCTAATTGGACAAGAATAAGCCTAGGGAGGACGAAAATGACCTAATTGATCATCCAATGACACAAACACACCTATTGCATGCACAAGATTCGTTAAAAACCCTAATTGGACAAGAATATGCCTAGGGAGGACGAAAATGACCTAATTGATCATCCAATGACACAAACACACCTATTGGATGCACAAGATTGGTTAAAAACCCTAATTGGACAAGAATAAGCCTAGGGAGGACGAAAATGACCTAATTGATCATCCAATGACACAAACACACCTATTGGATGGACAAGATTCGTTAAAAACCCTAATTGGACAAGAATATGCCTAGGGAGGACGAAAATGACCTAATTGATCATCCAATGACACAAACACACCTATTGGATGCACAAGATTCGTTAAAAACCCTAATTGGACAAGAATATGCCTAGGGAGGAAGAAAATGACCTAATTGATCATCCAATGACACAAACACACCTATTGGATGCACAAGATTGGTTAAAAACCCTAATTGGACAAGAATATACCTAGGGAGGACGAAAATGACCTAATTGATCATCCAATGACACAAACACACCTATTGGATGCACAAGATTGGTTAAAAACCCTAATTGGACAAGAATAAGCGTAGGGAGAACGAAAATGACCTAAATGTTAATCCAATGACACAACTTAACTTATTGGATGCACCAGATTGGTTAAAAACCCTAATTGGACAAGAATAAGCCTAGGGAGGACGAAAATGACCTAATTGATCATCCAATGACACAAACACACCTATTGGATGCACAAGATTGGTTAAAAACCCTAATTGGACAAGAATATGCCTAGGGAGGACGAAAATGACCTAATTGATCGTCCAATGACACAAACACACCTATTGGATGCACAAGATTGGTTAAAAACCCTAATTGGTCAAGAATAAGCCTTGGCAGGACGAAAATGACCTAATTGATCATCCAATGACACAAACACACCTATTGGATGCAAAAGATTCGTTAAAAACCCTAATTGGACAAGAATATGCCTAGGGAGGACGAAAATGACCTAATTGATCATCCAATGACACAAACACACCTATTGGATGCACAAGATTGGTTAAAAACCCTAATTGGACAAGAATATGCCTAGGGAGGACGAAAATGACCTAAATATTAATTCAATGAAAAAAACAAACTTATTGGATGCACAAGATTGGTTAAAAACCCTAATTGGACAAGAATATGCCTAGGGAGGACGAAAATGACCTAATTGATCATCCAATGACACAAACACACCTATTGGAAGCACAAGATTGGTTAAAAACCCTAATTGGTCAAGAATAAGCCTTGGCAGGACGAATATGACCTAATTGATCATCCAATGACACAAACACACCTATTGGATGCACAAGATTCGTTAAAAACCCTAATTGGACAAGAATATGCCTAGGGAGGACGAAAATGACCTAATTGATCATCCAATGACACAAACACACCTATTGGATGCACAAGATTGGTTAAAAACCCTAATTGGACAAGAATATGCCTAGGGAGGACGAAAATGACCTAATTGATCATCCAAAGACACAAACACACCAATTGGATGCACAAGATTCGTTAAAAACCCTAATTGGACAAGAATATGCCTAGGGAGGACGAAAATGACCTAATTGATCATCCAATGACACAAACACACCTATTGGATGCACAAGATTGGTTAAAAACCCTAATTGGACAAGAATATGCCGAGGGAGGACGAAAATAACCTAATTGATCATCCAATGACACAAACACACCTATTGGGTGCACAAGATTGGTTAAAAACCCTAATTGCACAAGAATATGCCTGAGGAGGACGAAAATGACCTAAATGTTAATCCAATGACACAAATGAACTTATTGGATGCACAAGATTGGTTAAAAACCCTAATTGGACAAGAATAAGCCTAGGGAGGACGAAAATGACCTAAATGTTAATCCAATGACACAACTCAACTTATTGGATGCACAAGATTGGTTAAAAACCCTAATTGGACAAGAATAAGCCTAGGGAGGACGAAAATGAATTAATTGATCATCCAATGACACAAACACACCTATTGGATGCACAAGATTCGTTAAAAACCCTAATTGGACAAGAATATGCCTAGGGAGGACGAAAATGACCTAATTGATCATCCAATGACAAAACACACCTATTGGATGCACAAGATTCGTTAAAAACCCTAATTGGACAAGAATATGCCTAGGGAGGACGAAAATGACCTAATTGATCATCCAATGACACAAACACACCTATTGGATGCACAAGATTGGTTAAAAACCCTAATTGGACAAGAATAAGCCTAGGGAGGACGAAAATGACCTAATTGATCATCCAATGACACAAACACACCTATTGGATGCACAAGATTGGTTAAAAACCCTAATTGGACAAGAATATGCCTAGGGAGGACGAAAATGACCTAAATATTAATTCAATGACACAAACAAAGTTATTGGATGCACAAGATTGATTAAAAACCCTAATTTGACAAGAATAAGTCTAGGTAGGACGAAAATGACCTAATTGATCATCCAATGACACAAACACACCTATTGGATGCACAAGATTGGTTAAAAACCCTAATTGGACAAGAATAAGCATAGGGAGGACGAAAACGACCTAATTGATCATCCAATGACACAAACACACCTATTGGATGCACAAGATTGGTTAAAAACCCTAATTGGACAAGAATATGCCTAGGGAGGACGAAAATGACCTAAATATTAATTCAATGACACAAACAAAGTTATTGGATGCACAAGATTGATTAAAAACCCTAATTTGACAAGAATAAGTCTAGGTAGGACGAAAATGACCTAATTGATCATCCAATGACACAAACACACCTATTGGATGCACAAGATTGGTTAAAAACCCTAATTGGACATGAATAAGCCTAGGGACGACGGAAACGACCTAATTGATCATCCAATGACACAAACACACCTATTGGATGCACAAGATTGGTTAAAAACCCTAATTGGACAAGAATAAGCCTAGGGAAGACGATAATGACCTAATTGATCATCCAATGACACAAACACACCTATTGGATGCACAAGATTGGTTAAAAACCCTAATTGGACAAGAATATGCCTAGGGAGGACGAAAATGACCTAATTGATCATCCAATGACACAAACACACCTATTGGATGCACAAGATTGGTTAAAAACCCTAATTGGACAAGAATCAGCCTAGGGAGGACGAAAATGACCTAAATGTTAATCCAATGACACAACTTAACTTATTGGATGCACAAGATTGGTTAAAAACCCTAATTGGACAAGAATAAGCCTAGGGAGGACGAAAATAACCTAATTGATCATCCAATGACACAAACACACCTATTGGATGCACAAGATTCGTTAAAAAACCTAATTGGACAAGAATATGCCTAGGGAGGACGAAAATAACCTAATTGATCATCCAATGACACAAACACACCTATTGGATGCACAAGATTCGTTAAAACCCTGATTGGACAAGAATATGCCTAGGGAGGACGAAAACGACCTAATTGATCATCCAATGACACAACCACACCTATTGAATGCACAAGATTGGTTAAAAACCCTAATTGGACAAGAATATGCCTAGGGAGGACGAAAATGACCTAATTGATCATCCAATGACACAAACACACGTATTGGATGCGCAAGATTGGTTAAAAACCCAAATTGGACAAGAATAAGCCTAGGGAGGACGAAAATGACCTAATTGATCATCCAATGACACAAACACACCTATTGGATGCACAAGATTGGTGTAAAACCCTAATTGGACAAGAATATGACTAGGGAGGACGAAAATGACCTAATTGATCATCCAATGACACAAACACACGTATTGGATGCGCAAGATTGGTTAAAAACCCTAATTGGACAAGAATATGCCTAGGGAGGACGAAAATGACCTAATTGATCATCCAATGACACAAACACACGTATTGGATGCACAAGATTAGTTAAAAACCCTAATTGGACAAGAATAAGCCTAGGGAGGACGAAAATAACCTAATTGATCATCCAATGACACAAACACACCTATTGGATGCACAAGATTGGTTATAAACCCTAATTGGACAAGAATATGCCTAGGGAGGACGAAAATAACCTAATTGACCTTCCAATGACACAAACACACCTATTGGATGCACAAGATTGGTTATAAACCCTAATTGGACAAGAATATGCCTAGGGAGGACGAAAATGACCTAATTGAACATCCAATGACACAAATGAACTTATTGGATGCACAAGATTAGTCAAAAACCCTAATTGGACAAGAATAAGCCTAGGGAGGACGAAAATAACCTAATTGATCATCCAATGACACAAACACACCTATTGGATGCACAAGATTCGTTAAAAACCCTAATTGGACAAGAATAAGCCTAGGGAGGACGAAAATGACCTAATTGATCATCCAATGACACAAACACACCTATTGGATGCACAAGATTGGTTAAAAACCCTAATTGAACAAGAATAAGCCTACGGAGGACGAAAATGACCTAAATGGTAATCTAATGACACAACTCAACTTATTGGATGCACAAGATTGGTTAAAAACCCTAATTGGACAAGAATAAGCCTAGGGAGGATGAAAATGACCTAATTGATCATCCAATGAAACAAACACACCTATTGGATGCACAAGATTGGTTAAAAACCCTAATTGGACAACAATAAGCCTAGAGAGGACGAAAATAACCTAAATGTTAATCCAATGACAAAACTCAACTTATTGGATGCAAAAGAATGGTTAAAAACCCTAATTGGACAAGAATAAGCCTAGGGAGAACGAAAATGACCTAATTGATCATCCAATGACACAAACACACCTATTGGATGCACAAGATTCGTTAAAAACCCTAATTCGACAAGAATATGCCTAGGGAGGACGAAAATGACTTAATTGATCATCCAATGACACAAACGCACCTATTGGATGCACAAGATTGGTTAAAAACCCTAATTGGACAAGAATATCCCTAGGGAGGACAAAAATGACCTAATTAATCATCCAATGACACAAACACACGTATTGGATGCACAAGATTGGTTAAAAGCCCTAATTGGACAAGAATAAGCCTAGGGAGGACGAAAATGACCTAATTGATCATCCAATGACACAAACACACCTATTGGATGCACAAGATTGGTGTAAAACCCTAATTGGACAAGAATATGCCTAGGGAGGACGAAAATGACCTAATTGATCATCCAATGACACAAACGAACTTATTGGATGCACAAGATTAGTTAAAAACCCTAATTGGACAAGAATAAGCCTAGGGAGGACGAAAATAACCTAATTGATCATCCAATGACACAAACACACCTATTAGATGCACAAGATTGGTCTAAAACTCAAATTGGACAAGAATATGCCTAGGGAGGACGAAAATGACCTAAATGTTAATCCAATGACACAAATGAACTTATTGGATGCACAAGATTGGTTAAAAACCCTAATTGGATAAGAATAAGCCTAGGGAGGACGAAAATGACCTAAATGTTAATCCAATGACACAACTCAACTTATTGGATGCACAAGATTGGTTAAAAACCCTAATTGGACAAGAATAAGCCTATGGATGACGAAAATGACCTAATTGATCATCTAATGACACAAACACACCTATTGGATGCACAAGATTGGTTAAAAACCCTAATTGGACAAGAATAAGCCTAGGGAGGACGAAAATGACCTAAATGTTAATCCAATGACACAACTCAACTTATTGGATGCACAAGATTGGTTAAAAACCCTAATTGGACAAGAATAAGCCTAGGGAGGACGAAAATGACCTAAATGTTAATCCAATGACACAACTCAACTTATAGGATGCACAAGATTGGTTAAAAACCCTAATTGGACAAGAATAAGCCTAGGGAGGACGAAAATTACCTAATTGATCATTCAATGACACAAACAAACTTATTGGATGCACATGATTGGTTAAAAACCCTAATTGGACAAGAATAAGCCTAGGGAGGACGAAAATGACCTAAATGTTAATCCAATGACACAACTCAACTTATTGGATGCACAAGATTGGTTAAAAACCCTAATTGGACAAGAATAAGCCTAGGGAGGACGAAAATGACCTAAATGTTAATCCAATGACACAACTCAACTTATTGGATGCACAAGATTGGTTAAAAACCCTAATTGGACAAGAATAAGCCTAGGGAGGACGAAAATGACCTAATTGTTCATCCAATGACACAAACACACCTATTGGATGCACAAGATTCGTTAAAAACCCTAATTGGACAAGAATATGCCTAGGTAGGACGAAAATAACCTAATTGATCATCCAATGACACAAACACACCTATTGGATGCACAAGATTGGTTAAAAACCCTAATTGGACAAGAATATGCCTAGGGAGGACGAAAATGACCTAAATATTAATTCAATGAAACAAACAAACTTATTGGATGCACAAGATTGGTTAAAAACCCTAATTGGACAAGAATAAGCCTAGGGAGGACGAAAATGACCTAATTGATCATCCATTGCCACAAACACACCTATTGGATGCACAAGATTGGTTAAAAACCCTAATTGGACAAGAATATGCCTAGGGAGGACGAGAATGACCTAAATATTAATTCAATGACACAAACAAACTTATTGGATGCACAAGATTGGTTAAAAACCCTAATTGGACAAGAATAAGCCTAGGGAGGACGAAAATGACCTAATTGATCATCCAATGACACAAACGAACTTATTGGATGCACAAGATTAGTTAAAAACCCTAATTGGACAAGAATAAGCCTAGGGAGGACGAAAATAACCTAATTGATCATCCAATGACACAAACACACCTATTGGATGCACAAGATTCGTTAAAAACCCTGATTGGACAAGAATATGCCTAGGGAGGACGAAAATGACCTAATTGATCATCCAATGACACAAACACACCTATTGGATGCACAAGATTGGTTAAAAACCCTAATTGGACAAGAATAAGCCTAGGGAGGACGAAAATGACCTAAATGTTAATCCAATGACACAACTCAACTTATTGGATGCACAAGATTGGTTAAAAAACCCTAATTGGACAAGAATATGCCTAGGGAGGACAAAAATGACCTAATAGATCATCCAATGAAACAAACACACCTATTGGATGCACAAGATCGGTTTAAATCCCTAATTGGACAAGAATATGCCTAGGGAGGACGAAAATGACCTAATTGATCATCCAATGACACAAACACACCTATTGGATGCACAAGATTGGTTAAAAACCCTAATTGGACAAGAATATGCCTAGGGAGGACGAAAATGACCTAATTGATCATCCAATGACACAAACACACCTATTGGATGCACAAGATTGGTTAAAAACCCTAATTGGACAAGAATATGCCTAGGGAGGACGAAAATGACCTAATTGATCATCCAATGACACAAATGAACTTATTGGATGCACAAGATTAGTTAAAAACCCTAATTGGACAAGAATAAGCCTAGGGAGGACGAAAATAACCCAATTGATCATCCAATGACACAAACACACCTATTGGATGCACAAGATTGGTTAAAAACCCTAATTAGACAAGAATATGCATAGGGAGGACGAAAATGACCTAAATATTAATTCAATGACACAAACAAACTTATCGGATGCAGAAGATTGGTTAAAGACCCTAATTGGACAAGAATAAGCCTAGGGAGGACGAAAATGACCTAATTGATCATCCAATGACACAAACACACCTATTGGATGCACAAGATTGGTTAAAAACCCTAATTGGACCAGAATATGCCTAGGGAGGACGAAAATGACCTAAATATTAATTCAATGACATAAACAAACTTATTGAATGCTCAAGATTGGTTAAAAACCCTAATTGGACAAGAATAAGCGTAGGGAGGACGAAAATGACCTAATTGATCATCCAATGACACAAACACACCTATTGGATGCACAAGATTGGTTAAAAACCCTAATTGGACAAGAATATGCCTAGGGAGGACGAAAATGACCTAATTGATCATCCAATGACACAACCAAACCTATTGGATGCACAAGATTGGTTAAAAACCCTAATTGGACAAGAATAAGCCTAGGGAGGACGAAAATGACCTAATTGATCATCCAATGACACAAACACACCTATTGGATGCACAAGATTGGTTAAAAACCCTAATTGGACAAGAATATGCCTAGCGATGACGAAAATGACCTAAATATTAATTCAATGACACAAACAAAGTTATTGGATGCACAAGATTGGTTAAAAACCCTAATTGGACAAGAATAAGCCTAGGGAGGACGTAAATGACCTAATTGATCATCCAATGACACAAACACACCTATTGGATGCACAAGATTGGTTAAAAACCCTAATTGGACAAGAATATGCCTAGGGAGGACGAAAATGACCTAATTGATCATCCAATGACACAAACACACCTATTGGATGCACAAGATTGGTTAAAAACCCTAATTAGACAAGAATATGCCTAGGGAGGACGTAAATGACCTAATTGATCATCCAATGACACAAACACACCTATTGGATGCACAAGATTGGTTAAAAACCCTAATTGGACAAGAATATGCCTAGGGAGGACGAAAATGACCTAATTGATCATCCAATGACACAAACACACCTATTGGATTCACAAGATTGGTTAAAAACCCTAGTTGGACAAGAATATGCCTAGGGAGGAAGAAAATGACCTAATTGATCATCCAATGACACAAATGAACTTATTGGATGCACAAGATTAGTTAAAAACCCTAATTGGACAAGAATAAGCCTAGGGAGGACGAAAATAACCTAATTGATCATCCAATGACACAAACACACCTATTGGATGCACAAGATTGGTTAAAAACCCTAATTGGACAAGAATATGCAAAGGGAGGACGAAAATGACCTAAATGTTAATCCAATGACACAAATGAACTTATTGGATGTACAAGATTGGTTAAAAATCCTAATTGGACAAGAATAAGCCTAGGGAGGACGAAAATGACCTAATTGATCATCCAATGACACAAACACACCTATTGGATGCACAAGATTGGTTAAAAACCCTAATTGGACAAGAATATGCCTAGGGAGGACGAAAATGACCTAATTGATCATCCAATGACACAAATGAACTTATTGGATGCACAAGATTAGTTAAAAACCCTAATTGGACAAGAATAAGCTTTGGGAGGACGAAAATTACCTAATTGATCATCCAATGACACAAACACACCTATTGGATGCACAAGATTGGTCTAAAACTCTAAATGAGCAAGAATATGCCTAGGGAGGACGAAAATGACCAAAATGTTAATCCAATGACACAAATGAACGTATTGGATGCACAAGATTGGTTAAAAACCCTAATTGGACAAGAATAAGCCTAGGGAGGACGAAAATGACCTAATTGATCATCCAATGACACAAACACACCTATTGGATGCACAAGATTGGTTAAAAACCCTAATTGGACAAGAATATGCCTAGGGAGGACGAAAATGACCTAATTGATCATCCAATGACACAAACACACCTATTGGATGCACAAGATCGGTTAAAAACACTAATTGGACAAGAATAAGCCTAGGGAGGACGAAAGTGACCTAATTGATCATCCAATGACACAAACACACCTATTGGATGCACAAGATGGGTTAAAAACTCTAATTGGACAAGAATATGCCTAGGGAGGACGAAAATCACCTAAATGTTAATCCAATGACACAAATGAACTTATTAGATGTACAATATTGGTTAAAAACCCTAATTGGACAAGAATAAGTCTAGGGAGGACGAAAATGACCTAATTGATCATCCAATGACACAAACACACCTATTGGATGCACAAGATTGGTTAAAAACCCTAATTGGACAAGAATATGCCTAGGGAGGACGAAAATGACCTAATTGATCATCCAATGACACAAACACACGTATTGGATGCACAAGATTGGTTAAAAACCCTAATTGGACAAGAAGAAGCCTAGGGAGGACGAAAATGACCTAATTGATCATCCAATGACACAAACACACCTATTGGATGCACAAGATTGGTGTAAAACCCTAATTGGACAAGAATATGCCTAGGGAGGAAGAAAATGACCTAATTGATCATCCAATGACACAAATGAACTTATTGGATGCACAAGATTAGTTAAAAACCCTATTTGGACAAGAATAAGCCTAGGGAGGACGAAAATAACCTAATTGATCATCCAATGACACAAACACACCTATTGGATGCACAAGATTGGTTATAAACCCTAATTGGACAAGAATATGCCTAGGGAGGACGAAAATAACCTAATTGATCTTCCAATGACACAAACACACCTATTGGATGCACAAGATTGGTTATAAACCCTAATTGGACAAGAATATGCCTAGGGAGGACGAAAATGACCTAATTGAACATCCAATGACACAAATGAACTTATTGGATGCACAAGATTAGTTAAAAACCCTAATTGGACAAGAATAAGCCTAGGGAGGACGAAAATAACCTAATTGATCATCCAATGACACAAACACACCTATTGGATGCACAAGATTCGTTAAAAACCCTAATTGGACAAGAATATGCCTAGGGAGGACGAAAATAACCTAATTGATCATCCAATGACACAAACAGACCTATTGGATGCACAAGATTGGTCTAAAACTCTAATTGGACAAGAATATGCCTAGGGAGGACGAAAATGACCTAAATGTTAATCTAATGACACAACTCAACTTATTGGATGCACAAGATTGGTTAAGAACCCTAATTGGGCAAGAATAAGCCTAGTGAGGACGAAAATGACCTAATTGATCATCCAATGACCCAAACACACCTATTGGATGCACAAGATTGGTTAAAAACCCTAATTTGACAAGAATAAGCCTAGGGAGGACGAAAATGACCTAAATGTTAATCCAATGACACAACTCAACTTATTGGATGCACAAGATTGGTTAAAAACCCTAATTGGACAAGAATAAGCCTAGGGAGGACGAAAATAACCTAATTGATCATCCAATGACACAAACACACCTATTGGATGCACAAGATTCGTTAAAAACCCTAATTGGACAAGAATATGCCGAGGGAGGACGAAAATAACCTAATTGATCATCCAATGACACAAACACACCTATTGGATGCACAAGATTCGTTAAAAACCCTGATTGGACAAGAATATGCCTAGGGAGGACGAAAATGACCTAATTGATCATCCAATGACACAAACACACCTATTGGATGCACAAGATTGGTTAAAAACCCTAATTGGACAAGAATATGCCTAGGGAGGACGAAAATGACCTAATTGATCATCCAATGACACAAACACACCTATTGGATGCACAAGATTGGTGAAAAACCCTAATTGGACAAGAATATGCCTAGGGAGGACGAAAATGACCTAAATATTAATTCAATGACACAACTCAACTTATTGGATGCACAAGATTGGTTAAAAACACTAATTGGACAAGAATAAGCCTAGGGAGGACGAAAATGACCTAAATGTTAATCCAATGACACAACTCAACTTATTGGATGCACAAGATTGGTTAAAAACCCTAATTGGACAAGAATAAGCCTAGGGAGGACGAAAATAACCTAATGTATCATCCAATGACACAAACACACCTATTGGATGCACAACATTCGTTAAAAACCCTAATTGGACAAGAATATGCCTAGGGAGGACGAAAATAACCTAATTGATCATCCAATGACACAAACACACCTATTGGATGCACAAGATTCGTTAAAAACCCTGATTGGACAAGAATATGCCTAGGGAGGACGAAAATGACCTAATTGATCATCCAATGACACAAACACACCTATTGGATGCACAAGATTGTTAAAAACCCTAATTGGACAAGAATAAGCCTAGGGAGGACGAAAATGACCTAATTGATCATCCAATGACACAAACACACCTATTGGATGCACAAGATTGGTTAAAAACCCTAATTGGACAAGAATAAGCCTAGGGAGGACGAAAATGACCTAAATGTTAATCCAATGACACAACTCAACTTATTGGATGCACAAGATTGGTTAAAAACCCTAATTGGACAAGAATAAGCCTAGGGAGGACGAAAATAACTTAACTGATCATCCAATGACACAAACACACCTATTGGATGCACAAGATTGGTTAAAAACCCTAATTGGACAAGAATATGCCTAGGGAGGATGAAAATGACCTAATTGATCATCCAATGACACAAATGAACTTATTGGATGCACAAGATTAGTTAAAAACCCTAATTGGACAAGAATAAGCCTAGGGAGGACGAAAATAACCTAATTGATCATCCAATGACACAAACACACCTATTGGATGCACAAGATTGGTTAAAAACCCTAATTGGACAAGAATATGCCTAGGGAGGACGAAAATGACCTAAATGTTAATCCAATGACACAAATGAACTTATTGGATGTACAAGATTGGTAAAAAATCCTAATTGGACATGAATAAGCCTAGGGAGGACGAAAATGACCTAATTGATCATCCAATGACACAAACACACCTATTGGATGCACAAGATGTGTTAAAAACCCTAATTGGACAAGAATATGCCTAGGGAGGACGAATATGACCTAAATGTTAATCCAATAACACAAATGAACTTATTGGATGTAAAAGATTGGTTAAAAATCCTAATTGGACAAGAATAAGCCTAGGGAGGACGAAAATGACCTAATTGATCATCCAATGACACAAACACACCTATTGGATGTACAAGATTGGTTAAAAACCCTAATTGGACAAGAATATGCCTAGGGAGGACGAAAATGACCTAATTGATCATCCAATGACACAAATGAACTTATTGGATGCACAAGATTAGTTAAAAACCCTAATTGGACAAGAATAAGCCTAGGGAGGACAAAAATGACCTAATTGATCATCCAACGACACAAACACACCTATTGGATGCACAACATTGGTTAAAAACCCTAATTGGACAAGAATAAGCATAGGGAGGACGAAAATGACCTAAATGTTAATCCAAGGACACAAATGAACTTATTGGATGCACAAGATTGGTTAAAAACCCTAATTGGACAAGAATAAGCCTAGGGAGGACGAAAATGACCTAAATGTTAATCCAATGACACAACTCAACTTATTGGATGCATAAGATTGGTTAAAAACCCTAATTGGACAAGAATAAGCCTAGGGAGGACGAAAATAAACTAATTGATCATCCAATGACACAAACACACCTATTGGATGCACAAGATTCGTTAAAAACCCTAATTGGACAAGAATATGCCTAGGGAGGACGAAAATGACCTAATTGATCATCCAATGACACAAACACACCTATTGGATGCACAAGATTGGTTAAAAACCCTAATTGGACAAGAATAAGCCTAGGGAGGATGAAAAGGACCTAATTGATCATCCAATGAAACAAACACACCTATTGGATGCACAAGATTGGTTAAAAACCCTAATTGGACAAGAATAAGCCTAGGGAGGACGAAAATGACCTAAATGTTAATCCAATGACAAAACTCAACTTATTGGATTCACAAGATTGGTTAAAAACCCTAATTGGACAAGAATAAGCCTAGGGAGGACGAAAATGACCTAATTGATCATCCAATGACACAAACACACCTATTGGATGCACAAGATTCGTTAAAAACCCTAATTGGACAAGAATATACCTAGGGAGGACGAAAATGATCTAATTGATCATCCAATGACACAAACACACCTATTGAATGCACAAGATTGGTTAAAAACCCTAATTGGACAAGAATAAGCCTAGGGAGGACGAAAATGACCTAATTGATCATCCAATGACACAAACACACCTATTGGATGCACAAGATTGGTTAAAAACCCTAATTGGACAAGAATATGCCTAGGGAGGACGAAAATGACCTAATTGATCATCCAATGACACAAACACACGTATTGGATGCACAAGATTTGTTAAAAACCCTAATTGGACAAGAATAAGCCTAGGGAGGACGAAAATGACCTAACTGATCATCCAATGACACAAACCCACCTATTGGATGCACAAGATTGGTTAAAAACCCTAATAGGACAAGAATATGCCTTGGGAGGACGAAAATGACCTAATTGATCATCCAATGACACAAATGAACTTATTGGATGCACAAGATTAGTTAAAAACCCTAATTGGACAAGAATAAGCCTAGGGAGGACGAAAATAACCTAATTGATCATCCAATGACACAAACACACCTATTGGATGCACAAGATTGGTCTAAAACTATAATTGGACAAGAATATGCATAGGGAGGACGAAAATGACCTAAATGTTAATCCAATAACACAAATGAACTTATTGGATGCACAAGATTGGTTAAAAACCCTAATTGGACAAGAATAAGCCTAGGGAGGACGAAAATGACCTAAATGTTAATCCAATGACACAAGTCAACTTATTGGATGCACAAGATTGGTTAAAAACCCTAATTGGACAAGAATAAGCCTAGGGAGGACGAAAATGACCTAATTGATCATCCAATGACACAAACACACCAATTGGATGCACAAGATTCGTTAAAAACCCTAATTGGACAAGAAAAAGCTTAGGGAGGATGAAAATGACCTAAATGTTAATCCAATGACACCACTCAACTTATTGGATGCACAAGATTGGTTAAAAACCCTAATTGGACAAGAATACGCCTACGAAGGACGAAAATGACCTAATTGATCATCCAATGACACAAACACACCTATTGGATGCACAAGATTGGTTAAAAACCCTAATTGGACAAGAATATGCCTAGGGAGGACGAAAATGACCTAATTGATCATCCAATGACACAAATGAACTTATTGGATGCACAAGATTAGTTAAAAACCCTAATTGGACAAGAATAAGCCTAGGGAGGACGAAAATAACCTAATTGATCATCCAATGACACAAACACACCTATTGGATGCACAACAATGGTCTAAAACTCTAATTGGACAAGAATATGCCTACGGAGGACGAAAATGACCTAAATGTTAATCCAATGACACAAATGAACTTATTGGATGCACAAGATTGGTTAAAAACCCTAATTGGACAAGAATAAGCCTAGGGAGGACGAAAATGATCTAATTGATCATCCAATGACACAAACACACCTATTGGATGCCCAAGATTGGTCAAAAACCCTAATTGGACAAGAATATGCCTAGGGAGGACGAAAATGACCTAATTGATCATCCAATGACACAAATGAACTTATTGGATGCACAAGATTAGTTAAAAACCCTAATTGGACAAGAATAAGCCTAGGGAGGACGAAAATAACCTAATTGATCATCCAATGACACAAATGAACTTATTGGATGCACAAGATTGGTTAAAAACCCTAATTGGACAAGAATAAGCCTAGGGAGGACGAAAATGACCTAAATGTTAATCCAATGACACAACTCAACTTATTGGATGCACAAGATTGGTTAAAAATCCTAATTGGGCAAGAATAAGCTTAGGGAGGACGAAAATGACCTAATTGATCATCCAATGACATAAACACACCTATTGGATGCACAAGATTGGTTAAAAACCCTAATTGGACAAGAATAAGCCTAGGGAGGACGAAAATGACATAAATGTTAATCCAATGACACAACTCAACTTATTGGATGCACAAGATTGGTTAAAAACCCTAATTGGACAAGAATATGCCTAGGGAGGACGAAAATGACCGAATTGATCATCCAATGACACAAACACACCTATTGGATGCACAAGATTGGTTAAAAACCCTAATTGGACAAGAATATGCCTAGGGAGGACGAAAATGACCTAATTGATCATCCAATGACACAAACACACCTATTGGATGCACAAGATTGGTTAAAAACCCTAATTGGACAAGAATATGCCTAGGGAGGACGAAAATGACCTAATTGATCATCCAATGACACAAACACACCTATTGGATGCACAAGATTGGTTAAAAACCCTAGTTGGACTAGAATAAGCCTAGGGAGGACGAAAATGACCTAATTGATCATCCAATGACACAAATGAACTTATTGGATGCACAAGATTAGTTAAAATCCCTAATTGGACAAGAATAAGCCTAGGGAGGACGAAAATGACCTAATTGATCATCCAATGACACAAACACACCTATTGGATGCACAAGATTGGTTAAAAACCCTAATTGGACAAGAATAAGCCTAAGGAGGACAAAAATAACCTAATTGATCATCCAATGACACAAACACACCTATTGGATGCACAAGATTGGTTAAAAACCCTAATTGGACAAGAATATGCCTAGGGAGGACGAAAATGACCTAAATGTTAATCCAATGACACAACTCAACTTATTGGATGCACAAGATTGGTTAAAAACCCTAATTGGACAAGAATAAGCCTAGGGAGGACGAAAATGACCTAACTGATCATCCAATGACACAAAGACACCTATTGGATGCACAAGATTGGTTAAAAACCCTAATTGGACAAGAATATGCCTAGGGATGACGAAAATGACCTAAATGTTAATCCAATGACACAACTCAACTTATTGGATGCACAAGATTGGTTAAAAACCCTAATTGGACAAGAATAAGCCTAGGGAGGACGAAAATAACCTAATTGATCATCCAATGACACAAACACAGCTATTGGATGCACAAGATTCGTTAAAAACCCAAATTGGACAAGAATATGCCTAGGGAGGACGAAAATGACCTAATTGATCATCCAATGACACAAACACACCTATTGGATGCACAAGATTGGTTAAAAACCCTAATTGGACAAGAATATGCCTAGGGAGGACGAAAATGACCTAATTGATCATCCAATGACACAAACACACCTATTGGATGCACAAGATTGGTTAAAAACCCTAATTGGACAAGAATATGCCTAAGGAGGACGAAAATGACCTAAATATTAATTCAATGACACAATCAAAGTTATTGGATACACAAGATTGGTTAAAAACCCTAATTGGACAAGAATAAGCCTAGGGAGGACGAAAATGACCTAATTGATCATCCAATGACACAAACACACCTATTGGATGCACAAGATTGGTTAAAAACCCTAATTGGACAAGAATATGCCTAGGGAAGACGAAAATGACCTAAATATTAATTCAATGACACAAACAAACTTATCGGATGCCCAAGATTGGTTAACAACCCTAATTGGATAAGAATAAGCCTAGGGAGGACGAAAATGACCTAATTGATCATCCAATGACACAAACACACCTATTGGATGCACAAGATTGGTTAAAAACCCTAATTGGACAAGAATATGCCTAGGGAGGACGAAAATGACCTAATTGATCATCCAATGACATAAACACACCTATTGGACGCACAAGATTGGTTAAAAACCCTAATTGGACCAGAATATGCCTAGGGAGGACGAAAATGACCTAATTGATCATCCAATGACACAAACACACCTATTGGATGCACAAGATTGGTTAAAAACCCTAATTGGACAAGAATATGCCTAGGGAGGACGAAAATGACCAAATTAATCATCCAATGACACAAACACACCTATTGGATGCACAAGATCGGTTAAAAACCCTAATGGGACAAGAATAAGCCTAGGGAGGACGAAAATGACCTAATTGATCATCCAATGACACAAACACACCTATTGGATGCACAAGATTGGTTAAAAACCCTAATTGGACAAGAATATGCCTAGGGAGGACGAAAATGACCTAATTGATCATCCAATGACACAAATGAACGTATTGGATGCACAAGATTAGTTAAAAAGCCTAATTGGACAAGAATATGCTTAGGGAGGACGAAAATAACCTAATTGATCATCCAATGACACAAACACACCTATTGGATGCACAAGATTGGTTAAAAACCCTAATTGGACAAGAATATGCCTAGGGAGGACGAAAATGACCTAATTGATCATCCAATGACACAAACACACCTATTGGATGCACAAGATTGGTTAAAAACCCTAATTGGACAAGAATATGCCTAGGGAGGACGAAAATGACCTAATTGATCATCCAATGACACAAAAACACCTATTGGAAGCACAAGATTGGTTTAAAACCTAATTGGACAAGAATATGCCTAGGGAGGACGAAAATGACCTAATTGATCATCCAATGACACAAACACACCTATTGGATGCACAAGATTGGTTAAAAACCCTAATTGGACAAGAATATGCCTAGGGAGGCCGAAAATGACCTAAATGTTAATCCAATGACACAAATGAACTTATTGGATGCACAACATTGGTTAAAAACCCTAATTGGACAAGAATAAGCCTAGGGAGGACGAAAATAACCTAATTGATCATCCAATGACACAAACACACCTATTGGATGCACAAGATTCGTTAAAAACCCTAATTGGACAAGAATATGCCTAGGGAGGACGAAAATGACCTAATTGATCATCCAATGACACAAACACACCTATTGGATGCACAAGATTGGTTAAAAACCCTAATTGGACAAGAATATGCCTAGGGAGGACGAAAATGACCTAATTGATCATCCAATGACACAAACACACCTATTGGATGCACAAGATTGGTTAAAAACCCTAATTGGACAAGAATATGCCTAGGGAGGACGAAAATGACCTAAATATTAATTCAATTACACAAACAAAGTTATTGGATGCACAAGATTGGTTAAAAACCCTAATTTGACAAGAATAGGCCTAGGGAGGACGTAAATGACCTAATTGATCATCCAATGACACAAACACACCTATTGGATGCACAAGATTGGTTAAAAACCCTAATTGGACAAGAATATGCCTAGGGAGGACGAAAATGACCTAATTGATCATCCAATGACACAAACACACCTATTGGATGCACAAGATTGGTTAAAAACCCTAATTGGACAAGAATATGCCTAGGGAGGACGAAAATGACTTAAATATTAATTCAATGACACAAATGAACTTATTGGATGCACAAGATTGGTTAAAAACCCTAATTGGACAAGAATAAGCATAGGGAGGACGAAAATGACCTAATTGATCATCCAATGACACAAACACACCTATTGGATGCACAAGATTGGTTAAAAACCCTAATTGGACAAGAATATGCCTAGGGAGGACGAAAATGACCTAAATGTTAATCCAATGACACAAATGAACTTATTGGATGCACAAGATTGGTTAAAAACCCTAATTGGACAAGAATAAGCCTAAGGAGGACGAAAATGACCTAATTGATCATCGAATGATACAAACACACCTATTGGATGCACAAGGTTGGTTAAAAACCCTAGTTGGACAAGAATATGCCTAGGAAGGACGAAAATGACCTAATTGATCATCGAATGACACAAATGAACTTATTGGATGCACAAGATTGGTTAAAAACCCTAATTGGACAAGAATAAGCATAGGGAGGACGAAAATGACCTAATTGATCATCCAATGACACAAACACACCTATTGGATGCACAAGATTGGTTAAAAACCCTAATTGGACAAGAATATGCCTAGGTAGGACGAAAATGACCTAATTGATCATCCAATGACACAAAAACACCTATTGGATGCACAAGATTGGTTAAAAACCCTAATTGGACAAGAATAAGCCTAGGGAGGACGAAAATATTATAATTGATCATCCAATGACACAAACACACCTATTGGATGCACAAGATTGGTTAAAAACCCTAATTGGACAAGAATATGCCTAGGGAGGACGAAAATGACCTAATTGATCATCCAATGACACAAACACACCTATTGGATGCACAAGATCGGTTAAAAACCCTAATTGGACAAGAATAAGCCTAGGGAGGACGAAATGACCTAATTGATCATCCAATGACACAAACACACCTATTGGATGCACAAGATTGGTTAAAAACCCTAATTGGACAAGAATAAGCGTAGGGAGAACGAAAATGACCTAAATGTTAATCCAATGACACAACTCAACTTATTGGATGCACGAGAATGGTTAAAAACCCTAATTGGACTAGAATAAGCCTAGGGAGGACGAAAATGACCTAATTGATCATCCAATGACACAAACACACCTATTGGATGCACAAGATTGGTTAAAAACCCTAATTGGACAAGAATATGCCCAGGGAGGACGAAAATGACCTAATTGATCATCCAATGACACAAACACACCTATTGGATGCACAAGATTGGTTAAAAACCCTAATTGGACAAGAATATGCCTAGGGAGGACGAAAATGACCTAATTGATCATCCAATGACACAAACACACCTATTGGATGCACAAGATTGGTTAAAAACCCTAATTGGACAAGAATAAGCCTAAGGTGGACGAAAATGACCTAAATGTTAATCCAATGACACAACTCAACTTATTGGATGTACAAGATTGGTTAAAAACCCTAATTGGACAAGAATAAGCCTAGGGAGGACGAAAATGACCTAATTGATCATCCAATGACACAAACACACCTATTGGAAGCACAAGATTGGTTAAAAACCCTAATTGGACAAGAATAAGCCTAGGGAGGACGAAAATGACCTAATTGATCATCCAATGACACAAACACACCTATTGGATGCACAAGATTGGTTAAAAACCCTAATTGGACAAGAATATGCCTAGGGAGGACGAAAATGACCTAAATACTAATTCAATGACACAAACAAACTTATCGGATGCACAAGATTAGTTAAAAACTCTAATTGGACAAGAATAAGCATCGGGAGGACGAAAGTGACCTAATTGATCATCCAATGACACAAACACACCTATTGGATGCACAAGATTGGTCTAAAACCCTATTTGGACAAGAATAAGCCTAGGGAGGACGAAAATGACCTAATTGATCATCCAATGACACAAACACACCTATTGGATGCACAAGATTGGTTAAAAACCCTAATTGGACAAGAATAAGCCTAGGGAGGACGAAAATGACCTAAATGTTAATCCAATGACACAACTCAACTTATTGGATGCACAAGACTGGTTAAAAACCCTATTGGGCAAGAATAAGCCTAGGGAGGACGAAAATGACCTAATTGATCATCCAATGACACAAAGACACCTATTGGATGCACAAGATTGGTTAAAAACCCTAATTGGACAAGAATAAGCCTAGGGAGGACGAAAATGACCTAAATGTTAATCCAATGACACAACTCAACTTATTGGATGCATAAGATTGGTTAAAAACCCTATTGGGCAAGAATAAGCCTTGGGAGGACGAAAATGACCTAAATATTAATTCAATGACACAAACAAACTTATCGGATGCACAAGATTAGTTAAAAACCCTAATTGGAAAAGAATAAGCCTAGGGAGGACGAAAATAACCTAATTGATCATCCAATGCCACAAACACACCTATTGGATGCACAAGATTGGTCTAAAACCCTATTTGGACAAGAATAAGCCTAGGGAGGACGAAAATGACCTAATTGATCATCCAATGACACAAACACACCTATTGGATGCACAAGATTGGTTAAAAACCCTAATTGGACAAGAATATGCCTAGGTAGGACGAAAATGACCTAATTGATCATCCAATGACACAAACACACCTATTGGATACACAAGATTGGTTAAAAACCCTAATCGGACAAGAATATGCCTAGGGAGGACGAAAATGACCTAATTGATCATCCAATGACACAAACACACCTATTGGATGCACAAGATTGGTTAAAAACCCTAATTGGACAAGAATAAGCCTAGGGAGGACGAAAATGACCTAATTGATCATCCAATGACACAAACACACCTATTGGATGCACAAGATTGGTTAAAAACCCTAATTGGACAAGAATATGCCTAGGGAGGACGAAAATAACCTAATTGATCATCCAATGACACAAACACACCTATTGGATGCACAAGATTGGTCTAAAACTCTAATTGGACAAGAATATGCCTATGGAGGACGAAAATGACCTAAAAGTTAATCCAATGACACAAATTAACTTATTGGATGCACAAGATTGGTTAAAAACCCTTATTGGACAAGAATAAGCCTAGGGAGGACGAAAATGACCTAAATGTTAATCCAATGACACAACTCAACTTATTGGATGCACAAGATTGGTTAAAAACCCTAATTGGGCAAGAATAAGCCTAGGGAGGACGAAAATGACCTAATTGATCATCCAATGACACAAACACACCCAAGATTGGTTAAAAACCCTAATTGGACAAGAATAAGCCTAGGGAGGACGAAATTGACCTCAATGTTAATCCAATGACACAACTCAACTTATTGGATGCACAAGATTGGTTAAAAACCCTAATTGGACAAGAATAAGCCTAGGGAGGACGAAAATAACCTAATTGATCATCCGATGACACAAACACACCTATTGGATGCACAAGATTCGTTAAAAACCCTAATTGGACAAGAATATGCCTAGGGAGGACGAAAATAACCTAATTGATCATCCAATGACACAAACACACCTATTGGATGCACAAGATTCGTTAAAAACCCTAATTGGACAAGAATATCCCTAGGGAGGACGAAAATGACCTAATTAATCATCCAATGACACAAACACACGTATTGGATGCACAAGATTGGTTAAAAACCCTAATTGGACAAGAATAAGCCTAGGGAGGACGAAAATGACCTAATTGATCATCCAATGACACAAACACACCTATTGGATGCACAAGATTGGTGTAAAACCCTAATTGGACAAGAATATGCCTAGGGAGGACGAAAATGACCTAATTGATCATCCAATGACACAAATGAACTTATTGGATGCACAAGATTAGTTAAAAACCCTAATTGGTCAAGAATAAGCCTAGGGAGGACGAAAATAACCTAATTGATCATCCAATGACACAAACACACCTATTGGATGCACAGGATTGGTTATAAACCCTAATTGGACAAGAATATGCCTAGGGAGGACGAAAGTGACCTAATTGATCATCCAATGACACAAATGAACTTATTGGATGCACAAGATTAGTTAAAAACCCTAATTGGACAAGAATATGCCTAGGGAGGACGAAAATAACCTAATTGATCATCGAATGACACAAACACACCTATTGGATGCACAAGAATGGTTAAAAACCCTAATTGGAGAAGAATATGCCTAGGGAGGACGAAAATGACCTAATTGATCATCCAATGACACAAATGAACTTATTCGATGCACAAGATTAGTTAAAAACCCTAATTGGACAAGAATAAGCCTAGGGAGCACGAAAATAACCTAATTGATCATCCAATGACACAAACAGACCTATTGGATGCACAAGATTGGTCTAAAACTATAATTGGACAAGAATATGCCTAGGGAGGACGAAAATGACCTAAATGTTAATCCAATGACACAACTCAACTTATTGGATGCACAAGATTGGTTAAAAACCCTAATTGGGCAAGAATAAGCCTAGGGAGGACGAAAATGACCTAATTGATCATCCAATGACACAAACACACCTATTGGATGCACAAGATTGGTTAAAAACCCTAATTGGACAAGAATAACCCTAGGGAGGACGAAAATGACCTAAATGTTAATCCAATGACACAACTCAACTTATTGGATGCACAGGATTGGTTAAAAACCCTAACTGGGCAAGAATAAGCCTAGGGAGGACGAAAATGACCTAAATGTTAATCCAATGACACAACTCAACTTATTGGATGCACAAGATTGGTTAAAAACCCTAATTGGTTAAGAATAAGCCTAGGGAGGACGAAAATGACCTAATTGATCATCCAATGACACAAACACACCTATTGGACGCACAAGATTGGTTAAAAACCCTAATTGGACAAGAATAAGCCTAGGGAGGACGAAAATGACCTAAATGTTAATCCAATGACACAACTCAACTTATTGGATGCACAAGATTGGTTAAAAACCCTAATTGGGCAAGAATAAGCCTAGGGAGGACGGAAATGACCTAATTGATCATCCAATGACACAAACACACCTATTGGATGCACAAGATTGGTTAAAAACCCTAATTGGACAAGAATATGCCTAGGGAGGACGAAAATGACCTAATTGATCATCCAATGACACAAACACACCTATTGGATGCACAAGATTGGTTAAAAACCCTAATTGGACAAGAATAAGTGTAGGGAAAACGAAAATGACCTAAATGTTAATCCAATGACACAACTCAATTTATTGGATGCACAAGATTGGTTAAAAACCCTAATTGGACAAGAATAAGCCTAGGGAGGACGAAACTGACCTAATTGATCATCCAATGACACAAACACACCTATTGGATGCACAAGATTGGTTAAAAACCCTAATTGGACCAGAATATGCCTAGGGAGGACGAAAATGACCTAATTGATCATCCAATGACACAAACACACCTATTGGATGCACAAGATTGGTTTAAAACCCTAGATGGACAAGAATATGCCTAGGGAGGACGAAAATGACCTAATTGATCATCCAATGACACAAACACACCTATTGGATGCACAAGATTGGTTAAAAACCCTAATTGGACAAGAATATGCCTAGGGAGGACGAAAATGACCTTAATATTAATTCAATGACATAAACAAACTTGTTGGATGCACAAGATTGGTTAAAAACCCTAATTGGACAAGAATAAGCCTAGGGAGGACGAAAATGACCTAATTCATCATCCAATGACACAAACACACCTATTGGATGCACAAGATTGGTTAAAAACCCTAATTGGACAAGAATATGCCTAGGGAGGACGAAAATGATCTAAATGTTCATCCAATGACACAAATGAACTTATTGGATGCACAAGATTGGTTAAAAACCCTAATTGGACAAGAATATGCCTAGGGAGGACGAAAATGACCTAATTGATCATCCAATGACACAAACACACCTATTGGATGCACAAGATTGGTTAAAAACCCTAATTGGACAAGAATATGCCTAGGGAGGACGAAAATGACCTAAATATTAATTCAATGACACAAACAAACTTATTGGATGCACAAGATTGGTTAAAAACCCTAATTGGATAGGAATAAGCCTAAGGAGGACGAAAATGACCTAATTGATCATCCAATGACACAAACACACCTATTGGATGCACAAGATTGGTTAAAAAGCCTAATTGGACTAGAATATGCCTAGGGAGGACGAATATGACCTAAATGTTAATCCAATAACACAAATGAACTTATTGGATGCACAAGATTGGTTAAAAACCCTAATTGGACAAGAATAAGCCTAGGGAGAACGAAAATGACCTAAATGTTAATCCAATGACACAACTCAACTTATTGGATGCACAAGATTGGTTAAAAACCCTAATTGGACAAGAATAAGCCTAGGGAGGACGAAAATGACCTAATTGATCATCCAATGACACAAACACACCTATTGGATGCACAAGATTGGTTAAAAACCTTAATTGGACAAGAATAAGCCTAGAGAGGACGAAAATGACCTAATTGATCATCCAATGACACAAACACACCTATTGGATGCACAAGATTGGTTAAAAACCCTAATTGGACAAGAATATGCCTAGGGAGGACGAAAATGACCTAAATGATAAACCAATGACACAAATGAACTTACTAGATGCACAAGATTGGTTAAAAACCCTAATTGGACAAGAATAAGCCTAGGGAGGACGAAAATGACCTAAATGTTAATCCAATGACACAACTCAACTTATTGGATGCACAAGATTGGTTAAAAACCCTAATTGGACAAGAATAAGCCTAGGGAGGACGAAAATGACCTAAATGTTAATCCAATGACACAACTCAACTTATAGGATGCACAAGATTGGTTAAAAACCCTAATTGGACAAGAATAAGCCTAGGGAGGACGAAAATTACCTAATTGATCATTCAATGACACAAACAAACTTATTGGATGCACATGATTGGTTAAAAACCCTAATTGGACAAGAATAAGCCTAGGGAGGACGAAAATGACCTAAATGTTAATCCAATGACACAACTCAACTTATTGGATGCACAAGATTGGTTAAAAACCCTAATTGGACAAGAATAAGCCTAGGGAGGACGAAAATGACCTAAATGTTAATCCAATGACACAACTCAACTTATTGGAAGCACAAGATTGGTTAAAAACCCTAATTGGATAAGACTAAGCCTAGGGAGGACGAAAATGACCTAATTGATCATCCAATGACACAAACACACCTATTGGATGCACAAGATTGGTTAAAAACCCTAATTGGACAAGAATATGCCTAGGGAGGACGAAAATGACCTAATTGATCATCCAATGACACAAACACACCTATTGGATGCACAAGATTGGCTAAAAACCCTAATTGGACAAGAATATTGCTAGGGAGGACGAAAATGACCTAAATATTAATTCAATGACACAAACAAACTTATCGGATGGACAAGATTGTTTAAAAACCCTAATTGGACAAGAATAAGCCTAGGGAGGACGAAAATGACCTAATTGATCATCCAATGACACAAACACACCTATTGGATGCACAAGATTGGTTAAAAACCCTAATTGGACAAGAATAAGCCTAAGGAGGACGAAAATGACCAAATTGATCATCCATTGCCACAAACACACCTATTGGATGCACAAGATTGGTTAAAAACCCTAATTGGACAAGAATATGCCTAGGGAGGACGAAAATGACCTAATTGATCATCCAATGACACAAACACACCTATTGGATGCACAAGATTGGTTAAAAACCCTAATTGGACAAGAATATGCCTAGGGAGGACGAAAATGACCTAAATATTAATTCAATGACATAAACAAACTTGTTGGATGCACAAGATTGGGTAAAAACCCTAATTGGACAAGAATAAGCCTAGGGAGGACGAAAATGACCAAAATATTAATTCAATGACACAAACAAAGTTATTGGATGCACAAGATTGGTTAAAAACCCTAATTGGACAAGAATAAGCCTAGGGAGGACGAAAATGACCTAATTGATCATCCAATGACACAAACACACCTATTGGATGCACAAGATTGGTCTAAATCTCTAATTGGACAAGAATATGTCTAGGGAGGACGAAAATGACCTCAATGTTAATCCAATGACATAAATGAACTTATTGGATGCACAAGATTAGTTAAAAACCCTCATTGGACAAGAATAAGCCTAAGAAGGACGAAAATAACCTAATTGATCATCCCATGACAGAAACACACCTATTGGATGCACAAGATTGGTTAAAAACCCTAATTGGACAAGAATAAGCCTAGGGAGGACGAAAATGACCTAAATGGTAATCCAATGACACAACTCAACTTATTGGATGCACAAGATTGGTTAAAAACCCTAATTGGACAAGAATAAGCCTAGGGAGGACGAAAATGACCTAATTGATCATCCAATGACACAAACACACCTATTGGATGCACAAGATTGGTTAAAAACCCTAATTGGACAAGAATAAGCCTAGGGAGGACGAAAATGACCTAAATGTTAATCCAATTACACAAATGAACTTATTGGATGCACAAGATTGGTTAAAAACCCTAATTGGACATGAATAAGCCTAGGGAGGACGAAAATGACCTAATTGATCATCCAATGACACAAATGAACTTATTGGATGCACAAGATTGGTTAAAAACCCTAATTGGACAAGAATATGCCTAGGGAGGACGAAAATGACCTAAATATTAATTCAATAACACAAACAAAGTTATTGGATGCACAAGATTGGTTAAAAACCCTAATTGGACAAGAATAAGCCTAGGGAGAACATAAATGACCTAATTGATCATCCAATGACACAAACACACCTATTGGATGCACAAGATTGGTTAAAAACCCTAATTGGACAAGAATATGCCTAGGGAGGACGAAAAAGACCTAAATATTTATTCAATGACACAAACAAACTTATCGGATGCACAAGATTGGTTAAAAACCCTAATTGGACAAGAATAAGCCTAGGGAGGACGAAAATGACCTAAATGTTAATCCAATGACACAACTCAACTTATTGGATGCACAAGATTGGTTAAAAACCCTAATTGGACAAGAATAAGCCTAGGGAGGACGAAAATAACCTAATTGATCATCCAATGACACAAACACACGTATTGGATGCAAAAGATTGGTTAAAAACCCTAATTGGACAAGAATATGCCTAGGGAGGACGAAAATGACCTAATTGATTATCCAATGACACAAACACACCTATTGGATGCACAAGATTGGTTATAAACCCTAATTGGACAAGAATAAGCCTAGGGAGGACGACAATAACCTAAATGTTAATCCAATGACACAACTCAACTTATTGGATGCACAGGATTGGTTAAAAACCCTAACTGGGGAAGAATAAGCCTAGGGAGGACGAAAATGACCTAATTGATCATCCAACGACACAAACACACCTATTGGACGCACAAGATTGGTTAAAAACCCTAATTGGACAAGAATAAGCCTAGGGAGGACGAAAATGACCTAAATGTTAATCCAATGACACAACACAACTTATTGGATGCACAAGATTGGTTAAAAACCCTAATTGGGCAAGAATAAGCCTAGGGAGGACGGAAATGACCTAATTGATCATCCAATGACACAAATACACCTATTGGATGCACAAGATTGGTTAAAAACCCTAATTGGACAAGAATAAGCCTAGGGAGGACGAAAATGACCTAAATGGTAATCCAATGACACAACTCAACTTATTGGATGCACAAGATTGGTTAAAAACCCTAATTGGACAAGAATAAGCCTAGGGAGGATGAAAATGACCTAATTGATCATCCAATGAAACAAACACACCTATTGGATGCACAAGATTGGTTAAAAACCCTAATTGGACAAGAATAAGCCTAGGGAGGACGAAAATGACCTAAATGTTAATCCAATGACAAAACTCAACTTATTGGATTCACAAGATTGGTTAAAAACCCTAATTGGACAAGAATATGCCTAGGGTGGACGAAAATGACCTAATTGATCATCCAATGACACAAACACACCTATTGGATGCAAAAGATTGGTGTAAAACCCTAATTGGACAAGAATATGCCTAGGGAGGACGAAAATGACCTAATTGATCATCCAATGACACAAATGAACTTATTGGATGCACAAGATTAGTTAAAAACCCTAATTAGACAAGAATAAGCCTAGGGAGGACGAAAATAACCTAATTGATCATCCAATGACACAAACACACCTATTGGATGCACAAGATTGGTTATAAACCCTAATTGGACAAGAATATGCCTAGGGAGGACGAAAATGACCTAATTGATCATCCAATGACACAAACACACGTATTGGATGCACAAGATTGGTTAAAAACCCTAATTGGACAAGAATAAGCCTAGGGAGGACGAAAATGACCTAATTGATCATCCAATGACACAAACACACCAATTGGATGCACAAGATTCGTTAAAAACCCTTATTGGACAAGAATATGCCTAAAGAGGACGAAATTTACCTAATTGATCATCCAATGACACAAAAACACCTATTGGATGCACAAGATTGGTTAAAAACCCTAATTGGACAAGAATATGCCTAGGGCGGACGAAAAAGACCTAATTGATCATCCAATGACACAAACACACCTATTGGATGCACAAGATTGGTTAAAAACCCTAATTGGACAAGAATATGCCTAGGGAGGACGAAAATGACCTAATTGATCATCCAATGACACAAATGAACTTATTGGATGCACAAGATTAGTTAAAAACCCTAATTGGACAAGAATAAGCCTAGGGAGGACGAAAATAACCTAATTGATCATCCAATGACACAAACACACCTATTGGATGCACAAGAATGGTCTAAAACTCTAATTGAACAAGAATATGCCTAGGGAGGACGAAAATGACCTAGATGTTAATCCAATGACACAAATGAACGTATTGGATGCACAAGATTGGTTAAAAACCCTAATTGGACAAGAATAAGCCTAGGGAGGACGAAAATGACCTAAATGTTAATCCAATGACACAACTCAACTTATTGGATGCACAAGATTGGTTAAAAACCCTAATTGGACAAGAATAAGCCTAGGGAGGACGAAAATGACCTAATTGATCATCCAATGACATAAACACATCTATTGGATGCACAAGATTGGTTAAGAACCCTAATTGGACAAGAATATGCCTAGCGAGGACGAAAATGACCTAATTGATCATCCAATGACAAAAACACACCTATTGGATGCACAAGATCGGTTAAAAACCCTAATTGGACAAGAATAAGTCTAGGGAGGACGAAAATGACCTAATTGATCATCCAATGACACAAACACACCTATTGGATGCACAAGATTGGTTAAAAACCCTAATTGGACAAGAATATGCCTAGGGAGGACGCAAATGACCTAATTGATCATCCAATGACACAAACACACCTATTGGATGCACAAGATTGGTTAAAAACCCTAATTGGACAAGAATAAGCCTAGGGAGGACGAAAATGACCTAAATGTTAATCTAATGACACAACTCAACTTATTGGATGCACAAGATTGGTTAAAAACCCTAATTGGGAAAGAATAAGCCTAGGGAGGACGAAAATAACCTAATTGATCATCCAATGACACAAACACACCTATTGGATGCACAAGATTCGTTAAAAACCCTAATTGGACAAGAATATGCCTAGGGAGGACGAAAATGACCTAATTGATCATCCAATGACACAAACACACCTATTGGATGCACAAGATTGGTTAAAAACCCTAATTGGACAAGAATAAGCGTAGGGAGGACGAAAATGACCTAATTGATCATCCAATGACACAAACACACCTATTGGATGCACAAGATTGGTTAAAAACCCTAATTGGACAAGATTAAGCCTAGGGAGGACGAAAATGACCTAATTGATCATCCAATGACACAAACACACCTATTGGATGCACAAGATTGGTTAAAAACCCTAGTTGGACAAGAATATGCCTAGGGAGGACGAAAATGACCTAATTGATCATCGTATGACACAAATGAACTTATTGGATGCACAAGATTGGTTAAAAACCCTAGTTGGACAAGAATATGCCTAGGGAGGACGAAAATGACCTAATTGATCATCCAATGACACAAATGAACTTATTGGATAGAATAAGCCTAAGGAGGACGAAAATGACCTAATTGATCATCCAATGACACAAACACACCTATTGGATGCACAAGATTGGTTAAAAACCCTAATTGGACAAGAATAAGCCTAGGGAGGACGAAAATGACCTAATTGATCATCCAATGACACAAACACACCTATTGGATGCACAAGATTGGTTAAAAACCATAATTGGACAAAAATAAGCCTAAGGAGGACGAAAATGACCTAATTGATCATCCAATGACACAAACACACCTATTGGATGCACAAGATTGGTTAAAAACCCTAATTGGACAAGAATAAGCCTAGGGAGGACGAAAATGACCTAATTGATCATCCAATGACACAAACACACCTATTGGATGCACAAGATTTATTAAAAACCCTAATTGTACAAGAATATACCTAGGGAGGACGAAAATGACCTAATTGATCATCCAATGACACAAACACACCTATTGGATGCACAAGATTGGTTAAAAACTCTAATTGGACAAGAATAAGCCTAGGGAGGACGAAAATGACCTAATTGATCATCCAATGACACAAACACACCTATTGGATGCACAAGATTGGTTAAAAACCCTAATTGGACAAGAATAAGCCTAGGGAGGACGAAAATGACCTAATTGATCATCGAATGACACAAATGAACTTATTGGATGCACAAGATTGGTTAAAAACCCTAATTGGACAAGAATAAGCCTAGGGAGGACGAAAATGACCTAATTGATCATCCAATGACACAAACACACCTATTGGATGCACAAGATTGGTTTAAAAGCCTAATTGGACAAGAATATGCCTAGGGAGGACGAAAATGACCTAATTGATCATCCAATGACACAAACACACCTATTGGATGCACAAGATTGGTTAAAAACCCTAATTGGACAAGAATATGCCTAGGGAGGACGAAAATAACCTAATTGATCATCCAATGACACAAACAAACCTATTGGATGCACAAGATTGGTTAAAAACCCTAATTGGACAAGAATATGCCTAGGGAGGACGAAAATGACCTAATTGATCATCCAATGACACAAACACACGTATTGGATGCACAAGATTGGTTAAAAACCCTAATTGGTAAAGAATAAGCCTAGGGAGGACGAAAATGACCTAATTGATCATCCAATGACACAAACACACCTATTGGATGCACAAGATTGGTGTAAAACCCTAATTGGACAAGAATATGCCTAGGGAGGAAGAAAATGACCTAATTGATCATCCAATGACACAAATGAACTTATTGGATGCACAAGATTAGTTAAAAACCCTAATTGGACAAGAATAAGCCTAGGGAGGACGAAAATAACCTAATTGATCATCCAATGACACAAACACACCTATTGGATGCACAAGATTGGTTATAAACCCTAATTGGACAAGAATATGCCTAGGGAGGACGAAAATAACCTAATTGATCTTCCAATGACACAAACACACCTATTGGATGCACAAGATTGGTTATAAACCCTAATTGGACAAGAATATGCCTAGGGAGGACGAAAATGACCTAATTGAACATCCAATGACACAAATGAACTTATTGGATGCACAAGATTAGTTAAAAACCCTAATTGGACAAGAATAAGCCTAGGGAGGACGAAAATAACCTAATTGATCATCCAATGACACAAACACACCTATTGGATGCACAAGATTGTTCTAAAACTCTAATTGGACAAGAATATGCCTAGGGAGGACGAAAATGACCTAAATGTTAATCCAATGACACAACTCAACTTATTGGATGCACAAGATTGGTTAAAAACCCTAATTGGGCAAGAATAAGCCTAGGGAGGACGAAAATGACCTAATTGATCATCCAATGACACAAACACACCCAAGATTGGTTAAAAACCCTAATTGGACAAGAATAAGCCTAGGGAGGACGAAATTGACCTCAATGTTAATCCAATGACACAACTCAACTTATTGGATGCACAAGATTGGTTAAAAACCCTAATTGGACAAGAATAAGCCTAGGGAGGACGAAAATAACCTAATTGATCATCCGATGACACAAACACACCTATTGGATGCACAAGATTCGTTAAAAACCCTAATTGGACAAGAATATGCCTAGGGAGGACGAAAATAACCTAATTGATCATCCAATGACACAAACACACCTATTGGATGCACAAGATTCGTTAAAAACCCTAATTGGACAAGAATATCCCTAGGGAGGACGAAAATGACCTAATTAATCATCCAATGACACAAACACACGTATTGGATGCACAAGATTGGTTAAAAACCCTAATTGGACAAGAATAAGCCTAGGGAGGACGAAAATGACCTAATTGATCATCCAATGACACAAACACACCTATTGGATGCACAAGATTGGTGTAAAACCCTAATTGGACAAGAATATGCCTAGGGAGGACGAAAATGACCTAATTGATCATCCAATGACACAAATGAACTTATTGGATGCACAAGATTAGTTAAAAACCCTAATTGGTCAAGAATAAGCCTAGGGAGGACGAAAATAACCTAATTGATCATCCAATGACACAAACACACCTATTGGATGCACAGGATTGGTTATAAACCCTAATTGGACAAGAATATGCCTAGGGAGGACGAAAGTGACCTAATTGATCATCCAATGACACAAATGAACTTATTGGATGCACAAGATTAGTTAAAAACCCTAATTGGACAAGAATATGCCTAGGGAGGACGAAAATAACCTAATTGATCATCGAATGACACAAACACACCTATTGGATGCACAAGATTGGTTATAAACCCTAATTGGACAAGAATATGCCTAGGGAGGACGAAAATGACCTAATTGATCATCCAATGACACAAATGAACTTATTCGATGCACAAGATTAGTTAAAAACCCTAATTGGACAAGAATAAGCCTAGGGAGGACGAAAATAACCTAATTGATCATCCAATGACACAAACAGACCTATTGGATGCACAAGATTGGTCTAAAACTCTAATTGGACAAGAATATGCCTAGGGAGGACGAAAATGACCTAAATGTTAATCCAATGACACAACTCAACTTATTGGAAGCACAAGATTGGTTAAAAACCCTAATTGGGCAAGAATAAGCCTAGGGAGAACGAAAATGACCTAATTGATCATCCAATGACACAAACACACCTATTGGATGCACAAGATTGGTTAAAAACCCTAATTGGCAAGAATAAGCCTAGGGAGGACGAAAATGACCTAAATGTTAATCCAATGACACAACTCAACTTATTGGACGCACAAGATTGGTTAAAAACCCTAATTGGACAAGAATAAGCCTAGGGAGGACGAAAATAACCTAATTGATCATCCAATGACACAAACACACCTATTGGATGCACAAGATTCGTTAAAAACCCTAATTGGACAAGAAATTGCCTAGGGAGGACGAAAATAACCTAATTGATCATCCAATGACACAAACACACCTATTGGATGCACAAGATTCGTTAAAAACCCTGATTGGACAAGAATATGCCTAGGGAGGACGAAAATGACCTAATTGATCATCCAATGACACAAACAAACCTATTGGATGCACAAGATTGGTTAAAAACCCTAATTGGACAAGAATATGCCTAGGGAGGACGAAAATGACCTAATTGATCATCCATTGCCACAAACACACCTATTGGATGCACAAGATTGGTTAAAAACCCTAATTGGACAAGAATAAACCTAGGGAGGAGGAAAATGACCTAATTGATCATCCAATGACACAAACACACCTATTGGATGCACAAGATTGGTTAAAAACCCTAATTGGACAAGAATAAGCCTAGGGAGGACGAAAATGACCTAATTGATCATCCATTGCCACAAACACACCTATTGGATGCACAAGATTGGTTACAAACCCTAATTGGACAAGAATAAGCCTAGGGAGGACGAAAATAACCTAATTGATCATCCAATGACACAAAAACACCTATTGGATGCACAAGATTGGTTAAAAACCCTAATTGGACAAGAATAAGCCTAGGGAGGACGAAAATGACCTAATTGATCATCCAATGACACAAACACACCTATTGGATGCACAAGATTGGTTAAAAACCCTAATTGGACAAGAATAAGCCTAGGGAGGACGAAAATGACCTAATTGATCATCCAATGACACAAACACACCTATTGGATGCACAAGATTGGTTAAAAACCCTAATTGGACAAGAATATGCCTAGGGAGGACGAAAATGACCTAATTGATCATCCAATGACACAAACAAACCTATTGGATGCACAAGATTGGTTAAAACCCCTAATTGGACAAGAATATGCCTAGGGAGGACGAAAATGACCTAAATATTAATTTAATGACACAAACAAAGTTATTGGATGCACAAGATTGGTTAAAAACCCTAATTGGACAAGAATAAGCCTAGGGAGGACGTAAATGACCTAATTGATCATCCAATGACACAAACACACCTATTGGATGCACAAGATTGGTTAAAAACCTTAATTGGACAAGAATATGCCTAGGGAGGACGTAAATGGCCTAATTGATCATCCAATGACACAAACACACCTATTGGATGCACAAGATTGGTTAAAAACCCTAATTGGACAAGAATATGCCTAGGGAGGACGAAAATGTCCTCAATATTAATTCAATGACACAAACAAACTTATCGGATGCACAAGATTGGTTAAAAACCCTAATTGGACAAGAATAAGCCTAGGGAGGACGAAAATGACCTAATTGATCATCCAATGACACAAACACACCTATTGGATGCACAAGATTGGTTAAAAACCCTAATTGGACAAGAATATGCCTAGGGAGGACGAAAATGACCTAATTGATCATCCAATGACACAAACACACCTATTGGATGCCCAAGATTGCTTAAAAACCCAAATTGGACAAGAATATGCCTAGGGAGGACGAAAATGACCTAAATATTAATTCAATGACACAAACAAACTTATCGGATGCACAAGATTGGTTAAAAACCCTAATTGGACAAGAATAAGCCTAGGGAGGACGAAAATGACCTAATTGATCATCCAATGACACAAACACACCTATTGGATGCACAAGATTGGTTAAAAACCCTAATTGGACAAGAATATGCCTAGGGAGGACGAAAATGACCTAATTGATCATCCAATGACACAAACACAGCTATTGGATGCACAAGATTGGTTAAAAACCCTAATTGGACCAGAATAAGCCTAGGGAGGACGAAAATGACCTAATTGATCATCCAATGACACAAACACACCTATTGGATGCACAAGATTGGTTAAAAACCCTAATTGGGAAGAATAAGTGTAGGGAGGACGAAAATGACCTAATTGATCGTCCAATGACAGAAACACACCTATTGGATGCACAAGATTGGTTAAAAACCCTAATTGGACAAGAATATGCCTAGGGAGGACGAAAATGACCTAATTGATCATCCAATGACACAAACACGCCTATTGGAAGCACAAGATTGGTTAAAAACCCTAATTGGACAAGAATATGCCTAGGGAGGACGAAAATGACCTAATTGATCATCCAATGACACAAACACAGCTATTGGATGCACAAGATTGGTTAAAAACCCTAATTGGACAAGAATAAGCCTAGGGAGGACGAAAATGACCTAAATGTTAATCCAATGACACAAATGAACTTATTGGATGCACAAGATTGGTTAAAAATCCTAATTGGACAAGAATAAGCCTAGGGAGAACGAAAATGACCTAATTGATCATCCAATGACACAAATGAACTTATTGGATGCACAAGATTGGTTAAAAACCCTAATTGGACAAGAATAAGCCTAGGGAGGACGAAAATGACCTAATTGATCTTCCAATGACACAAACAAACCTATTGGATGCACAAGATTGGTTAAAAACCCTAATTGGACAAGAATAAGCCTAGGGAGGACGAAAATGACCTAATTGATCATCCAATGACACAAACACACCTATTGGATGCACAAGATTGGTTAAAAACCCTAATTGGACAAGAATATGCCTAGGGAGGAGGAAAATTTCCTAAATATTAATTCAATGACACAAACAAAGTTATTGGATGCACAAGATTGGTTAAAAACCCTAATTGGACAAGAATAAGCCTAGGGAGGACGAAAATGACCTAATTGATCATCCAATGACACAAACACACCTATTGGATGCACAAGATTGGTTAAAAACCCTAATTGGACAAGAATATGCTTAGGGAGGACAAAAATGACCTAATTGATCATCCAATGACACAAACACGCCTATTGGATGCACAAGATTGGTTAAAAACCCTAATTGGACAAGAATATGCCTAGGGAGGACGAATATGACCTAAATGTTAATCCAATAACACAAATGAACTTATTGGATGCACAAGATTGGTTAAAAACCCTAATTGGACAAGAATATGCCTAGGAAGAACGAAAATGACCTAAATGTTAATCCAATGACACAACTCAACTTATTGGATGCACAAGATTGGTTAAAAACCCTAATTGGACAAGAATAAGCCTAGGGAGGACGAAAATAACCTAATTGATCATCCAATGACACAAACACACCTATTGGATGCACAAGATTGGTTAAAAACCCTAATTGGACAAGAATATGCCTAGGGAGGACGAAAATGAACTAAATGTTAATCCAATGACACAACTCAACTTATTGGATGCACAAGATTAGTTAAAAACCCTAATTGGACAAGAATATGCCTAGGGAGGACGAAAATGACCTAATTCATCATCGAATGACACAAATGAACTTATTGGATGCACAAGATTAGTTAAAAACCCTAATTGGACAAGAATAAGCCTAGGGAGGACGAAAATAACCTAATTGATCATCCAATGACACAAACACACCTATTGGATGCACAAGATTGGTTAAAAACCCTAATTGGACAAGAATACGCCTACGGAGGACGAAAATGACCTAATTGATCATCCAATGACACAAACACACCTATTGGATGCACAAGATTGGTTAAAAACCCTAATTGGACAAGAATAAGCCTAGGGAGGACGAAAATGACCTAAATGTTAATCCAATGACACAACTCAACTTATTGGATGCACAAGATTGGTTAAAAACCCTAATTGGGCAAGAATAAGCCTAGGGAGGACGAAAATGACCTAATTGATCATCCAATGACACAAACACACCTATTGGATGCACAAGATTGGTTAAAAACCCTAATTGGAGAAGAATATGCTTAGGGAGGACGAAAATGACCTAATTGATCATCCAATGACACAAACACACCTATTGGATGCACAAGATTGGTTAAAAACCCTAATTGGACAAGAATATGCCTAGGGAGGACGAAAATGACCTAATTGATCATCCAATGACACAAACACACCTATTGGATGCACAAGATTGGTTAAAAACCCTAATTGGACAAGAATATGCCTAGGGAGGCCGAAAATGACCTAAATGTTAATCCAATGACACAAATGAACTTATTGGATGCACAACATTGGTTAAAAACCCTAATTGGACAAGAATAAGCCTAGGGAGGACGAAAATAACCTAATTGATCATCCAATGACACAAACACACCTATTGGATGCACAAGATTCGTTAAAAACCCTAATTGGACAAGAATATGCCTAGGGAGGACGAAAATGACCTAATTGATCATCCAATGACACAAACACACCTATTGGATGCACAAGATTGGTTAAAAACCCTAATTGGACAAGAATATGCCTAGGGAGGACGAAAATGACCTAATTGATCATCCAATGACACAAACACACCTATTGGATTCACAAGATTGGCTAAAAACCCTAATTGGACAAGAATATGCCTAGGGAGGACCAAAATGACCTAAATATTAATTCAATGACACAAACAAACTTATTGGATGCACAAGATTGGTTAAAAACCCTAATTGGACAAGAATAAGCCTATGGAGGACGAAAATGACCTAATTGATCATCCAATGACACAAACAAACCTATTGGATGCACAAGATTGGTTAAAAACCCTAATTGGACAAGAATATGCCTAGGGAGGACGAAAATGACCTAATTGATCATCCAATGACACAAACACACGTATTGGATGCACAAGATTGGTTAAAAACCCTAATTGGTAAAGAATAAGCCTAGGGAGGACGAAAATGACCTAATTGATCATCCAATGACACAAACACACCTATTGGATGCACAAGATTGGTGTAAAACCCTAATTGGACAAGAATATGCCTAGGGAGGAAGAAAATGACCTAATTGATCATCCAATGACACAAATGAACTTATTGGATGCACAAGATTAGTTAAAAACCCTAATTGGACAAGAATAAGCCTAGGGAGGACGAAAATAACCTAATTGATCATCCAATGACACAAACACACCTATTGGATGCACAAGATTGGTTATAAACCCTAATTGGACAAGAATATGCCTAGGGAGGACGAAAATAACCTAATTGATCTTCCAATGACACAAACACACCTATTGGATGCACAAGATTGGTTATAAACCCTAATTGGACAAGAATATACCTATGGAGGACGAAAATGACCTAATTGAACATCCAATGACACAAATGAACTTATTGGATGCACAAGATTAGTTAAAAACCCTAATTGGACAAGAATAAGCCTAGGGAGGACGAAAATAACCTAATTGATCATCCAATGACACAAACACACCTATTGGATGCACAAGATTCGTTAAAAACCCTAATTGGACAAGAATATGCCTAGGGAGGACGAAAATGACCTAATTGATCATCCACTGACACAAACACACCTATTGGATGCACAAGATTGGTTAAAAACCCTAATTGGACAAGAATAAGCCTAGGGAGGACGAAAATGACCTAAATGGAAATCCAATGACACAACTCAACTTATTGGATGCACAAGATTGGTTAAAAACCCTAATTGGACAAGAATAAGCCTAGGGAGGATGAAAATGACCTAATTGATCATCCAATGAAACAAACACACCTATTGGATGCACAAGATTGGTTAAAAACCCTAATTGGATAACAATAAGCCTAGAGAGGACGAAAATGACCTAAATGTTAATCCAATGACAAAACTCAACTTATTGGATGCACAAGATTGGTTAAAAACCCTAATTGGACAAGAATAAGCCTAGGGAGAATGAAAATGACCTAATTGATCATCCAATGACACAAACACACCTATTGGATGCACAAGATTCGTTAAAAACCCTAATTGGACAAGAATATGCCTAGGGAGGACGAAAAATAACTAATTGATCATCCAATGACACAAACACACCTATTGGATGCACAAGATTGGTTAAAAACCCTAATTGGACAAGAATATCCCTAGGGAGGACGAAAATGACCTAATTAATCATCCAATGACACAAACACACGTATTGGATGCACAAGATTGGTTAAAAACCCTAAATGGACAAGAATAAGCCTAGGGAGGACGAAAATGACCTAATTGATCATCCAATGACACAAACACACCTATTGGATGCACAAGATTGGTGTAAAACCCTAATTGGACAAGAATATGCCTAGGGAGGAAGAAAATGACCTAATTGATCATCCAATGACACAAATGAACTTATTGGATGCACAAGATTAGTTAAAAACCCTAATTGGGCAAGAATAAGCCTAGGGAGGACGCAAATAACCTAATTGATCATCCAATGACACAAACACACCTATTGGATGCACAAGATTGGTTATGAACCCTAATTGGACAAGAATATGCCTAGGGAGGACAAAAATAACCTAATTGATCTTCCAATGACACAAAAACACCTATTGGATGCACAAGATTGGTTATAAACCCTAATTGGACAAGAATATGCCTAGGGAGGACGAAAATGACCTAATTGAACATCCAATGACACAAATGAACTTATTAGATGCACAAGATTAGTTAAAAACCGTAATTGGACAAGAATAAGCCTAGGGAGGACGAAAATAACCTAATTGATCATCCAATGACACAAACACACCTATTGGATGCACAAGATTGGTTATAAACCCTAATTGGACAAGAATATGCCTAGGGAGGACGAAAATAACCTAATTGATCATCCAATGACACAAACACACCTATTGGATGCACAAGATTGGTTATAAACCCTAATTGGACAAGAATATGCCTAAGGAGGACGAAAATGACCTAATTGATCATCCAATGACACAAACAGACCTATTGGATGCACAAGATTGGTCTAAAACCCTAATTGGACAAGAATAAGCCTAGGGAGGACGCAAATGACCTAAATGTTAATCCAATGACACAACTCAACTTATTGGATGCACAAGATTGGTTAAAAACCCTAATTGGACAAGAATAAGCCTAGGGAGGACGAAAATAACCTAATTGATCATCCAATGACACAAACACACCTATTGGATGCACAAGATTCGTTAAAATCCCTAATTTGACAAGAATATGCCTAGGGAGGACGAAAATAACCTAATTGATCATCCAATGACACAAATGAACTTATTGGATGCACAAGATTAGTTAAAAACCCTAATTGGACAAGAATATCCCTAGGGAGCACGAAAATAACCTAATTGATCATCCAATGACACAAACACACCTATTGGATGCACAAGATTGGTTAAAAACCCTAATTGGACAAGAATATGCCTAGGGAGGACGAAAATGACCTAAATGTTAATCCAATGACACAAATGAACTTATTGGATGCATAAGATTGGTTAAAAACCCTAATTGGACAAGAATAAGCCTATGGAGGACGAAAATGACCTAATTGATCATCCAATTTCACAAACACACCTATTGGATGCACAAGATTGGTTAAAAACCCTAATTGGACCAGAATATGCCTAGGGAGGACGAAAATGACCTAATTGATCATCCAATGACACAAACACACCTATTGGATGCACAAGATTGGTTAAAAACCCTAATTGGACAAGAATAAGCCTAGGGAGAACAAAATGACCTAAATGTTAATACAATGACATAAACACACCTATTGGATGCACAAGATTGGTTAAAAACCCTAATTGGACAAGAATAAGCCTAGGGAGGACGAAAATGACCTAATTGATCATCCAATGACACAAACACACCTATTGGATGCACAAGATTGGTTAAAAACCCTAATTGGACAAGAATAAGCCTAGGGAGGACGAAAATGACCTAAATGTTAATCCAATGACACAACTCAACTTATTGGATGCACAAGATTGGTTAAAAACCCTAATTGGACAAGAATAAGCCTAGGGAGGACGAAAATAACTTAACTGATCATCCAATGACACAAACACACCTATTGGATGCACAAGATTGGTTAAAAACCCTAATTGGACAAGAATATGCCTAGGGAGGATGAAAATGACCTAATTGATCATCCAATGACACAAATGAACTTATTGGATGCACAAGATTAGTTAAAAACCCTAATTGGACAAGAATAAGCCTAGGGAGGACGAAAATAACCTAATTGATCATCCAATGACACAAACACACCTATTGGATGCACAAGATTGGTCTAAATATATAATTGGACAAGAATATGCCTAGGGAGGACGAAAATGACCTAAATGTTAATCCAATGACACAAATGAACTTATTGGATGCACAAGATTGGTTAAAAACCCTAATCGGACAAAATAAGCCTAGGGAGGACGAAAATGACCTAAATGTTAATCCAATGACACAACTCAACTTATTGGATGCACAAGATTGGTTAAAAACCCTAATTTGACAAGAATAAGCCTAGGGAGGACGAAAATGACCTAATTGATCATCCAATGACACAAACACACCTAATAGATGCACAAGATTGGTTAAAAAACCAAACTGGACAAGAATAAGCCTAGGGAGGACGAAAATGACCTAATTGTTCATCCAATGACACAAACACACCAATTGGATGCACAAGATTCGTTAAAAACCCTAATTGGACAAGAATAAGCCTAGGGAGGACGAAAATGACCTAATTGATCATCCGATGACTCAAACACACCTATTGGATGCACAAGATTGGTTAAAAACCCTAATTGGACAAGAATATGCCTAGGGAGGACGAAAATGACCTAAATGTTAATCCAATGACACAAATGAACTTATTGGATGCACAAGATTGGTTAAAAACCCTAATTGGACAAGAATAAGCCTAGGGAGGACGAAAATTACCTAATTGATCATCCAATGACACAAACACACCAATTGGATGCACAAGATTCGTTAAAAACCCTAATTGGACAAGAATATGCCTAGGGAGGACGAAAATGACCTAATTGATCATCCAATGACACAAACACACCTATTGGATGCACAAGATTGGTTAAAAATCCTAATTGGACAAGAATAAGCCTAGGTAGGACGAAAATGACCTAATTGATCATCCAATGACACAAACACACCTATTGGATGCACAAGATTGGTTAAAAACCCTAATTGGACAAGAATATGCCTAGGGAGGACGAAAATGACCTAATTGATCATCCAATGACACAAACACACCTATTGGATGCACAAGATTGGTTAAGAACCCTAATTGGACAAGAATATGCCTAGGGAGGACGAAAATGATCTAAATATTAATTCAGTGACACAAACAAACTCATTGGATGCACAAGATTGGTTAAAAACCCTAATTGGACATTAATAAGCCTAGGGAGGACGAGAATGACCTAATTGATCATCCAATGACACAAATACACCTGTTGGAAGCACAACATTGGTTAAAAACCCTAATTGGACAAGAATAAGCCTAGGGAGGACGAAAATGACCTAATTGATCATCCAATGACACAAACACACCTATTGGATGCACAAGATTGGTTAAAAACCCTAATTGGACAAGAATATGCCTAGGGAGGACGAAAATGACCTAATTGATCATCCAATGACACAACTAAACTTATTGGATGCACAAGATTGGTTAAAAACCCTAATTGGACAAGAATAAGCCTAGGGAGGACGAAAATGACCTAATTGATCATCCAATGACACAAACACACCTATTGGATGCACAAGATTGGTTAAAAACCCTAATTGGACAAGAATATGCCTAGGGAGGACGAAAATGACCTAATTGATCATCCAATGACACAAACACACCTATTGGATGCATAAGATTGGTTAAAAACCCTAATTGGACAAGAATATGCTTAGGGAGGACGAAAATGACCTAAATATTAATTTAATGACACAAACAAACTTATCGGATGCACAAGATTGGTTAAAAACCCTAATTGGACAAGAAAAAGCCTAGGGAGGACGAAAATGACCTAATTGATCATCCAATAACACATACACACCTATTAGATGCACAAGATTGGTTAAAAACCCTAATTGGACAAGAATAAGCCTAGGGAGGACGAAAATGACCTAATTGATCATCCAATGACACAAACACACCTATTGGATGCACAAGATTGGTTAAAAACCCTAATTGGACAAGAATAAGCCTAGGGAGAACGAAAATGACCTAAATCTTAATCCAATGACACAACTCAACTTATTGGATGCACAAGATGGGTTAAAAACCCTAATTGGACAAGAATAAGCCTAGGGAGGACGAAAATGACCTAATTGATCATCCAATGACACAAACACACCTATTGGATGCACAAGATTGGTTAAAAACACTAATTGGACAAGAATATGCCTAGGGAGGACTAAAATGACCTAAATGTAAATCCAATGACACAAATGAACTTATTGGATGCACAAGATTGGTTAAAAACCCTAATTGGACAAGAATAAGCCTAGGGAGAACGAAAACGACCTAATTGATCTTCCAATGACACAAACACACTTATTGGATGCACAAGATTGGTTAAAAACCCTAATTGGACAAGAATTAGCCTAGGGAGGACGAAAATGACCTAATTGATCATCCAATGACACAAACACACCTATTGGATGCACAAGATTGGTTAAAAACCCTAATTGGACAAGAATATGCCTAGGGAGGACTAAAATGACCTAAATGTAAATCCAATGACACAAACGAACTTATTGGATGCACAAGATTGGTTAAAAACCCTAATTGGAAAAGAATAAGCCTAAGCAGGACGAAAATGACCTAAATGTTAATCCAATGACACAACTCAACTTATTGGATGCACAAGCTTGGTTAAAAACCATAATTGGACAAGAATAAGCCTAGGGAGGACGAAAATGACCTAATGGATCATCCAATGACACAAACACACCTATTGGACGCACAAGATTGGTTAAAAACCCTAATTGGACAAGAATATGCCTAGGGAGGACGAAAGTGACCTAATTGATCATCCAATGACACAAATGAACTTATTGGATGCACAAGATTGGTTAAAAACCCTAATTGGAAAAGAATAAGCCTAGGGAGGACGAAAATGACCTAAATGTTAATCCAATGACACAACTCAACTTATTGGATGCACAAGCTTGGTTAAAAACCATAATTGGACAAGAATACGCCTAGGGAGGACGAAAATGACCTAATGGATCATCCAATGACACAAACACACCTATTGGATGCACAAGATTGGTTAAAACCCTAATTGGACAAGAATATGCCTAGGGAGGACGAAAGTGACCTAATTGATCATCCAATGACACAAATGAACTTATTGGATGCACAAGATTAGTTAAAAACCCTAATTGGACAAGAATAAGCCTAGGGAGGACGAAAATAACCTAATTGATCATCCAATGACACAAACACACCTATTGGATGCAAAAGATTGGTCTAAAACTCTAATTGGACAAGAATATGTCTAGGGAGGACGAAAATGACCTAAATGTTAATCCAATGACACAACTCAACTTATTGGAAGCACAAGATTGGTTAAAAACCCTAATTGGGCAAGAATAAGCCTAGGGAGGACGAAAATGACCGAATTGAACATCCAATGACACAAACACACCTATTGGATGCACAAGATTGGTTAAAAACCCTAATTGGACAAGAATAAGCCTAGGGAGGACGAAAATGACCTAAATGTTAATCCAATGACACAACTCAACTTATTGGATGCCCAGGATTGGTTAAAAACCCTAATTGGACAAGAATAAGCCTAGGGAGGACGAAAATAACCTAATTGATCATCCAATGACACAAACACACCTATTGGATGTACAAGATTCGTTAAAAACCCTAATTGGACAAGAATATGCCTAGGGAGGACGAAAATGACCTAATTGATCATCCAATGACACAAACACACCTATTGGATGCACAAGATTGGTTAAAAACCCTAATTGGACAAGAATATGCCTAGGTAGGACGAAGATGACCTAAATATTAATTCAATGACACAAACAAACTTATCGCATGCACAAGATTGGTTAAAAACCCTAATTGGACAAGAATAAGCCTAGGGAGGACGAAAATGACCTAATTGATCATCCAATGACACAAACACACCTATTGGATGCACAAGATTGGTTAAAAACCCTAATTGGACAAGAATATTCCTAGGGAGGACGAAAATGACCTAATTGATCATCCAATGACACAAATGAACTTATTGGATGCACAAGATTAGTTAAAAACCCTAATTGGACAAGAATAAGCCTAGGGAGGACGAAAATAACCTAATTGATCATCCAATGACACAAACACACCTATTGGATGCACAAGATTCGTTAAAAACCCTAATTGGACAAGAATATGCCTAGGGAGGACGAAAATGACCTAATTGATCATCCAATGACACAAACACACCTATTGGATGCACAAGATTGGTTAAAAACCCTAATTGGACAAGAATAAGCCTAGGGAGGACGAAAATGACCTAAATGGTAATCCAATGACACAACTCAGCTTATTGGATGCACAAGATTGGTTAAAAACCCTAATTGGACAAGAATAAGCCTAGGGAGGATGAAAATGACCTAATTGATCATCCAATGAAACAAACACACCTATTGGATGCACAAGATTGGTTAAAAACCCTAATTGGATAACAATAAGCCTAGAGAGGACGAAAATGACCTAAATGTTAATCCAACGACAAAACTCAACTTATTGGATGCACAAGATTGGTTAAAAACCCTAATTGGACAAGAATAAGCCTAGGGAGAACGAAAATGACCTAATTGATCATCCAATGACACAAACACACCTATTGGATGCACAAGATTCGTTAAAAACCCTAATTGGACAAGAATATGCCTAGGGAGGACGAAAATAACCTAATTGATCATCCAATGACACAAACACACCTATTGGATGCACAAGATTCGTTAAAAACCCTAATTGGACAAGAATATCCCTAGGGAGGACGAAAATGACCTAATTAATCATCCAATGACACAAACACACGTATTGGATGCACAAGATTGGTTAAAAACCCTAATTGGACAAGAATAAGCCTAGGGAAGACGAAAATGACCTAATTGATCATCCAATGACACAAACACACCTATTGGATGCACAAGATTGGTGTAAAACCCTAATTGGACAAGAATATGCCTAGGGAGGACGAAAATGACCTAATTGATCATCCAATGACACAAATGAACTTATTGGATGCACAAGATTAGTTAAAAACCCTAATTGGACAAGAATAAGCCTAGGGAGGACGAAAATAACCTAATTGATCATCCAATGAAACAAACACACCTATTGGATGCACAAGATTGGTTATAAACCCTAATTGGACAAGAATATGCCTAGGGAGGACGAAAATAACCTAATTGATCATCCAATGACACAAACACACCTATTGGATGCACAAGATTGGTTATAAACCCTAATTGGACAAGAATATGCCTAGGGAGGACGAAAATGACCTAATTGATCATCCAATGACACAAACACACGTATTGGATGCACAAGATTGGTTAAAAACCCTAATTGGACAAGAATAAGCCGAGGGAGGACGAAAATGACCTAATTGATCATCCAATGACACAAACACACCTATTGGATGCACAAGATTGGTGTAAAACCCTAATTGGACAAGAATATGGCTAGGGAGGAAGAAAATGACCTAATTGATCATCCAATGACACAAACACACCTATTGGATGCACAAGATTGGTTATAAACCCTAATTGGACAAGAATATGCCTAGGGAGGACGAAAATAACCTAATTGATCATCCAATGACACAAACACACCTATTGGATGCACAAGATTGGTTATAAACCCTAATTGGACAAGAATATGCCTAAGGAGGACGAAAATGACCTAATTGATCATCCAATGACACAAACAGACCTATTGGATGCACAAGATTGGTCTAAAACCCTAATTGGACAAGAATAAGCCTAGGGAGGACGCAAATGACCTAAATGTTAATCCAATGACACAACTCAACTTATTGGATGCACAAGATTGGTTAAAAACCCTAATTGGACAAGAATAAGCCTAGGGAGGACGAAAATAACCTAATTGATCATCCAATGACACAAACACACCTATTGGATGCACAAGATTCGTTAAAAACCCTAATTGGACAAGAATATGCCTAGGGAGGACGAAAATAACCGAATTGATCATCCAATGACACAAATGAACTTATTGGATGCACAAGATTAGTTAAAAACCCTAATTGGACAAGAATAAGCCTAGGGAGGACGAAAATGACCTAATTGATCATCCAATGACACAAACACACCTATTGGATGCACAAGATTGGTGTAAAACCCTAATTGGACAAGAATATGCCTAGGGAGGACGAAAATGACCTAATTGATCATCCAATGACACAAACACACCTATTGGATGCACAAGATTGGTTAAAAACCCTAATTGGACAAGAATAAGCCTAGGGAGGACGAAAATGACCTATTTGATCATCCAATAACACAAACACACCTATTGGATGCACAAGATTGGTTAAAAACCCCAATTGGACAAGAATATACCTAGGGAGGACGAAAATGACCTAAATATTAATTCTATGACACAAACAAAGTTATTAGATGCACAAGATTGGTTAAAAACCCTAATTGGACAAGAATAAGCCTAGGGAGGACGTAAATGACCTAATTGATCATCCAATGACACAAACACACCTATTGGATGCACATGATCGGTTAAAAACCCTAATTGGACAAGAATAAGCCTAGGGAGGACGAAAATGACCTAATTGATCATCCAATGACACAAACACACCTATTGGATGCACAAGATTGGTTTAAAACCTTAATTGGACAAGAATATGCCTAGGGAGGACGAAAATGACCTAATTGATCATCCAATGACACAAATGAACGTATTGGATGCACAAGATCAGTTAAAAACCCTAATTGGACAAGAATATGCCTAGGGAGGACGAAAATAACCTAATTGATCATCCAATGACACAAACACACCTATTGGATGCACAAGATTGGTTAAAAACCCTAATTGGACAAGAATAAGCCCAGGGAGAACGAAAATAACCTAATTGATCATCCAATGACACAAATGAACTTATTGGATGCACAAGATTAGTTAAAAACCCTAATTGGACAAGAATAAGCCTAGGGAGGACGAAAATAACCTAATTGATCATCCAATGACACAAACACACCTATTGGATGCACAAGATTGGTTATAAACCCTAATTGGACAAGAATATGCCTAGGGAGGACGAAAATAACCTAATTGATCATCCAATGACACAAACACACCTATTGGATGCACAAGATTGGTTATAAACCATAATTGGACAATAATATGCCTAGGGAGGACGAAAATGACCTAATTGATCATCCAATGACACAAACACACCTATTGGATGCACAAGATTGGTTAAAAACCCTAATTGGACAAGAATAAGCCTAGGGAGGACGAAAATGACCTAAATGTTAATCCAATGACACAACTCAACTTATTGGATGCACAAGATTGGTTAAAAACCCTAATTGGACAAGAATAAGCCTAGGGAGGACGAAAATAACCTAATTGATCATCCAATGACACAAACACACCTATTGGATGCACAAGATTGGTTAAAAACCCTAATTTGACAAGAATAAGCCTAGGGAGGACGAAAATGACCTAATTGATCATCCAATGACACAAACACACCTATTGGATGCACAAGATTGGTCAAAAACCCTAATTGGACAAGAATATGCCTAGGGAGGACGAAAATGACCTAAATATTAATTCAATGACACAAACAAACTTATCGGATGCACAAGATTGGTTAAAAACCCTAATTGGACAAGAATAAGCCTAGGGAGGACGAAAATGACCTAATGGATCATCCAATGACACATACACACCTATTAGATGCAAAAGATTGGTTAAAAACCCTAATTGGACAAGAATAAGCCTAGGGAGGACGAAAATGACCTAATTGATCATCCAATGACACAAACACACCTATTGGATGCACAAGATTGGTTAAAAACCCTAATTGGACAAGAATATGCCTAGGGAGGACGAAAATGACCTAATTGATCATCCAATGACACAAACACACCTATTGGTTGCACAAGATTCGTTAAAAACCCTAATTGGACAAGAATATGCCTAGAAAGGACGAAAGTGACTTAATTGATCATCCAATGACACAAACACACCTATTGGATGCACAAGATTGGTTAAAAACCCTAATTGGACAAGAATATGCCTAGGGAGGACGAAAATGACCTAATTGATCATCCAATGACACAAACACACCTATTGGATGCACAAGATTGGTTAAAAACCCTAATTGGACAAGAATAAGCCTAGGGAGGACGAAAATGACCTAATTGATCATCCAATGACACAAACACACCTATTGGATGCACAAGATAGGTTATAAACCCTAATTGGACAAGAGTATGCCTAGAGAGGACGAAAATGACCTAATTGATCATCCAATGACACAAATGAACTTATTGGATGCACAAGATTAGTTAAAAACCCTAATTGGACAAGAATAAGCCTAGGGAGGACGAAAATAACCTAATTGATCATCCAATGACACAAACACACCTATTGGATGCACAAGATTGGTCTAAAACTCTAATTGGACAAGAATATGCCTATGGAGGACGAAAATGACCTAAATGTTAATCCAATGACACAAATGAACTGATTGGATGCACAAGATTGGTTAAAAACCCTAATTGGACAAGAATAAGCCTAGGGAGGACGAAAATGACCTAAATGTTAATCCAATGACACAACTCAACTTATTGGATGCACAAGATTGGTTAAAAACCCTAATTGGACAAGAACAAGCCTAGGGAGGACGAAAATGACCTAATTGATCATCCAATGACACAAACACACCTATTGGATGCACAAGATTCGTTAAAAACCCTAATTGGACAAGAATATGCCTAGGGAGGACGAAAATGACCTAATTGATCATCCAATGACACAAACACACCTATTGGATGCACAAGATTGGTTAAAAACCCTAATTGGACTATAATATGCCTAGGGAGGACGAAAATGACCTAATTGATCATCCAATGACACAAACACACCTATTGGATGCACAAGATTGGTTAAAAACCCTAATTGGACAAGAATATGCCTAGGGAGGACGAAAATGACCTAAATATTTATTCAATGACACAAACAAAGTTATTGGATGCACAAGATTGGTTAAAAACCCTAATTGGACAAGAATAAGCCTAGGGAGGACGTAAATGACCTAATTGATCATTTAATGACACAAACACACCTATTGGATGCACAAGATTGGTTAAAACCCTAATTGGACAAGAATATGCCTAGGGAGGACGAAAATGACCTAATTGATCATCCAATGACACAAACACACCTATTGGATGCACAAGATTGGTTAAAAACCCTAATTGGACAAGAATAAGCCTAGGGAGGACAAAAATGACCTAAATGTTAATCCAATGACACAACTCAAGTTATTGGATGCACAAGATTGATTAAAAACCTTAATTGGACAAGAATAAGCCTAGGGAGGACGAAAATGACCTAATTGATCATCCAATGACACAAACACACCTACTGGATGCACAAGATTGGTTAAAAACCCTAATTGGACAAGAATAAGCCTAGGGAGGACGAAAATAACCTAATTGATCATCCAATGACACAAACACACCTATTGGATGCACAAGATTCGTTAAAAACCCTAATTGGACAAGAATATGCCTAGGGAGGACGAAAATGACCTAATTGATCATCCAATGACACAAACACACCTATTAGATGCACAAGATTGGTTAAAAACCCTAATTGGACAAGAATTTGCCTAGGGAGGACGAAAATGACCTAATTGATCATCCAATGACACAAACACACCTATTGGATGCACAAGATTGGTTAAAAACCCTAATTGGACAAGAATATGCCTAGGGAGGCCGAAAATGACCTAAATGTTAATCCAATGACACAAATGAACTTATTGGATGCACAACATTGGTTAAAAACCCTAATTGGACAAGAATAAGCCTAGGGAGGACGAAAATAACCTAATTGATCATCCAATGACACAAACACACCTATTGGATGCACAAGATTCGTTAAAAACCCTAATTGGACAAGAATATGCCTAGGGAGGACGAAAATGACCTAATTGATCATCCAATGACACAAACACACCTATTGGATGCACAAGATTGGTTAAAAACCCTAATTGGACAAGAATATGCCTAGGGAGGACGAAAATGACCTAATTGATCATCCAATGACACAAACACACCTATTGGATGCACAAGATTGCTTAAAAACCCTAATTGGACAAGAATATCCTAGGGAGGACGAATATGACCTAAATGTTAATCCAATAACACAAATGAACTTATTGGATGCACAAGATTGGTTAAAAACCCTAATCGGACAAGAATAAGCCTAGGGAGGACGAAAATGACCTAATTGATCATCCAATGACACAAACACACCTATTGGATGCGCAAGATTGGTTAAAAACCCTAATTGGACAAGAATATGCCTAGGGAGGACGAAAATGACCTAAATATTAATTCAATTACACAAACAAACTTATCGGATGCACAAGATTGGTTAAAAACCCTAATTGGACAAGAATAAGCATAGGGAGGACGAAAATAACCTAATTGATAATCCAATGACACAAACACACCTATTGGATGCACAAGATTCGTTAAAAACCCTAATTGGACAAGAATATGCCTAGGGAGGACGAAAATGACCTAATTGATCATCCAATGACACAAACACACCTATTGGATGCACAAGATTGGTTAAAAACCCTAATTGGACAAGAATAAGCCTAGGGAGGACGAAAATGACCTAATTGATCATCCAATGACACAAACACACCTATTGGATGCACAAGATTGGTTAAAAACCCTTATTGGACAAGAATATGCCTATGGAGGACGAAAATTACCTAAATATTAATTCAATGACACAAACAAAGTTATTGGATGCTCAAGATTGGTTAAAAACCCTAATTGGACAAGAATAAGCATAGGGAGGACGTAAATGACCTAATTTATCATCCAATGACACCAACACACCTATTGGATGCACAAGATTGGTTAAAAACCCTAATTGGACAAGAATATGCCTAGGGAGGACGAAAATGACCTAATTGATCATCCAATGACACAAACACACCTATTGGATGCACAAGATTGGTTAAAAACCCTAATTGGACAAGAATAAGCCTAGGGAGGACGAAAATGACCTAATTGATCATCCAATGACACAAACACACCTATTGGATGCACAAGATTGGTTAAAAACCCTAATTGGGAAAGAATAAGCCTAGGGAGGACGAAAATAACCTAATTGATCATCCAATGACACAAACACACCTATTGGATGCACAAGATTCGTTAAAAACCCTAATTGGACAAGAATATGCCTAGGGAGGACGAAAATGACCTAATTGATCATCCAATGACACAAACACACCTATTGGATGCACAAGATTGGTTAAAAACCCTAATTGGACAAGAATATCCCTAGGGAGGACGAAAATGACCTAATTAATCATCCAATGACACAAACTCACGTATTGGATGCACAAGATTGGTTAAAAACCCTAATTGGACAAGAATAAGCCTAGGGAGGACGAAAATGACCTAATTGATCATCCAATGACACAAACACACCTATTGGATGCACAAGATTGGTGTAAAACCCTAATTGGACAAGAATATGCCTAGGGAGGACGAAAATGACCTAATTGATCATCCAATGACACAAATGAACTTATTGGATGCACAAGATTAGTTAAAAACCCTAATTGGACAAGAATAAGCCTAGGGAGGACGAAAATAACCTAATTGATCATCCAATGACACAAACACACCTATTGGATGCACAAGATGGGTTAAAAACCCTAATTGGACAACAATACGCCTAGGGAGGACGAAAATGACCTAAATGTTAATCCAATGACACAAATGAACTTATTAGATGTACAAGATTGGTTAAAAACCCTAATTGGACAAGAATAAGTCTAGGGAGGACGAAAATGACCTAATTGATCATCTAATGACACAAACACACCTATTGGATGCACAAGATTGGTTAAAAACCCTAATTGGACAAGAATAAGCCTAGGGAGGACGAAAATGACCTAATTGATCATCCAATGACACAAACACACCTATTGGATGCACAAGATTGGTTAAAAACCCTAATTGGACAAGAATATGCCTAGGGAGGACGAAAATGACCTAATTGATCATCCAATGACACAAATGAACTTATTGGATGCACAAGATTAGTTAAAAACCCTAATTGGACAAGAATAAGCATAGGGAGGACGAAAATGACCTAATTGATCATCCAATGACACAAACAAACCTATTGGATGCACAAGATTGGTTAAAAACCCTAATTGGACAAGAATATGCCTAGGGAGGACGAAAATGACCTAATTGATCATCCAATGACACAAACACACGTATTGGATGCACAAGATTGGTTAAAAACCCTAATTGGTAAAGAATAAGCCTAGGGAGGACGAAAATGACCTAATTGATCATCCAATGACACAAACACACCTATTGGATGCACAAGATTGGTGTAAAACCCTAATTGGACAAGAATATGCCTAGGGAGGAAGAAAATGACCTAATTGATCATCCAATGACACAAATGAACTTATTGGATGCACAAGATTAGTTAAAAACCCTAATTGGACAAGAATAAGCCTAGGGAGGACGAAAATAACCTAATTGATCATCCAATGACACAAACACACCTATTGGATGCACAAGATTGGTTATAAACCCTAATTGGACAAGAATATGCCTAGGGAGGACGAAAATAACCTAATTGATCTTCCAATGACACAAACACACCTATTGGATGCACAAGATTGGTTATAAACCATAATTGGACAAGAATATGCCTAGGGAGGATGAAAATGACCTAATTGAACATCCAATGACACAAATGAACTTATTGGATGCACAAGATTAGTTAAAAACCCTAATTGGACAAGAATAAGCCTAGCGAGGACGAAAATAACCTAATTGATCATCCAATGACACAAACACACCTATTGGATGCACAAGATTCGTTAAAAACCCTAATTGGACAAGAATATGCCTAGGGAGGACGAAAATGACCTAATTGATCATCCAATGACACAAACACACCTATTGGATGCACAAGATTGGTTAAAAACCCTAATTGGACAAGAATAAGCCTAGGGAGGACGAAAATGACCTAAATGGTAATCCAATGACACAACGCAACTTATTGGATGCACAAGATTGGTTAAAAACCCTAATTGGACAAGAATAAGCCTAGGGAGGATGAAAATGACCTAATTGATCATCCAATGAAACAAACACACCTATTGGATGCACAAGATTTGTTAAAAACCCTAATTGGACAACAATTAGCCTAGAGAGGACGAAAATGACCTAAATGTTAATCCAATGACAAAACTAAACTTATTGGATGCACAAGATTGGTTAAAAACCCTAATTGGACAAGAATAAGCCTAGGGAGAACGAAAATGACCTAATTGATCATCCAATGACACAAACACACCTATTGGATGCACAAGATTCGTTAAAAACCCAAATTGGACAAGAATATGCCTAGGGAGGACGAAAATGACTTAATTGATCATCCAATGACACAAACACACCTATTGGATGCACAAGATTGGTTAAAAACCCTAATTGGACAAGAATAAGCCTAGGGAGGACGAAAATGACCTAATTGATCATCCAATGACACAAACACACCTATTGGATGCACAAGATTGGTGTAAAACCCTAATTGGACAAGAATATGCCTAGGGAGGACGAAAATGACCTAATTGATCATCTAATGACACAAATGAACTTATTGGATGCACAAGATTAGTTAAAAACCCTAATTGGACAAGAATAAGCCTAGGGAGGACAAAAATAACCTAATTGATCATCCAATGACACAAACACACCTATTGGATGCACAAGATTGGTTAAAAACCCTAATTGGACAAGAATAAGCCTAGGGAGGACAAAAATAACCTAATTGATCATCCAATGACACAAACACACCTATTGGATGCACAAGATTGGTTAAAAACCCTAGTTGGACAAGAATATGCCTAGGGAGGACAAAAATGACCTAATTGATCATCCAATGACACAAATGCACTTATTGGATGCACAAGATTGGTTAAAAACCCTAATTGGACAAGAATAAGCCTAGGGAGGACAAAAATGACCTAATTGATCATCCAATGACACAAACACACCTATTGGATGCACAAGATTGGTTAAAAACCCTAATTGGACAAGAATAAGCCTAGGGAGGACGAAAATGACCTAATTGATCATCCAATGACACAAACACACCTATTGGATGCACAAGATTGGTTAAAAACCCTAATTGGACAAGAATATGCCTAGGGAGGACGAAAATGACCTAATTGATCATCCAATGACACAAATGAACTTATTGGATGCACAAGATTAGTTAAAAACCCTTATTGGAAAAGAATTAGCCTAGGGAGGACGGAAATAACCTAATTGATCATCCAATGACACAAACACACCTATTAGATGCACAAGATTGGTCTAAAACTCTAATTGGACAAGAATATGCCTAGGGAAGACGAAAATGACCTAAATGTTAATCCAATGACACAAATGAACTTATTGGATGCACAAGATTGGTTAAAACCCTAATTGGACAAGAATAAGCCTAGGGAGGACGAAAATGACCTAAATGTTAATCCAATGACACAACTCAACTTATTGGATGCACAAGATTGGTTAAAAACCCTAATTGGGCAAGAATAAGCCTAGGGAGGACGAAAATGACCTAATTGATCATCCAATGACACAAACACACCTATTGGATGCACAAGATTGGTTAAAAACCCTAATTGGACAAGAATAAGCCTAGGGAGGACGAAAATGACCTAATTGATCATCCAATGACACAAACACACCTATTGGATGCACAAGATTGGATAAAAACCCTAATTGGACAAGAATATGCCTAGGGAGGACATAAATGACTTAATTGATCATCCAATGACACAAACACACCTACTGGATGCACAAGATTGGTTAAAAACCCTAATTGGACAAGAATATGCCTAGGGAGGACGAAAATGACCTAAATATTAATTCAATGACACAAACAAACTTATCGGATGCACAAGATTGGTTAAAAACCCTAATTAGACAAGAATAAGCTTAGGGAGGACGAAAATGACCTAATTGATCATCCAATGACACAAACACACCTATTGGATGCACAAGATTGGTTAAAAACCCTAATTGGACAAGAATAAGCCTAGGGAGGACGAAAATGACCTAATTGATCATCCAATGACACAAACACACCTATTGGATGCACAAGATTTGTTAAAAACCCTAATTGGACAAGAATATGGCTAGGGAGGACGAAAATGACCTAATTGATCATCCAATGACACAAACACACCTATTGGAAGCACAAGATTGGTTTAAAACCTAATTGGACAAGAATATGCCTAGGGAGGACGAAAATGACCTAATTGATCATCCAATGAAACAAACACACCTATTGGATGCACAAGATTGGTTAAAAACCCTAATTGGACAAGAATATGCCTAGGCAGGACGAAAATGACCTAATTAATCATCCAAACACAAACACACCTATTGGATGCACAAGATCGGTTAAAAACCCTAATTGGACAAGAATAAGCCTAGGGAGGACGAATATGACCTAATTGATCATCCAATGACACAAACACACCTATTGGATGCACAAGATTGGTTAAAAACCCTAATTGGACAAGAATATGCCTAGGGAGGACGAAAATAACCTAATTGATCATCCAATGACACAAACACACCTATTGGATGCACAAGATTGCTTAAAAACCCTAATTGGACAAGAATATGCCTAGGGAGGACGAAAATGACCTAATTGATCATCCAATGACACAAATACACCTATTGGATGCACAAGATTGGTTAAAAACCCTAATTGGACAAGAATATGCCTAGGGAGGACGAAAATGACCTAAAAATTAATTCAATGAAACAAACAAACTTATTGGATGCACAAGATTGGTTAAAAACCCTAATTGGACAAGAATATGCCTAGGGAGGACGAAAATGACCTAATTGATCATCCAATGACACAAACACACCTATTGGATGCACAAGATTGGTTAAAAACCCTAATTGGACAAGAATAAGCCTAGGGAGGACGTAGATGACCTAATTGATCATCCAATGACACAAACACACCTATTGGATGCACAAGATTGGTTAAAAACCCTAATTGGACAAGAATATGCCTAGGGAGGACGAAAATGACCTAAATATTAATTCAATGACACAAACAAAGTTATTGGATGCACATGATTGGTTAAAAACCCTAATTGAACAAGAATAAGCCTTGGGAGGACGAAAATGACCTAATTGATCATCCAATGACACAAACACACCTATTGGATGCACAAGATTGGTTAAAAACCCTAATTGGACAAGAATATGCCTAGGGAGGACGAAAATGACCAAAATATTAATTCAATGACACAAACAAAGTTATTGGATGCACAAGATTGGTTAAAAACCCTAATTTGACAAGAATAAGTCAAGGGAGGACGAAAATGACCTAATCGATCATTCAATGACACAAACACACCTATTGGATGCACAAGATTGGTTAAAAACCCTAATTGGACAAGAATAAGCCTAGGGAGGACGAAAATGACCTAATTGATCATCCAATGACACAAACACACCTATTGGATGCACAAGATTGGTTAAAAACCCTAATTGGACAAGAATAAGCCTAGGGAGGACGAAAATGACCTAATTGATCATCCAATGACACAAATGAACTTATTGGATGCACAAGATTTGTTAAAAACCCTAATTGGACAAGAATAAGCCTAGGGAGGACGAAAATGACCTAATTGATCATCCAATGACACAATCACACCTATTGGATGCACAAGATTGGTTAAAAACCCTGATTGGAAGAGAATAAGCCTAGGGAGGACGAAAATGACCTAATTGATCATCCAATGACACAAACACACCTATTAGATGCACAAGATTGGTTAAAAACCCTAATTGGACAAGAATAAGCCTAGGGAGGACGAAAATGACCTAATTGATCATCCAATGACACAAACACACCTATTGGATGCACAAGACTGGTTAAAAACCCTAATTGGATAAGAATAAGCCTAGGGAGGACGAAAATGACCTAATTGATCATCCAATGACACAAACACACCTATTGGATGCACAAGATTGGTTAAAAACCCTAATTGGACAAGAATAAGCCTAGGGAGGACGAAAATGACCTAATTGATCATCCAATGACACAAACACACCAATTGGATGCACAAGATTCGTTAAAAACCCTAATTGGACAAGAATATGCCTAGGCAGGACGAAAATGACCTAATTGATCATCCAATGACTCAAACACACCTATTGGATGCACAAGATTGGTTAAAAACCCTAATTGGAAAAGAATATGCCTAGGGAGGACGAAAATTACCTAAATGGTAATCCAATGACACAACTCAACTTATTGGATGCACAAGATTGGTTAAAAACCCTAATTGGACAAGAATATGCCTAGGGTGGACGAAAATGACCTAATTGATCATCCAATGACACAAATGAACTTATTGGATGCACAAGATTAGTTAAAAACCCTAATTGGACAAGAATAAGCCTAGGGAGGACGAAAATAACCTAATTGATCATCCAATGACACAAACACACCTATTGGATGCACAAGATTGGTTAAAAACCCTAATTGGACAAGAAAAAGCTTAGGGAGGACGAAAATGACCTAAATGTTAATCCAATGACACCACTCAACTTATTGGATGCACAAGATTGGTTAAAAACCCTAATTGGACAAGAACACGCCTACGGAGGACGAAAATGACCTAATTGATCATCCAATGACACAAATGAACTTATTGGATGCACAAGATTAGTTAGAAACCCTAATTGGACAAGAATATGCCTAGGGAGGACGAAAATGACCTAATTGGTCATCCACTGACACAAACACACCTGTTGGATGCACAAGATTGGTTAAAAACCCTAATTGGACTAGAATAAGCCTAGGGAGGACGAATATGACCTATTTGATCATCCAATGACACAAACACACCTATTGGATGCACAAGATTGGTTAAAAACCCTAATTGGACAAGAATAAGCCTAGGGAGGACGAAAATGACCTAATTGATCATCCAATGACACAAACACACCTATTGGATGCACAAGATTGGTTAAAAACCCTAATTGGACAAGAATAAGCCTAGGGAGGACGAAAATGACCTAATTGATCATCCAATGACACAAACACACCTATTGGATGCACAAGATTGGTTTAAAACCCTAGTTGGACAAGAATATGCCTATGGAGGACGAAAATGACCAAATTTATCATCCAATGACACAAATGAACTTATTGGATGCACAAGATTGGTTAAAAACCCTAATTGGACAAGAATAAGCCTAGGGAGGACGAAAATGACCTAATTGATCATCCAATGACACAAACACACCTATTGGATGCACAAGATTGGTTAAAAACCCTAATTGGACAAGAATATGCCTAGGGAGGACGAAAATGACCTAATTGATCATCCAATGACACAAACACACCTATTGGATGCACAAGATTGGTTAAAAACCCTAATTGGACAAGAATATGCCTAGGGAGGACGAATATTACCTAAATGTTAATCCAATAACACAAATGAACTTATTGGATGCACAAGATTGGTTAAAAACCCTAATTGGACAAGAATAAGCCTAGGGAGAACGAAAATGACCTAATTGATCATCCAATGACACAAACACACCTATTGGATGCACAAGATTGGTTAAAAACCCTAATTGGACAAGAATATGCCTAGTGAGGACGAAAATGACCTAATTGATCATCCAATGACACAAATGAACTTATTGGATGCACAAGATTGGTTAAAAACCCTAATTGGACAAGAATAAGCCTAGGGAGGACGAAAATAACCTAATTGATCATCCAATGACACAAACACACCTATTGGATGCACAAGATTGGTCTAAAACTCTAATTGGACAAGAATATGCCTAGGGAGGACGAAAATGACCTAATTGATCATCCAATGACACAAACACACCTATTGGATGCACAAGATTCGTTAAAAACCCTAATTGGACAAGAATATGCCTAGGGAGGACGAAAATAACCTAAATGTTCATCCAATAACACAAACATATCTATTGGATGAACAAGATTGGTTAAAAACCCTAATTGGACAAGAATAAGCTTAGGGAGGACAAAATTGACCTGAATGTTAATCCAATGACACAAACACACCTATTGGATGCACAAGATTGGTTAAAATCCTAATTGGACAAGAATAAGCCTAGGGAGGACGAAAATGACCTAAATGTTAATCCAATGACACAAACAAACCTATTGGATGCACAAGATTGGTTAAAAACCCTAATTGGACTAGAATAAGCCTAGGGAGGACGAAAATGACTTAAATGTTCATCCAATGACACAAATGAACATATTGAATACACAAGATTGGTTAAAGACCCTAATTGGACTAGAATAAGCCTTGGAAGGACGAAAATGAACTAAATGTTCATCCAATGACACAAACACACCTATTGGATGCACAAGATTGGTTAAAAACCCTAATTGGACATGATTAAGCCTAGGTAGGATGAAAATGACCTAAATGTACATCCAATGACACAAACACATCTATTGGATGCACAAGATAGCTTAAAAACCCTAATTGGACAAGAATAAGACTTGGGAAGACGAAAATGACCTAAATGTTCATCCAATGACACAAACACACCTATTGGATACAAAAAATATGTTAAAAAACCTAATTGGAAATTAATAAGCCTAGCGAGGATGAAAATGACCTAAATGTTCACCCAATGACACTAAGACACTTATTGGATGCACAAGATTGGTTAAAAACCCTAATTGGACAAGAATAAGCCTTGGGTGGACGAAAATGACCTAAATGTTCACCCAATGACACACACTTATTGGATGCACACGATTTGTTAAAAACACTAATAGGACAAGAATAAGCCTAGGGGGGACGAAAATGACCTAAATGTTCATCCAATGACACAAACACACTTATTGGATGCACAAGATTGGTTAAAAACCCTAATTGGACATGATTAAGCCTAGGTAGGACGAAAATGACCTAAATGTACATCCAATGACACAAACACATCTATTGGATGCACAAGATAGCTTAAAAACCCTAATTGGACAAGAATAAGACTTGGGAAGACGAAAATGACCTAAATGTTCATCCAATGACACAAAAACACCTATTGGATGCACAAGATTTCTTAAAAACCCTAATTGGACAAGAATAAGACTAGGGAGGACGAAAATGACATAAATGTTCATCCAATGACCCAAACATATCTATTGGATGCATAAGATCGGTTAAAAACCCTAATTGGACAAGAATAAGCTTAGGGAGGACGAAAATGACCTAAATGTTAATCCAATGAAAAAAACACACCTATTGGATGCACAAGATTGGTTAAAAACCCTAATTGGACAAGAATAAGCCTAGGGAGGATGAAAATGACTTAAATGTTCATACAAAGACACAAACAAACCTATTGGATGTACAAGATAGGTCAAAAACCCTAATTGGACAAGAACAAGCCTAGGGAGGACGAAAACGACCTAAATTTTCATCCAATAACAGAAACATACCTATTGGATGCACAAGATTGGTTAAAAACCCTAATTGGACAAGAATAAGCCTAGGGAGGACGAAAATAACCAAAATGTTCATCCAATGACACAAATGAACTTACTGGATACACAAGTTTTGTTAAAAACCCTAATTGGACAAGAATAAGCCTAAGGAGGACGAAAATTACCTAAATGTACATCCAATGACATAAATGAACCTATTGGATGCAAAAAAATATGTTAAAAACTATAATTGGACAAGAATAAGCCTAAAGAGGACGAATATGACCTAAATGTTCATCCAATGACACAAATGAACTTATTGGATGCACAAGATTGGTTAAAAACCCTAATTCGACAAGATTAAGCCTTGCGATGACGAAAAATGACCTAAATGTTCATCCAATAACACAAACATATCTATTGGATGCACAACATTGGTTAAAAACCCTAATTTGACAAGAATAAGCTTAGGGAGGACAAAATTGACCTGAATGTTAATCCAATGACACAAACACACCTATTGGATGCACAAGATTGGTTAAAAATCCTAATTGGACAAGAATAAGCCTAGGGAGGACGAAAATGACCTAAATCTTAATCCAATGACACAAACAAACCTATTGGATGCACAAGATTGGTAAAAACCCCTAATTGGACAAGAATAATCCTAAGGAGGACGAAAATGACCAAAATGTTCATCCAATGACACAAATGAACTTATTGGATGCACAAGATTTGTTAAAAACCCTAATTGGACAAGAATAAACCTAAGGAGGACGAAAATGACCTAAATGTACATCCAATGACACAAATGAATTTATTGGATGCAAAAAATATCTTAAAAACCCTAATTGGACAACAGTAAGCCTAAAGAGGACAGAAATTACCTAAATGTTAATCCAATGAAACAAACACACCTATTGGATGCACAAAATCGGGTTAAAAACCCTAATTGAACAAGAATAAACCTAGGGAGACCGAAATTGACCAAAATGTTAATCGAAAGGTACAAACACACCTATTGGATGCACAAGATTGGATAAAAACCCTAATTGGACAAGAATAACCCTAGGGAGGTCAAAAATGACCTAAATGTTCATCCAATGACACAAATGAACTTATTGGATGCACAAGATTTGTTAAAAACTCTAATTGGACAAGAATAAGCCTAAGGAGGACAAAAATAACCTAAATGTACATCCAATTACACAAATGAACTTACTGGATGCACAAAAGTGGTTAAAAACCCTAATTGGACAACAATAAGACTACGGAGGACGAAAATGACCTAAATGTTAATCCAATGACACAAATGAACTTATTGGATGCACAAGATTGGTTAAAGACCCTAATTGGACTAGAATAAGCCTTGGAAGGACGAAAATGACCTAAATGTTCATCCAATGACACAAACACACCTATTGGATGCACAAGATTGGTTAAAAACCCTAATTGGACAAGAATAAGCCTAGGGAGGACGAAAATGACCTAAATGTTCATCTAATGACACAAATGAACTTATTGGATACAAAAAATATGTTAAAAACCCTAATTGGACATTAATAAGCCTAGGGAGGATGAAAATGACCTAAATGTTCACCCAATGACACTAACACACTTATTGGCTGCACAAGATTGGTTAAAACCCCTAATTGGACAAGAATAAGCCTTGGGTGGACGAAAATGACCTAAATGTTCACCCAATGACACAAATAAACTTATTGGATGCACAATATTGGTTAAAAACCCTAATTAGACAAGATTAAGCCTTGCGATGACGAAAATGACCTAAATGTTCATCCAATGACACAAACATATCTATTGGATGCACAAGATTGGTTAAAAACCCTACTTGGGCAAGAAAAAGCTTAGGGAGGACAAAATGGACCTAAATGTTAATCCAATGACACAAACACACCTATTGGATGCACAAGATTGGTTAAAAATCCTAATGGGACAAGAATAAGCCTAGGGAGGACGAAAATGACCTAAATGTTAATCCAATGACATAAACACACCAATTGGATGCACAAGAGTGGTTAAAAACCCTAATTGGACCAGAATAAGCCTAGGGAGGACGAAAATGACCTAAATGTTCATCCAAAGACTCAAGCACACCTATTGGATGCACAAGATTGGTTAAAAACCCTAATTGGACAAGAATAAGCCTCGGGAGGACGAAAATGAACTAAATGTTCATCCAATGACACAAACATACCTATTGGATGTTAGACATATGTTCGTTTTTGATGTTATTGACAAGCATACAATCTGAAATAAATCTAACATTGTCAACTGAGAAAAATTTCAGGAACAACAAATTCAATCCTACATACTCGAGATAATTGCTTGGAACTCAAGGAATCAACAAAAGCTTGATGATCCATGAGCACATCGATTAGTACAATCGATTCTATAACAGGGTTAAATTGTTTTATAAAGTCTGGGGTTACCCAATCGATTGGCACAATCGATTTGCACATCCTTGAAGAAATCAAACGGGCTATCAATCGATTCTCCAAATCGATTGGTACACCTATTAGAAAATAAATTGTGCAAGTCAGAGAGCCAGTTTGCCACAAATCGATTCGGCAAATCGATTGAGTAAATCACCAAGACTGAACTGATTGTTTACATCGATTAGACAAATCGATTGACATACTTACTGAAATTAAAATGTGCAAGTCAGTAGCACGTTTTGCAGGCAATCGATTTGGCAAATCGATTGAATGAATCACATCTTTAAGTTTTGTTCTGTCTACATCGATTGACACAATCGATTGTTAATGTCCCAGAGCCAAACCTGTTTACTAAATCGATTAGGCCAATCGATTCACTAAAACAAGTTTCAAAATAACTTAGGTCTGGAACATACACAATCGATTACCACAATCTGCTTATATACATCTGTGTTACAAATGTTGGCATCAATCGAATTGGTAAATCGATTGAATAAACCAACTGATGAAAAGTGCTTCAGACTTAAAGTCCACAATCGATTGGCACAATCGATTGGCACAAAAAGTTTTAGAAACAGAGATGACTGAATGGTTGAATCGATTAAGTACATCGATGGTTTTGATCTCGTTGTTTGAACAAAACACATCAAGTCGATTCTGCAAATCAATTTAATTATATATTGTCATCAAAGTCTGAAGAACTACTTAAATTAATCGATTGGGTAAATCGATTAGAATGTTCAGTTACAAGATTCAAGAAAAACAAGACTCGCGAAATCGATTGAGGAAATCGATTAGCCAGCCTTATGACTTTAATGAATCGATTGAGTAAATCGATTCATATGTTGTTTTTCTTGAAACTATATAAACTGTTTTACATTCTCTTCTTCTCACATATACATACATACATAATAACAATAACACAGATACAACAACAATATACACATAACTTTCTAATATCTTTGTTTCTCACTGTGAAATAACTTTGAACATTGCTTTTTCAGTAATGGAGATTCATCTTTCATGATCAACAAAGACTGAGAAAGATTGCTGGAGAAACAACTTTAGAGAAGAAGACTGCTGAAGAAATTTTATGTAATTTCTGTTTTAGACAAATTCTGTAAACAAATTATGTAAACAAATAACATTGAGAAATCCAGTCTTAACTAGTGGTTATCTTCTGTGATTGAGAGGTCTCATCAAGAAGAAACTTGACTGTAATCTTGGAAGAGTTTATGGGAGATAAACTCTGGGATTCAGGGAGATAAGAATAGAATAGAAAGAATCGTTTTAGATTGATAGGCGAGGAGCTAGAACATCTGTAAACGGATTCTGAGACATTCTAATGGAAAGGCCAAGATTGGATTTGATCTTGGGACTGGACGTAGGTCGTTCAACAACGGCTGAACCAGTATAAATCACTGCGTACCATCTTTCTTACCCTTATCTCTTTTTCATTTCTGCATTGTGTATTTGTTTGATATTGATTGATTGCTTAAATATCTTTCTGCATATTTTGACATTACATGAAAGATTGTTTCTAGCATGATTGTATGTGAATCAATATCTTGAATAATAAATGTTCCTGGTGCATCTCTCAATATATTCTGTGATCCATATACTTTGTGCATTCATTAGTATTGTAAATTTGGGACCATGATTGATGCTCTGTTTAATAAATGTACAATTTGTTAAACTGCTGCGCATATCTCTAAAAATAGGTAATCTTCCGCATACTTTTCATTTAACAGAGGTTACTGGTACCATCATTGGATGCACAAGATTGGTTAAAAACCCTAATTGGACAAGAATAAGCCTAAGGAGGACGAAATGACCTAAATGTACATCCAATGACACAAATGAACTTATTGGATGCAAAAACTATGTTAAAAACCCTAATTGGACATTAATAAGCCTAGGGAAGAGGAAAATGACCTAAATGTTCACCCAATGACACTAACACACTTATTGGATGCACAAGATTGGTTAAAAACCCTAATTGGACAAGAATAAGTCTAGGGTGGATGAATATGACCTAAATGTTCATCCAATGACACAAACACACTTATTGGATGCACAAGATTGGTTAAAAACACTAATTGGACTAAAATAAGCCTAGGGAGGACGAAAATGACCTAAATGTTCATCCAATGACACAAATGAACATATTGAATACACAAGATTGGTTAAAGACCCTAATTGGACTAGAATAAGCCTTGGAAGGACGAAAATGAACTAAATGTTCATCCAATGACACAAACACACCTATTGGATGCACAAGATTGGTTAAAAACCCTAATTGGACAAGAATAAGCCTAGGGAGGACGAAAATGACCTAAATGTTCATCCAATGACAAAAACACACCTATTGGATGCACAAGATTGGTTAAAAACCCTAATTGGACAAGAATAAGCCTAGGGAGGACGAAAATGACCAAAATGTTCATCCAATGACACAAATGAACTTACTGGATACACAAGATTTGTTAAAAACCCTAATTGGACAAGAATAAGCCTAAGGAGGACGAAAATGACCTAAATGTACATCCAATGACACAAATGAACTTATTGGATGCACAAGATTGGTTAAAAACCCTAATTTGACAAGATTAAGCCTTGTGAGGACGAAAATGACCTAAATGTTCATCCAATAACACAAACATATCTATTGGATGCACAAGATTGGTTAAAAACCCCAATTGGACAAGAATATGCTTAGGGAGGACAAAATTGACCTGAATGTTAATCCAATGACACAAACACACCTATTGGATGCACAAGATTGGTTAAAAATCCTAATTGGACAAGAATAAGCCTAGGGAGGACGAAAATGACCTAAATATTAATCCAATGACACAAACACACATATTGGATGCACAAGATTGGTTAAAAACCCTAATTGGACTAGAATAAGCCTAGGGAGGACGAAAATGACCTAAATGTTCATCCAATGACAAAAACACACCTATTAGATGCACACGATTGGTAAAAAACCCTAATTGGACAAGAATAAGCCTAAGGAGGACGAAAATGACCAAAATGTTCATCTAATGACAAAAATGAACTTATTGGATACAAAAAATATGTTAAAAACCCTAATTGGAAATTAATAAGCCTAGCGAGGATGAAAATGACCTAAATTTTCACCCAATGACACTAAGACACTTGTTGGATGCACAAGATTGGTTAAAAACCCTAATTGGACAAGAATAAGCCTTGGGTGGACGAAAATGACCTAAATGTTCACCCAATGACACACACTTATTGGATGCATACGATTTCTTAAAAACACTAATAGGACAAGAATAAGCCTAGGATGGACGAAAATGACCTAAATGTTCATCCAATGACACAAACACACTTATTGGATGCACAAGATTGGTTAAAAACCCTAATTGGACATGATTAAGCCTAGGTAGGAGGAAAATGACCTAAATGTACATCCAATGACACAAACACATCTATTGGATGCACAAGATAGCTTAAAAACTCGAATTGGACAAGAATAAGACTAGGGAAGACGAAAATGACCTAAATGTTCATTTAATGACACAAAAACACCTATTGGATGCACAAGATTTCTTAAAAACCCTAATTGGACAAGAATAATACTAGGGAGGACGAAAATGACCTAAATGTTCATCCAATGACACAAACATATCTATTGGATGCATAAGATCGGTTAAAAACCCTAATTGGACAAGAATAAGCCTGGGGAGGACGAAAATGACCAAAATGTTCATCCAATGACACAAATGAACTTACTGGATACACAAGATTTGTTAAAAACCCTAATTGGACAAGAATAAGCCTAAGGAGGACGAAAATGACCTAAATGTACATCCAATGACATAAATGAACCTATTGGATGCAAAAAAATATGTTAAAAACTATAATTGGACAAGAATAAGCCTAAAGAGGACGAATATGACCTAAATGTTCATCCAATGACACAAATGAACTTATTGGATGCACAAGATTGGTTAAAAACCCTAATTCGACAAGATTAAGCCTTGCGAGGACGAAAATGACCTAAATGTTCATCCAATAACACAAACATATCTATTGGATGCACAAGATTGGTTAAAAACCCTAATTTGACAAGAATAAGCTTAGGGAGGACAAAATTGACCTGAATGTTAATCCAATGACACAAACACACCTATTGGATGCACAAGATTGGTTAAAAATCCTAATTGGACAAGAATAAGCCTAGGGAGGACGAAAACGACCTAAATGTTAATCCAATGACACAAACAAACATATTGGATGCACAAGATTGGTTAAAAACCCTAATTGGACAAGAATAAGCCTAAGGAGGACGAAAATGACCTAAATGTTCATCCAATGACAAAAACACACCTATTAGATGCACACGATTGGTAAAAAACCCTAATTGGACAAGAATAATCCTAAGGAGGACGAAAATGACCAAAATGTTCATCCAATGACACAAATGAACTTATTGGATGCACAAGATTTGTTAAAAACCCTAATTGGACAAGAATAAACCTAAGGAGGACGAAAATGACCTAAATGTACATCCAATGACACAAATGAATTTATTGGATGCAAAAAATATCTTAAAAACCCTAATTGGACAACAGTAAGCCTAAAGAGGACAGAAATGACCTAAATGTTAATCCAATGAAACAAACACACCTATTGGATGCACAAAATCGGGTTAAAAACCCTAATTGAACAAGAATAAACCAAGGGAGACCGAAATTGACCAAAATGTTAATCGAAAGATACAAACACACCTATTTGATGCACAAGATTGGATAAAAACCCTAATTGGACAAGAATAACCCTAGGGAGGTCAAAAATGACCTAAATGTTCATCCAATGACACAAATGAACTTATTGGATGCACAAGATTTGTTAAAAACTCTAATTGGATAAGAATAAGCCTAAGGAGGACAAAAATAACCTAAATGTACATCCAATTACACAAATGAACTTCTTGGATGCACAAAAGTGGTTAAAAACCCTAATTGGACAACAATAAGACTACGGAGGACGAAAATGACCTAAATGTTAATCCAATGACACAAATGAACTTATTGGATGCACAAGATTGGTTAAAGAACCTAATTGGACTAGAATAAGCCTTGGAAGGACGAAAATGACCTAAATGTTCATCCAATGACACAAACACACCTATTGGATGCACAAGATTGGTTAAAAACCCTAATTGGACAAGAATAAGCCTAGGGCGGACGAAAATGACCTAAATGTTCATCTAATGACACAAATGAACTTATTGGATACAAAAAATATGTTAAAAACCCTAATTGGACATTAATAAGCCTAGGGAGGATGAAAATGACCTAAATGTTCACCCAATGACACTAACACACTTATTGGCTGCATAAGATTGGTTAAAACCCCTAATTGGACAAGAATAAGCTTAGGGAGGACAAAATTGACCTTAATGTTAATCCAATGACACAAACACACCTATTGGATGCACAAGATTGGTTAAAAATCCTAATTGGACAAGAATAAGCCTAGGGAGGACGAAAATGACCTAAATATTAATCCAATGACACAAACACACATATTGGATGCACAAGATTGGTTAAAAACCCTAATTGGACCAGAATAAGCCTAAGGAGGACGAAAATGACCTAAATGTTCATCAAATGACAAAAACACACCTATTAGATGTACACGATTGGTAAAAAACCCTAATTGGACAAGAATAAGCCTAAGGAGGACGAAAATGACCAAAATGTTCATCAAATGACACAAATGAACTTATTGGATACAAAAATTATGTTAAAAACCCTAATTGGAAATTAATAAGCCTAGCGAGGATGAAAATGACCTAAATGTTCACCCAATGACACTAAGACACTTATTGGATGCACAAGATTGGTTAAAAACCCTAATTGGACAAGAATAAGCCTAGGGAGGACGAAAATGACCAAAATGTTCATCCAATGACACAAATGAACTTACTGGATACACAAGATTTGTTAAAAACCCTAATTGGACAAGAATAAGCCTAAGGAGGACGAAAATGACCTAAATGTACATCCAATTACATAAATGAACCTATTGGATGCAAAAAAATATGTTAAAAACTATAATTGGACATGAATAAGCCTAAAGAGGACGAATATGACCTAAATGTTCATCCAATGACACAAATGAACTTATTGGATGCACAAGATTGGTTAAAAACCCTAATTCGACAAGATTAAGCCTTGCGAGGACGAAAATGACCTAAATGTTCATCCAATAACACAAACATATCTATTGGATGCACAAGATTTGTTAAAAACCCTAATTTGACAAGAATAAGCTTAGGGAGGACAAAATTGACCTGAATGTTAATCCAATGACACAAACACACCTATTAATGGCACAAGATTGGTTGAAAATCCTAATTGGACAAGAATAAGCCTAGGGAGGACGAAAATGACCTAAATGTTAATCCAATGACACAAACAAACCTATTGGATGTACAAGATTGGTTAAAAACCCTAATTGGACCAGAATAAGCCTAAGGAGGACGAAAATGACCTAAATGTTCATCCAATGACAAAAACACACCTATTAGATGCACACGATTGGTAAAAGACCCTTATTACTGGATGCACAAAAGTGGTTAACAACCCTAATTGGACAACAATAAGACTACGGAGGACGAAAATGACCTAAATGTTAATCCAATGACACAAATGAACTTATTGGATGTACAAGATTGGTTAAAGACCCTAATTGGACTAGAATAAGCCTTGGAAGGACGAAAATGACCTAAATGTTTATCCAATGACACAAACACACCTGTTGGATGCACAAGATTGGTTAAAAACCCTAATTGGACAAGAATAAGCCTAGGGAGGACGAAAATGACCTAAATGTTCATCTAATGACACAAATGAACTTATTGGATACAAAAAATATGTTAAAAACCCTAATTGGACATTAATAAGCCTAGGGAGGATGAAAATGACCTAAATGTTCATCCAATGACACAAACACACCTATTGGATGCACAAGATTGGTTAAAAATCCTAATTGGACAAGAATAAGCCTAGGGAGGACGAAAATGACCTAAATGTTAATCCAATGACATAAACACACCAATTGGATGCACAAGATTGGTTAAAAACCCTAATTGGACCAGAATAAGCCTAGGGAGGACGAAAATGACCTAAATGTTCATCCAAAGACTCAAACACACCTATTGGATGCACAAGATTGGTTAAAAACCCTAATTGGACAAGAATAAGCCTCGGGAAGACGAAAATGAACTAAATGTTCATCCAATGACACAAACATACCTATTGGATGCACAAGATTGGTTAAAAACCCTAATTGGACAAGAATAAGCCTAAGGAGGACGAAATGACCTAAATGTACATCTAATGACACAAATGAACTTATTGGATGCAAAAAATATGTTAAAAACCCTAATTGGACATTAATAAGCCTAGGGAAGAGGAAAATGACCTAAATGTTCACCCAATGACACTAACACACTTATTGGATGCACAAGATTGGTTAAAAACCCTAATTGGACAAGAATAAGTCTAGGGTGGATGAATATGACCTAAATGTTCATCCAATGACACAAACACACTTATTGGATGCACAAGATTGGTTAAAAACCTTAATTGGACAAGAATAAGCCTTGGGAGGACAAAAACGACCTAAATGTTAATCCAATGACACAAACACACCTATTAGATGCACACGATTGGTAAAAAAACCCTAATTGGACAAGAATAAGCCTAGGGAGGACGAAAATGACCAAAATGTTCATCCAATGACACAAATGAACTTACTGGATGCACAAGATTTGTTAAAAACCGTAATTGGACAAGAATAAGCCTAAGGAGGACCAAAATGACCTAAATGTACATCCAATGACACAAATGAAGTTATTGGATGCAACAAATATGTTAAAAACCCTAATTGGACAAGAATAAGCCTAAAGAGGACGAATATGACTTAAATGTTCATCCAATGACACAAACGAACTTATTGGATGCACAAGATTGGTTAAAAACCCTAATTGGACAACAATAAGCCTTGCGAGCACGAAAATGACCTAAATGTTCATTCAATGACACAAACATATCTATTGGATGCACAAGATTGGTTAAAAAGCCTAATTGGACAAGAATAAGCTTAGGGAAGACAAAATTGACCTAAATGTTAATCCAATGACACAAACACACCTATTGGATGCACAAGATTGGTTAAAAACCCTAATTGGTCAAGAATAAGACTAGGGAGGACGAAAATGACCTAAATGTTAATCCAATGACACAAACACACCTATTGGACCCACAAGATTGGTTAAAAACCCTAATTGGACCAGAATAAGCCTAGGGAGGACGAAAATGACCTAAATGTTCATCCAATGACAAAAACACACCTATTAGATGCACACGATTGGTAAAAAAACCCTAATTGGACAAGAATAAACCTATGGAGGACGGAAATGACCAAAATGTTCATCCAATGACACAAATGAACTTATTGGATGCACAAGATTTGTTAAAAACCCTAATTGGACAAGAATAAGCCTAAGGATGACAAAAATAACCTAAATGTACATCCAATTACACAAATAAACTTATTGGATGCACAAAAGTGGTTAAAATCCCTAATTGGACAACAATAAGCCTACGGAGGACGAAAATGACTTAAATGTTAATCCAATGACACAAATGAACTTATTGGATGCACAAGATTGGTTAAAGACCCTAATTGGACTAGAATAAGCCTTGGAAGGACGAAAATGACCTAAATGTTCATCCAATGACAAAAACACACCTATTGGATGCACAAGATTGGTTAAACACCCTAATTGGACAAGAATAAGCCTAGGGAGGACGAAAATGACCTAAATGTTCATCCAATAACAAAAACACACCTATTGGATGCACAAGATTGGTTAAAAACCCTAATTGGACAAGAATAAGCCTAGGGAGGAAGAAAATGACGAAAATGTTCATCGGAAGATACAAACACACCTATTGGATGCACATAATTGGTTAAAAACCCTTATTGAACAAGAATAACCCTAGGGAGGTCGATAATGACCTAAATGTTCATCCAATGACACAAATGAACTTATTGGATGCACAAGATTTGTTAAAAACCCTAATTGGACAAGAATAAGCCTAAGGATGACAAAAATAATCTAAATGTACATCCAATTACACAATTGAACTTATTAGATGCACAAAAGTGGTTAAAAACCCTAATTGGACAACAATAAGCCTACGGAGGACGAAAATGACCTAAATGTTAATCCAATGACACAAATGAACTTATTGGATGCACAAGATTCGTTAAAGACCCTAATTGGACTAGATTAAGCCTTGGAATGACGAAAATGACCTAAATGTTCATCCAATGACACAGACACACCTATTGGATGCACAAGATTGGTTAAAAACCCTAATTGGACAAGAATAAGCCTAGGGAGGACGAAAATGACCTAAATGTTCATCCATTAACAAAAACACACCTATTGGATGCACAAGATTGGTTAAAAACCCTAATTGGACAAGAATAAGCCTACGAAGGACGAAAATGACCAAACTGTTCATCCTATCACACAAATGAACTTACTAGATGCACAAGATTTGTTAAAAACCCTAATTGGACAAGCATAAGCCTAAGGAGGACGAAAATGACCTAAATGTACATCCAATGACACAAATGAACTTATTGGATGTAAAAAATATGTTAAAAACCTTAATTGGACAAGAATAAGCCTAAAGAGGACGAATATGACCTAAATGTTCATCCAATGACACAAATGAACTTATTGGATGCACAAGATTGGTTAAAAACCCTAATTGGACAAGATTAAGCCTTGCAAGACAAAAATGACCTAAATGTTCATCCAATAACACAAACATATCTATTGGATGCACAAGATTGGTTAAAAACCCTAATTGGACAAGAATAAGCTTAGGGAGGACCAAATTGACCTGAATGTTAATCCAATGACACAAACACACCTATTGGATGCACAAGATTGGTTAAAAATCCTAATTGGACAAGAATAAGCCTATGGAGGACGAAAATGACCTAAATGTTTATCCAATGACACAAACAAACCTATTGGATGCACAAGAATGGTTAAAGACCCTAATTGGACTAGAATAAGCCTTGGAAGGACGAAAATGACCTAAATGTTCATCCAATGACACAAACACACCTATTGGATGCACAAGATTGGTTAAAAACCTTAATTGGACAAGAATAAGCCTAGGGAGGACGAAAATGACCTAAATGTTCATCTAATGACACAAATGAACTTATTGGATGCAAAAAATATGTTAAAAACCATAATTGGACAAGAATAAGCCAAAGAGGACGAAAATGACGTAAATGTTCATCCAATGACACAAATAAACTTATTGGATGCACAAGATTGGTTAAAAACCCTAATTGGACAAGATTAAGCCTTGCGATGACGAAAATGACCTAAATGTTCATCCAATGACACAAACATATCTATTGGATGCACAAGATTGGTTAAAAACCCTACTTGGGCAAGAAAAAGCTTAGGGAGGACAAAATGGACCTAAATGTTAATCCAATGACACAAACACACCGATTGGATGCACAAGATTGGTTAAAAATTCTAATTGGACAAGAATAAGCCTAGGGAGGACGAAAATGACCTAAATGTTAATCCAATGACATAAACACACCAATTGGATGCACAAGATTGGTTAAAAACCCTAATTGGACCAGAATAAGCCTAGGGAGGACGGAAATGACCTAAATGTTCATCCAAAGACTCAAACACACCTATTGGATGCACAAGATTGGTTAAAAACCCTAATTGGACAAGAATATGCCTCGGGAGGACGAAAATAAACTAAATGTTCATCCAATGACACAAACATACCTATTGGATGCACAAGATTGGTTAAAAACCCTAATTGGACAAGAATAAGCCTATGGAGGACGAAAATGACCTAAATGTTAATCCAATGACACAAACAAACCTATTGGATGCACAAGATTGGTTAAAAACCCTAATTGGACCATAATAAGCCTTGGGAGGACGAAAAAGTCCTAAATATTCATCCAATGACAAAAACACACCTATTAGATGCACACGATTGGTAAAAAACCCTAATTGGACAAGAATAAGCCTAAGGAGGACGAAAATGACCAAAATGTACATCCAATTACACAAATGAACTTATTGGATGCACAAGATTTGTTAAAAACCCTAATTGGACAAGAATAAGCCTAAGGAGCACGAAAATGACCTAAATGTACATCCAATGACACAAATGAACTTATTGGATGCACAAGATTGGTTAAAGACCCTAATTGGACTAGAATAAGCCTTGGAAGGACGAAAATGACCTAAATGTTCATCCAATGACACAAACACACATATTGGATGCACAAGATTGGTTAAAAACCCTAATTGGAGAAGAATAAGCCTAGGGAGGACGAAAATGACCTAAATGTTCATCCAATGCCAAAAACACACCTATTGGATGCACAAGATTGGTTAAAAACCCTAATTGGACCAGAATAAGCCTAGGGAGGTCGAAAATGACATAAATGTTTATCCAATGACACAAATGAACTTATTGGATACACAAGATTGGTTAAAAACCCTAATTCGACAAGATTAAGCCTTGCGAGGACGAAAATGGCCTAAATGTTCATCTAATAACACAAACATATCTATTGGATGCACAAGATTGGTTAAAAACCCTAATTGGACAAGAATATGCCTAGGGAGGACGAAAATGACCTAAATGTTAATCCAATGACACAAACACACCTATTGGATGCACAAAATTGGTTAAAAACCCTAATTGGACCAGAATAAGCCTAGGGAGGACGAAAATGACCTAAATGTTCATCTAATGACAAAAACACACCTATTAGATGCACACGATTGGTAAAAAACCCTAATTGGACAAGAATAAGCCTAAGGAGGACGAAAATGACCAAAATGTTCATCAAATGACACAAATGAACTTATTGGATGTACAAGATTGGTTAAAAACCCTAATTGGACAAGAATAAGCCTATGGAGGACGAAAATGAACTAAATGTTAATCCAATGACACAAATGAACTTATTGGATGCACAAGATTGGTTAAAAACCCTAATTGGACTAGAATAAGCCTTAGGAGGACGAAAATGACCTAAATGTTCATCCAATGACACAAATGAACTTATTGGATGCACAAGATTTGTTAAAAACCCTAATTGGACAAGAATAATCCTTGGGAGGACAAAAATGACCTAAATGTTCATCCAATGACACAAACACACCTATTGGATGCACAAGATTGTCTAAAAACCCTAATTGGACAAGAATAAGCCTTGGGAGGACGAAAATGACCTAAATGTTCATCCAATGGCACAAATAAATTGATTGGATGCACAATATTGGTTAAAAACCCTAATTGGACAAGAATAAGCCTAGGGAGGAAGAAAATGACCTAAATGTTAATCCAATGACACAAAAACACCTATTAGATGCACACGATTGGTAAAAAAAACCCTAATTGGACAAGAATAAGCCTAGGGAGGACGAAAATGACCAAAATGTTCGTCCAATCACACAAAAGAACTTTTTGGATGCACAAGATTTGTTAAAAACCCTAATTGGACAAGAATAAGCCTAAGGACGACGAAAATGAGCTAAATGTACAACCAATGACACAAATGAACTTATTGGATGCAAAAAATATTTTAAAAACCCTAATTGGACAAGAATAAGCCAAAGAGGACGAAAATGACGTAAATGTTCATCCAATGACACAAATGAACTTATTGGATGCACAAGATTGGTTAAAAACCCTAATTGGACAAGATTAAGCCTTGTGAGGACGAAAATGACCTAAATGTTCATCCAATGACACAAACATATCTATTGGATGCACAAGATTGGTTAAAAACCCTAATTGGACAAGAAAAAGCTTAGGGAGGACAAAATGGACCTAAATGTTAATCCAATGACACAAACACGCCTATTGGATGCACAAGATTGGTTAAAAATCCTAATTGGACAAGAATAAGCCTAGGAAGGACGAAAATGACCTAAATGTTAATCCAATGACACAAACACACATATTGGATGCACAAGATTGGTTAAAAACCCTAATTCGACCATAAGAATATGCCTAGGGAGGACGAAAATGACCTAAATGTTCATCCAAAGACACAAACACACCTATTGGATGCACAAGATTGGTTAACAACCCTAATTGGACAAGATTAAGCCTTGCGAGGACAAAAATGACCTAAATGTTCATCCAATAACACAAACATATCTATTGGATGCACAAGATTGGTTAAAAACCCTAATTGGACAAGAATAAGCTTAGGGAGGACCAAATTAACCTGAATGTTAATCCAATGACACAAACACACCTATTGGATGCACAAGATTGGTTAAAAATCCTAATTGGACAAGAATAAGCCTATGGAGGACGAAAATGACCTAAATGTTAATCCAATGACACAAACAAACCTATTGGATGCACAAGATTGGTTAAAAACCCTAATTGGACCATAATAAGCCTTGGGAGGACGAAAATGTCCTAAATATTCATCCAATGACAAAAACACACCTATTAGATGCACACGATTGGTAAAAAACCCTAATTGGACAAGAATAAGCCTAAGGAGGACGAAAATGACCAAAATGTACATCCAATTACACAAATGAACTTATTGGATGCACAAGATTTGTTAAAAACCCTAATTGGACAAGAATAAGCCTAAGGAGGACGAAAATGACCTAAATGTACATCCAATGACACAAATGAACTTATTGGATGCACAAGATTGGTTAAAGACCCTAATTGGACTAGAATAAGCCTTGGAAGGACGAAAATGACCTAAATGTTCATCCAATGACACAAACACACCTATTGGATGCACAAGATTGGTTAAAAACCCTAATTGGACAAGAATAAGCCTAGGGAGGACGAAAATGACCTAAATGTTCATCCAATGACAAAAACACACCTATTGGATGCACAAGATTGGTTAAAAACCCTAATTGGACCAGAATAAGCCTAGGGAGGACGAAAATGGCCTAAATGTTCATCCAATGACACAAATGAACTTATTGGATGCGAAAAATATGTTAAAAACCCTAATTGGACATTAATAAGCCTAGGGAGGAGGAAAATGACCTAAAGGATCACCTAATGACACTAACACACTTATTGGATGCACAAGATTGGTTAAAAACCCTAATTGGACAAGAATAAGCTTAGGGAGGACAAAATGGACCTAAATGTTAATCAAATGACACAAACACGCCTATTGGATACACAAGATTGGTTAAAAATCCTAATTGGACAAGAATAAGCCTAGGGAGGTCGAAAATGACCTAAATGTTAATCCAATGACACACACACACATATTGGATGCACAAGATTGGTTAAAAACCCTAATTCGACTTGAATAAGCCTAGGGAGGACGAAAATGACCTAAATGTTCATCCAAAGACACAAACACACCTATTGGATGCACAAGATTGGTTAAAAACCCTAATTGGACAAGAATAAGCCTCGGGAGGACGAAAATGAACTAAATGTTCATCCAATGACACAAACATACCTATTGGATGCACAAGATTGGTTAAAAACCCTAATTGGACAAGAATAAGCCTAAGGAGGACGAAATGACCTAATTGTTCATCCAATGACACAAATGAACTTATTGGATGCAAAAAATATGTTAAAAACCCTAATTGGACATTAATAAGCCTAGGTAGGAGGAAAATGACCAAAATGATCACCTAATGACACTAACACACTTATTGGATGCACAAGATTGGTTAAAAACCCTAATTGGACAAGAATAAGTCTAGGGTGGATGAATATGACCTAAATGTTCATCCAATGACACAAACACACTTATTGGATGCACAAGATTGGTCAAAAACCCTAATTGGACAAGAATAAGCCTTGGGAGGATAAAAATGACCTAAATGTTAATCCATTGACACAAACACACCTATTAGATGCAAAAGATTGGTTAAAAACCCTAATTGGACAAGAATAAGCTTAGGGAGGACCAAATTGACCTGAATGTTAATCCAATGACACAAACACACCTATTGGACGCACAAGATTGGTTAAAAATCTTAATTGGTCAAGAATAGGCCTATGGAGGACGAAAATGACCTAAATGTTAATCCAATGACACAAACAAACCTATTGGATGCACAAGATTGGTTAAAAACCCTAATTGGACCAGAATAAGCCTTGGGAGGACGAAAATGACCTAAATGTTCATCCAATGACAAAAAGACACCTATTAGATGCACACGATTGGTAAAAAACCCTAATTGGACAAGAATAAGCCTAAGGAGGACGAAAATGACCAAAATGTACATCCAATTACAAAAATGAACTTATTGGATGCACAAGATTTGTTAAAAACCCTAATTGGAAGAGAATAAGCCTAAGGAGGACGAAAATGACCTAAATGTACATCCAATGACACAAATGAACTTATTGGATGCACAAGATTGGTTAAAGACCCTAATTGAACTAGAATAAGCCTTGGAAGGACGAAAATGACCTTAATGTTCATCCAATGACACAAACACACCTATTGGATGCACAAGATTGGTTAAAAACCCTAATTGGACAAGAATAAGCCTAGGGAGGACCAAAATGACCTAAATGTTCATCCAATGACAAAAACACACCTATTGGATGCACAAGATTGGTTAAAAACCCTAATTGGACAAGAATAAGCCTAGGGAGGACGAAAATGACCAAAATGTTCATCCAATGACACAAATGAACTTACTGGATGCACAAGATTGGTTAAAAACACTAATTGGACAAGAAAAAGCTTAGGGAGGACAAAATGGACCTAAATAATAATCCAATGACACAAACACGCCTATTGGATGCACAACATTGGTTAAAAATCCTAATTGGACAAGAATAAGCCTAGGGAGGACGAAAATGACCTAAAAGTTAATCCAATGACACAAACACACCTATTGGATGCACAAAATTGGTAAAAAACCCTAATTGGACCAGAATAAGCCTAAGGAGGACAAAAATGACCTAAATGTTCATCCAATGACAAAAACACACCTATTAGATACACACGATTGGTAAAAAACCCTAATTGGACAAGAATAAGCCTAAGGAGGACGAAAATGACCAAAATGTTCATCCAATGACACAAATGAACTTATTGGATGTACAAGATTGGTTAAAAACCCTAATTGGACAAGAATAAGTCAAGGGAGGAAGAAAATGACCTAAATGTTAATCCAATGACACAAATGAACTTGTTGGACGCACAAGATTGGTTAAAAATCCTAATTGGACTAGAATAAACCTTGGGAGGACGAAAATGACCTAAATGTTCATCCAATGACACAAATGAACTTATTGGAGGCACAAGATTTGTTAAAAACCCTAATTGGACAAGAATAATCCTTGGGAGGACGAAAATGACCTAAATGTTTATCCAATGACATAAACACACCTATTGGATGCACAAGATTGTTTAAAAACCCTAATTGGACAAGAATAAGCCTAGGGAGGACGAAAATGACCTAACTGTTCATCCAATGGCACAAATATACTGATTGGATGCACAATATTGGTTAAAAACCCTAATTGGACAAGAATAAGCCTAGGGAGGAAGAAAATGACCTAAATGTTAATCCAATGACATAAACTCACCTATTAGATGCACACGATTGGTAAAAAAAACCCTAATTGGACAAGAATAAGCCTAGGGAGGACGAAAATGACCAAAATGTTCATCCAATGACACAAACGAACTTATTCGATGCACAAGATTTGTTAAAAACCCTAATTGGACAACAATAAGCCAAAGGAGGACGAAAATGAGCTAAATGTACAACCAATGACACAAATGAACTTATTGGATGCAAAAAATATGTTAAAAACATTAATTGGACAAGAATAAGCCAAAGAGGACGAAAATGACGTAAATGTTCATCCAATGACACAAATGAACTTATTGGATGCACAAGATTGGTTAAAAACCCTAATTGGACAAGATTAAGCCTTGCGAGGACGAAAATGACCTAAATGTTCATCCAATGACACAAACATTTCTATTGGATGCACAAGATTGGTTAAAAACCCTAATTGGACAAGCAAAAGCTTAGGGAGGACAAAATGGACCTAAATGTTAATCCAATGACACAAACACGCCTATTGGATGCACAACATTGGTTAAAAATCCTAATTGGACAAGAATAAGCCTAGGGAGGACGAAAATGACCTAAATGTTAATCCAATGACACAAACACACCTATTGGATGCACAAGATTGGTTAAAAACCCTAATTCGACCAGAATAAGCATAGGGAGGACGAGAATGACCTAAATGCTCATCCAAAGACACAAACACACCTATTGGATGCACAAGATTGGTTAAAAACCCTAATTGGACAAGAATAAGCCTCGGGAGGACGAAAATGAACTAAATGTTCATCCAATGACACAAATATACCTATGGGATGCACAAGATTGGTTAAAAACCCTAACTGGACAAGAATAAGCCTAAGGAGGACGAAATGACCTAAATGTTCATCAAATGACACAAATGAACTTATTGGATGCAAAAAATATGTTAAAAACCCTAATTGGACATTAATAAGCCTTGGGAGGAGGAAAATGACCTAAATGATCACCCAATGAGACTAACACACTCTTATTGGATGCACAAGATTGGTTACAAACCCTAATTGGACAAGAATAAGTCTAGGGTGGATGAATATGACCTAATTGTTCATCCAATGACACAAACACACTTATTGGATGCACAAGATTGGTTAAAAACCCTAATTGGACAAGAATAAGCCTTGGGAGGACAAAAATGACCTAAATGTTAATCCAATGACACAAACACACCTATTAGATGCACACGATTGGTAAAAAAAACCCTAATTGGACAAGAATAAGCCTAGGGAGGACGAAAATGACCAAAATGTTCATCCAATGACACAAATGAACTTATTGGATGCACAAGATTTGTTAAAAACCCTAATTGGACAAGAATAAGCCTAAGGAAGGCGAAAATGACCTAAATGTACATCCGATGACACAAATGAAATTATTGGATGCAAAAAATATGTTAAAAACCCTAATTGGAAAAGAATAAGCCTAAAGAGGACGATTATGACCTAAATGTTCATGCAATGACACAAATGAACTTATTGGATGCACAAGATTGGTTAAAAACCCTAATTGGACAAGATTATGCCTTGCGAGGACGAAAATGACCTAAATGTTCAACCAATGACACAAACATATCTATTGGATGCACAAGATTGGTTAAAAACCCTAATTGGACAAGAATAAGCTTAGGGAGGACAAAATTGACCTAAATGTTACTCCAATGACAAAAACACACCTATTGGATGCACAAGATTGGTTAAAAATCCTAATTGGACAAGAATAAGCCTAGGGAGGACGAAAATGACCTAAAAGTTAATCCAATGACACAAACAAACCTATTGGATGCACAAAATTGGTTAAAAACCCTAATTGGACCAGAATAAGCCTAAGGAGGACGAAAATGACCTAAATGTTCATCCAATGACAAAAACACACCTATTAGATACACACGATTGGTAAAAAACCCTAATTGGACAAGAATAAGCCTAAGGAGGACGAAAATGACCAAAATGTTCATCCAATGACACAAATGAACTTATTGGATGTACAAGATTGGTTAAAAACCCTAATTGGACAAGAATAAGCCAAGGGAGGACGAAAATGACCTAAATGTTAATCCAATGACACAAATGAACTTGTTGGACGCACAAGATTGGTTAAAAACCCTAATTGGACTAGAATAAACCTTGGGAGGACGAAAATGACCTAAATGTTCATCCAATGACACAAATGAACTTATTGGATGCACAAGATTTGTTAAAAACCCTAATTGGACAAGAATAATCCTTGGGAGGACGAAAATGACCTAAATGTTCATCCAATGACACAAACACACCTATTGGATGCACAAGATTGTTTAAAAACCCTAATTGGACAAGAATAAGCCTAGGGAGGACGAAAATGACCTAACTGTTCATCCAATGGCACAAATATACTGATTGGATGCACAATATTGGTTAAAAACCCTAATTGGACAAGAATAAGCCTCGGGAGGAAGAAAATGACCTAAATGTTAATCCAATGACACAAACTCACCTATTAGATGCACACGATTGGTAAAAAAAACCCTAATTGGACAAGAATAAGCCTAGGGAGGACGAAAATGACCAAAATGTTCATCCAATGACACAAACGAAGTTATTCGATGCACAAGATTTGTTAAAAACCCTAATTGGACAACAATAAGCCAAAGGAGGACGAAAATGAGCTAAATGTACAACCAATGACACAAATGAACTTATTGGATGCAAAAAATATGTTAAGAACATTAATTGGACAAGAATAAGCCAAAGTGGACGAAAATGACGTAAATGTTCATCCAATGACACAAATGAACTTATTGGATGCACAAGATTGGTTAAAAACGCTAATTGGACAAGATTAAGCCTTGCGAGGACGAAAATGACCTAAATGTTCATCCAATGACACAAACATTTCTATTGGATGCACAAGATTGGTTAAAAACCCTAATTGGACAAGAAAAAGCTTAGGGAGGACAAAATGGACCTAAATGTTAATCCAATGACACAAACACGCCTATTGGATGCACAACATTGGTTAAAAATCCTAATTGGACAAGAATAAGCCTAGGGAGGACGAAAATGACCTAAATGTTAATCCAATGACACAAACACACCTATTGGATGCACAAGATTGGTTAAAAACCCTAATTCGACCAGAATAAGCCTAGGGAGGACGAAAATGACCTAAATGCTCATCCAAAGACACAAACACACCTATTGGATGCACAAGATTGGTTAAAAACCCAAATTGGACAAGAATAAGCCTCGGGAGGACGAAAATGAACTAAATGTTCATCCGATGACACAAACATACCTATTGGATGCACAAGATTGGTTAAAAACCCTAATTGGACAAGAATAAGCCTAAGGAGGACGAAATGACCTAAATGTTCATCAAATGACACAAATGAACTTATTGGATGCAAAAAATATGTTAAAAACCCTAATTGGACATTAATAAGCCTTGGGAGGAGGAAAATAACCTAAATGATCACCCAATGACACTAACACACACTTATTGGATGCACAACATTGGTTAAAAATCCTAATTGGACAAGAATAAGCCTAGGGAGGACGAAAATGACCTAAATGTTAATCCAATGACACAAACACACCTATTGGATGCACAAGATTGGTTAAAAACCCTAATTCGACCAGAATAAGCCTAGGGAGGACGAAAATGACCTAAATGCTCATCCAAAGACACAAACACACCTATTGGATGCACAAGATTGGTTAAAAACCCTAATTGGACAAGAATAAGCCTCGGGAGGACGAAAATGAACTAAATGTTCATCCAATGACACAAACATACCTATTGGATGCACAAGTTTGGTTAAAAACCCTAATTGGACAAGAATAAGCCTAAGGAGGACGAAATGACCTAAATGTTCATCAAATGACACAAATGAACTTATTGGATGCAAAAAATATGTTAAAAACCCTAATTGGACATTAATAAGCCTTGGGAGGACGAAAATGACCTAAATGATCACCCAATGACACTAACACACACTTATTGGATGCACAAGATTGGTTACAAACCCTAATTGGACAAGAATAAGTCTAGGGTGGATGAATATGACCTAATTGTTCATCCAATGACACAAACACACCTATTGGATGCACAAGATTGGTTAAAAACCCTAATTGGACAAGATTAAGCCTTGGGAGGACAAAAATGACCTAAATGTTAATCCAATGACACAAACACACCTATTAGATGCACACGATTGGTAAAAAAAACCCTAATTGGACAAGAATAAGCCTAGGGAGGACGAAAATGACCAAAATGTTCATCCAATGACACAAATGAACTTACTGGATGCACAAGATTTGTTAAAATCCCTAATTGGAAAAGAATAAGCCTAAGGAGCACGAAAATGACCTAAATGTACATCCCATGACACAAATGAAATTATTGGATGCAAAAAAATATGTTAAAAACCCTAATTGGACAAGAATAAGCCTAAAGAGGACGATTATGACCTAAATGTTCATGCAATGACACAAATGAACTTATTGGATGCACAAGATTGGTTAAAAACCCTAATTGGACATGATTATGCCTAGGGAGTACGAAAATGACCTAAATGTACATCCAATGACACAAACACATCTATTGGATGCACAAGATTGGATAAAAAGCCTAATTGGACAAGAATAATCCTAGGGAAGTTGAAAATGACCTAAATGTTCGTCCAATGACAAAAACACACCTATTGGATGCACAAGATTGGTTAAAAACCCTAATTGGACAAAAATAAGCCTAGGGAGGACGAAAATGACCAAAATGTTCATCCAATGACAGAAATGAACTTACTGGATGCACAAGATTGGTTAAGAACCCTAATTGGACAAGATTAAGCCTTGCGAGGACGAAAATGACCTAAATGTTAATCCAATGACACAAACAAACCTATTGGATGCACAAGATTGGTTAAAAACCCTAATTGGACCAGAATAAGTCTAGGGAGGACGAAAATGACCTAAATGATCATCCAATGACAAAAACACACCTATTAGATGCACACGATTGGTAAAAAACACTAATTGGACAAGAATAAACCTAAGGAGGACGAAAATGACCTAAATGTACATCCAATGACACAAATGAACTTATTGGATGCAAAAAATATGTTAAAAACCCTAATTGGACAACAGTAAGCCTAAAGAGGACAGAAATGACCTAAATGTTAATCCAATGAAACAAACACACCTATTGGATGCACAAATATGGCTAAAAACCTTAATTGGAAAAGAATAAGCCTAGAGAGACCGAAAATGACCAAAATGTTCATCGAAAGATACAAACACACCTATTGAATGCACAAGATTGGATAAAAACCCTAATTGGACAAGAATAACCCTAGGAAGGTCGAAAATGACCTAAATGTTCATCCAATGACACAAATGAACTTATTGGATGCACAAGATTTGTTAAAAACCCTAATAGGACAAGAATAAG
>JBBPBR010000003.1:42516875-42544803 GCA_037974775.1 Cicer pinnatifidum
ACCTAAATGTTCATCCAATGACACAAACACACTTATTGGATGCACAAGATTGGTTAAAAACCCTAATTGGACAAGAATAACCATAGCGTGGACGAAAATAACCTAAATGTTCTTCGAATGACACAAAAACACTTATTGGATGCACAAGATTGCTCAAAAACCCTAATTGGACAAGAATAAGCCTTGGGTGGACGAAAATGACCTAAATGTTCACCCAATGACACACACTTATTGGAAGCACACGATTGGTTAAAAACACTAAAAGGACAAGAATAAGCCTAGGGTGGACGAAAATGACCTAAATGTTCATCCAATGACACAAACACACTTATTGGATGCACAAGATTGGTTAAAAACCCTAATTGGATATGATTAAGCCTAGGTAGGACGAAAATGACCTAAATGTACATCCAATGACACAAACACATCTATTGGATGCACAAGATAGCTTAAAAACCCTAATTGAACAAGAATAAGACTAGGGAAGACGAAAATGACCTAAATGATCATCCAATGACAAAAACACACCTATTAGATGCACACGATTGGTAAAAAACACTAATTGGACAAGAATAAACCTAAGGAGGACGAAAATGACCTAAATGTACATCCAATGACACAAATGAACTTATTGGATGCAAAAAATATGTTAAAAACCCTAATTGGACAACAGTAAGCCTAAAGAGGACAGAAATGACCTAAATGTTAATCCAATGAAACAAACACACCTATTGGATGCACAAATATGGCTAAAAACCTTAATTGGAAAAGAATAAGCCTAGAGAGACCGAAAATGACCAAAATGTTCATCGAAAGATACAAACACACCTATTGAATGCACAAGATTGGATAAAAACCCTAATTGGACAAGAATAACCCTAGGAAGGTCGAAAATGACCTAAATGTTCATCCAATGACACAAATGAACTTATTGGATGCACAAGATTTGTTAAAAACCCTAATAGGACAAGAATAAGCCAAAGAAGGACAAAAATAACCTAAATGTACATCCAATTACACAAATGAACTTATTGGATGCACAAAAGTGGTTAAAAACCATAATTGGACAACAATAAGCCTACGGAGGACGAAAATGACCTAAATGTAAATCCAATGACACAAATGAACTTATTGGATGCACAAGATTGGTTAAAGACCCTAATTGGACTAGAATAAGCCTTGGAAGGACGAAAATGACCTAAATGTTCATCCAATGACACAAACACACCTATTGGATGCACAAGATTGGTTAAAAACCCTAATTGGACAAGAATAAGCCTAGGGAGGACGAAAATGACCTAAATGTTCATCTAATGACACAAATGAACTTATTGGATACAAAAGATATGTTAAAAACCCTAATTGGACATTAATAAGCCTAGGGAGGATGAAAATTACCTAAATGTTCACCCAATGACACAAACACACTTATTGGATGCACAAGATTGGTTAAAAACCCTAATTGGACAAGAATAAGCCTTGGGTGGACGAAAATGACCTAAATGTTCAACGAATGACACACACTTATTGGAAGCACACGATTGGTTAAAAACACTAATAGGACAAGAATAAGCCTAGGTCGGACGAAAATGACCTAAATGTTCATCCAATGACACAAACACACTTATTGGATGCACAAGATTGGTTAAAAACCCTAATTGGACAAGAATAACCATAGCGTGGACGAAAATAACCTAAATGTTCTTCGAATGACACAAAAACACTTATTGGATGCACAAGATTGCTCAAAAACCCTAATTGGACAAGAATAAGCCTTGGGTGGACGAAAATGACCTAAATGTTCACCCAATGACACACACTTATTGGAAGCACACGATTGGTTAAAAACACTAAAAGGACAAGAATAAGCCTAGGGTGGACGAAAATGACCTAAATGTTCATCCAATGACACAAACACACTTATTGGATGCACAAGATTGGTTAAAAACCCTAATTGGACATGATTAAGCCTAGGTTGGACGAAAATGACCTAAATGTACATCCAATGACACAAACACATCTATTGGATGCACAAGATAGCTTAAAAACCCTAATTGAACAAGAATAAGACTAGGGAAGACGAAAATGACCTAAATGTTCATCCAATGACACAAAAACACCTATTGGATGCACAAGATTTCTTAAAAACCCTAATTGGACAAGAATAAGACTAGGGAGGACAAAAATGACCTAAATGTTCATCCAATGACACAAACATATCTATTGGATGCATAAGATCGGATAAAAACCCTAATTGGCCAAGAATAAGCCTAGGGAGGACGGAAATGACCTAAATGTTCATCTAATGACAAATGAACTTATTGGATACAAAAAATATGTTAAAAACCCTAATTGGACATTAATAAGCCTAGGGAGGATGAAAATGACCTAAATGTTCACCCAATGACACTAACACACTTATTGGATGCAAAAGATTGGTTAAAAACCCTAATTGGACAAGAAAAAGCCTTGGGTGGACGAAAATGACCTAAATGTTCACACAATGACACACACTTATTGGAAGCACACGATTGGTTAAAAACACTAATAGGACAAGAATAAGCCTAGGGTGGACGAAAATGACCTAAATGTTCATCCAATGACACAAACACACTTATTGGATGCACAAGATTCGTTAAAAACCCTAATTGGACATGATTAAGCCTAGGTAGGACGAAAATGACCTAAATCTACATCCAATGACACAAACACATCTATTGGATGCACAAGATAGCTTAAAAACCCTAATTGGACAAGAATAAGACTAGGGAAGACGAAAATGACCTAAATGTTCATCCAATGACACAAAAACACCTATTGAATGCACAAGATTTCTTAAAAACCGTAATTGGACAAGAATAAGACTAGGGAGGACAAAAATGACCTAAATGTTCATCCAATGACACAAACATATCTATTGGATGCATAAGATAGCTTAAAAACCCTAATTGGACAAGAATAAGCCTAGGGAGGACGAAAATGACCTAAATGTTCATTCAAAGACACAAACAAACCTATTGGATGCACAAGATAGGTCAAAAACCCTAATTGGACAAGAATAAGCCTAGGGAGGACGAAAATGACCTAAATGTTCATCGATTGGCACAAATGAACTTATTGGATTCACAAGAATTGTTAAAAACCTTAATTGGACAAGAATGAGCCTACGGAGGACGAAAATGACCTAAATGTACATCCAATGACACAAATGAACTTATTGGATGCAAAAAATTGGTTAAAAACCCTAATTGGACAACAATAAGCCTAAAGAGGACGAAAATGACCTAAATGTTCATCCGATGACACAAATGAACTTATTGGATACAAAAGATATGTTAAAAACCCTAATTGGACATTAATAAGCCTAGGGAGGATGAAAATGACCTAAATGTTCATCCAATGACACTAACACACTTATTGGATGCACAAGATTGGTTAAAAACCCTAATTGGACAAGAATAAGCCTAGGGTGGACGAAAATGACCTAAATGTTCATCCAAAGACACAAACACACTTATTGGATGCACAAGATTGCATAAAAACCCTAATTGGACAAGAATAAGCCTAGGGAGGACGAAAATGACCTAAATGTTCATCCAATGACACAAACACACCTATTGGATGCACAAGATTGGATAAAAACCCTAATTGGACAAGAATAAGCCTAGGGAGGACGCAAATGACCTAAATATTCATCCAATGACACAAACACACCTATTGTATGCACAAGATTGGTTAAAAACCCTAATTGGACAAGATTAAGCCTTGGGAGGACGAAAATGACCTAAATGTTCATCGGATGACACAAACATATCTATTGGATGCACAAGATTGGTTAAAAAAAACTAATTGGACAAGAATAAGCCTCGGGAGGTTGAAAATGAACTAAATGTTAATCCAATGACACAAACATACCTATTGGATGCACAAGATAGGTTAAAAACCCTAATTGGACAAGAATAAGCCTAGGGTGGACGTATATGACCTAAATGTTCATCCAATGACACAAACACACTTATTGGATGCACAAGATTGGTTAAAAACCCTAATTGGACCAGAATAACCATAGCGTGAACGAAAATAACCTAAATGTTCTTCAAATGACACAAAAACACTTATTGGATGCACAAGATTGCTCAAAAACCCTAATTGGATAAGAATAAGCCTTGGGAGGACGAAAATGACCTAATGTTCATCCAATGACACAAACATACCTATTGGATGCACAAGATTGGTAAAAAACCCTAATTGGACAAGAATAAGCCAAGAGAGGACGAAAATGACCTAAATGTTAATCCAATGAAACAAACACACTTATTTGATGCACAAGATTGGTTAAAAACCGTAATTGGACAAGAATAAGCCTAGGGAGGACGAAAATGACCTAAATGTTAATCCAATGACACAAACACACCTATTGGATGCACAAGATTGGTTAAAAACCCTAATTGGACAAGAATAAGCCTAGGGACGACGAAAATGACCTAAATGTTAATCCAATGACACAAATAAACTTATTGGATGCACAAGATTGGTTAAAAACCCTAATTGGACTAGAATAAGCCTTGCGAGGACAAAAATGACCTAAATGTTCATGCAATGACACAAATGAACTTATTGGATGCACAAGATTTGTTAAAATCCCTAAATGCACAAGAATAATCCTTGGGAGGACGAAAATGAACTAAATGTTCATCCAATGACACAAACACACCTATTTGATGCACAAGATTGTTTAAAAATCCTAATTGGACAAGAATAAGCCTAGGGAGGACGAAAATGACATAAATATTAATCAAATGACACAAACACACCTATTAGATGCACACGATTATTAAAAAACCCTAATTGGACTAGAATAAGTCTTGCGAGGACGAAAATGACCTAAATGTTCATCCAATGACACAAATGAACTTATTGGTTGCACAAGATTTGTTAAAAACCTTAATTGGACAAGAATAATCCTTGGGAGGACGAAAATGACTTAAATGTTCATCCAATGACACAAACACACCTATTGGATGCACAAGATTGGTTAAAAACCCTAATTGGACAAGAATATGCATAGAGTGGACGAAAATAACCTAAATGTTAATACAATGACACAAAAACACTTATTGGATGCACAAGATTGCTTAAAAACCCTAATTGGACAAGAATAAGCCTAGGGTGGACGAAAATGACCTAAATGTTCATCCAATGACACAAACACACTTATTGGATGCCCAAGATTGGTTAAAAACCCTAATTGGACAAGAATAAGCCTTGGGTGGACGAAAATGACCTAAATGTTCATCCAATTACACAAATGAACTTATTGGTTGCACAAGATTTGTTAAAAACCCTAATTGGACAAGAATAATCCTTGGGAGGACGAAAATGACCAAAATGTTCATCCAATGACACAAACACACTTATTGGATGCACAAGATTGTTTAAAAACCGTAATTGGACAAGAATAAGCCTAGGGTGGACGAAAATGACCGAAATGTTCATCTAATGACACAAACAAACTTATTGGATGCACAAGATTGGTTAAAAACCCTAATTGGACATGATTAAGCCTAGGTAGGACGAAAATGACCTAAATGTACATCCAATGACACAAACACATCTATTGGATGCACAAGATAGCTTAAAAACCTTAATTGGACAAGAATAAGACTAGGGAAGAAGAAAATGACCTAAATGTTCATCCAATGACACAAACATATCTATTGGATGCATAAGATCGGTTAAAAAAGCCTAATTGGACAAGAATAATCCTAGGGAGGACGAAAATGACCTAAATGTTAATCCAATGACAAAAACACACCTATTGGATGCACAAGATTGGTTAAAAACCCTAATTGGACAAGAATAAGCCTAGGGAGGATGAAAATGACCTAAATGTTCATCCAATGACACAAACAAACCTATTGGATGCACAAGATAGGTCAAAAACCCTAATTGGTCAAGAATAAGCCTAGGGAGGACGAAAATGACCTAAATGTTCATCCATTGACACAAATGAACTTATTGGATGCACAAGATTTGGTAAAAACCTTAATTGGATCAGAATAAGCATACGGAGGACGAAAATGACCTAAATGTACATCCAATGACACAAATGAACTTATTGGATGCAAAAAATTGGTTAAAAACGCTAATTGGACAACAATAAGCCTAAAGAGGACGAAAATGACCTAAATGTTCATCCGATGACACAAATGAACTTATAGGATGCACAAGATTTTGTAAAAACCCTAATTGGACAAGAATAAGCCTAGCGTGGACGAAAATGACCCAAATGTTTATCCAATGACACAAACACGCTTATTGGATGCACAAGATTGCTTAAAAACCCTAATTGGACAAGAATAAGCCTAGTGAGGACGAAAATGACCTAAATGTTCATCCAATGACACAAACACACCTATTGGATGCACAAGATTAGTTAAAAACCCTAATTGCACAAGAATAAGCCTAGGGAGGACGAAAATGACCTAAATGTTCATCCAATGGCACAAATATACCGATTGGATGCACATGACTGGATAAAAACCCTAATTGGACAAGAATAAGCCTAGGGAGGACGAAAATGACCTAAATGTTCATCCAATGACACAAACACACCTATTGGATGCACATGATTGGTTAAAAACCCTAATTGGACAAGAATAAGCTTAGGGAGGACAAAATTGACCTAAACTTTAATCCAATGACACAAACACACCTATTGGATGCACAACATTGGTTAAAAATCCTAATTGGACAAGAATAAGCCTAGGGAGGACGAAAATGACCTAAATGTTCACCCAATGACACACACTTATTGGATGCACACGATTGGTTAAAAACACTAATAGGACAAGAATAATCCTAGGGTGGACGAAAATGACCTAAATGTTCATCCAATGACACAAACACCTATTGGATGCACAAGATTGCTTAAAAACCCTAATTGGACAAGAATAAGACTAGGGAGGACGAAAATGACCTAAATGTTCATCCAATGACACAAACATATCCATTGGATGCATAAGATCGGTTAAAAACCCTAATTGGACAAGAATAAGCCTAGGGAGGACGAAAATGACCTAAATGTTAATCCAATGACAAAAACACACCTATTGGATGCACAAGATTGGTTAAAAACCCAAATTGGACAAGAATAAGCCTAGGGAGGATGAAAATGACCTAAATGTTCATCCAAAGACACAAACAAACCTATTGGATGCACAATATAGGTCAAAAACCCTAATTGGACAAGAATAAGCCAAGGGAGGACGAAAATGACCTAAATGTTCATCCATTGACACAAATGAACTTATTGGATGCACAAGATTTGTTAAAAACCTTAATTGGACAAGAATAAGCCTACGGAGGACGAAAATGACCTAAATGTACATCCAATGACACAAATGAACTTATTGGATGCAAACAATTGGTTAAAAACCCTAATTGGACAACAATAAGCCTAAAGAGGACGAAAATGACCTAAATGTTCATTCCATGACACAAATGAACTTATTGGATGCACAAGATTTGTTAAAAACCCTAATTGGACAAGAATAAGACTAGGGTGGAAGAAAATGACCTAAATGTTCATCCAATGACACAAACACACTTATTGGATGCACAAGATTGCTTAAAAACCCTAATTGGACAAGAATACGCCTAGGGAGGACGAAAATGACCTAAATGTTCATCCAATGACACAAACACACCTATTGGATGCACAAGATTCAATAAAAACCCTAATTCGACAAGAATAAGCCTAGGGAGGACGAAAATGACCTAAATTTTCATCCAATGACACAAATGAACTTATTGGATGCAAAAAATTGGTTAAAAACCCTAAATGGACAACAATAAGCCTAAAGAGGAAGAAAATGGACTAAATGTTCATTCGATGACACAAATGAACTTATTGGATGCACAAGATTTGTTAAAAACCCTAATTGGACAAGAATAAGACTAGGGTGGACGAAAATGACCTAATTGTTCATCCAATGACAGAAACACACTTATTGGATGCACAAGATTGCTTAAAAAACCCTAATTGGACAAGAATAAGCCTAGGGAGGACGAAAATGACCTAAATGTTCATCCAATGACACAAACACACATTTTGGATGCACAAGATTGAATAAAAACCCTAATTGGACTAGAATAAGCCTAGGGAGGACGAAAATGACCTAAATATTCATCCAATGACACAAACACACCTATTGGATGCACAAGAATGGTTAAAAACCCTAATTGGACAAGATTAAGCCTTGGGAGGACGAAAATGACCTAAATGTTCATCCAATGACACAAACTGATCGTACCAGTAACCTCTGTTAAATGAAAAGTATGCGGAAGATTGCCTATTCTTAGAGATATGCGCAGCAGTTTAACAAATTGTACATTTATTAAACACAGCATCAATCAAGGTCCCAAGTCTACAATTCTCATGAATGCACAAAGTATATGGATCACAGAATACATGGAGAAATGCAGTAGATACAATCTTTCAAGATATTGATTTTTCATGCAATTGGGTTAAGATAATCAAACATATAAATGCACTTAACACAGAAACTTTATCATGCAATCAATTAATATAAAAAACGTACTAATTGCAGAAATTTATACGAGATAAGGGAAAGAAAAGTGTACGCGGAGATTTATACTGGTTCAGCCGTCCCTCGACGAAGGATATCAATATCAATATCAAAAAGTTCTTGATCTTTCTTCTTCTCAAAGCAATCTTTCTCAATTCAGTCTTTTTCCATCCTTGTTGATCACAAAGTGTATCTTGTTGATGGCTGAAAAAGGATATTCAAAGTAGTATCAGTTGAGAAAGAATTAGTGGTGTATTATTGCAATTTGATATTTCAAGTTTTTTGAAGTAATTTGTCTTATCATTGTTATGAGAAGAAGTGAATGAAAGCAGTTTATAAAGTTTCAGGAAAAACAACATATGAATCGATTTACCCAGTCGATTCATTAAAGTCATAAAGCTGGATAATCGATTTCCTCAATCGATTTCGCGAGTCTTGTTTTTCTTGAATCTTGAAACTGAACATTCTAATCGATTTACCCAATCGATTATTTTAAGTAGTTCTTCAGACTTTGATGACAGTATATAATTGAATCGATTTGCAGAATCGACTTGATGTGTTTTGTTCAAACAACGAGATCAAAACAATCGATGTACTTAATCGATTCAACCATTCAGTCATCTCTGTTTCTAAAAATTTTTGTACCAATCGATTGTGGACTTTAAGTCTGAAGCACTTTTCATCAGTTGGTTTATTCAATCGATTTACCAAGTCGATTGAGGCCAACATTTGTAACACCAGATGTATATAAGTAGATTGTGGTAATCGATTGTGTATGTTCCAGGCCAAAGTTATTTTGAAACTTGTTTTAGTGAATCGATTGGCCTAATCGATTTAGTAAACAGGTTTGGCTCTGGGACATTAACAATCGATTGTGTCAATCGATGTAGACAAAACAAAACTTAAAGATGTGATTCATTCAATCGATTTGCCAAATCGATTGCCTCCAAAACGTGCTACTGACTTGCACATTTTAATTTCAGTAAGTATGTCAATCGATTTGTCTAATCGATGTAAACAATCAGTTCATTCTTGGTGATTTACTCAATCGATTTGCCTAATCGGTTTGTGGGAAAATGGCTCTCTGACTTGCACAATTTATTTTCTAATAGGTGTACCAATCGATTTGGAGAATCGATTGATAGCCTGTTTGATTTCTTCAAGGATGTGCAAATCGATTGTGCCAATCGATTGGTTAACCTCAGACTTTATAAAACGATTCAACCCTGTTATAGAATCGATTGTACTAATCGATTTGCTCATGGATCTTCAAGCTTTTGTTGATTCCTTGAGTTCCAAGCAATTGTCTCGAGTATGTAGGATTGAATTTGTTGTTCCTAAAATTTTTCTCAGTTGACAATGTTAGATTTATTTCAGATTGTATGCTTGTCAATAACATCAAAAATGAACATATGTCTAACACAAACATATCTATTGGATGCACAAGATTGGATAAAAACCCTAATTGGACAAGAATAAGCCTTGGGTGGACGAAAATGACCTAAATGTTCATCCAATGACACAAATGAACTTATTGGTTGCACAAGATTTGTTAAAAACCGTAATTGGACAAGAATAATCCATGGGAGGACGAAAATGACCTAAATGTTCATCCAATGACACAAACACACTTATTGGATGCACAAGATTGGTTAAAAACCCTAATTGGACAAGAATAAGCATAGAGTGGACGAAAATAACCTAAATGTTAATCCAATGACACAAAAACACTTATTGGATGCACAAGATTGCTTAAAAACCCTAATTGGACAAGAATAAGCCTAGGGTGGACGAAAATGACCTAAATGTTCATCCAATGACACAAACACACTTATTGGATGCACAAGATTGGTTAAAACCCCTAATTGGACATGATTAAGCCTAGGTAGGACGAAAATGACCTAAATGTACATCCAATGACACAAACACATCTATTGGATGCACAAGATTGCTTAAAAACCCTAATTGGACAAGAATAAGACTAGGGAAGACGAAAATGACCTAAATGTTCATCCAATGACACAAACATATCTATTGGATGCATAAGATCGGTTAAAAAAGCCTAATTGGACAAGAATAAGCCTAAGGAGGACGAAAATGACCTAAATGTTAATCCAATGACAAAAACACAGCTATTGGATGCACAAGATTGGTTAAAAACCCTAATTGGACAAGAATAAGCCTAGGGAGGATGAAAATGACCTAAATCTTCATCCAAAGACACAAACAAACCTATTGGATGCAGAAGATAGGTCAAAAACCCTAATTGGACAAGAATAAGCCTAGGGAGGACGAAAATGACCTAAATGTTCATCCATTGACACAAATGAACTTATTGGATGCACAAGATTTGTTAAAAACCTTAATTGGACAAGAATTAGCCTACGGAGGACAAAAATGACCTAAATGTACATCCAATGACACAAATGAACCTATTGGATGCAAAAAATTAGTTAAAACCCCTAATTGGACAACAATAAACCTAAAGAGCACGGAAATGACCTAAATGTTCATCCTATGACACAAATTAACTTATAGGATGCACAAGATTTTGTAAAAACCCTAATTGGACAAGAATAAGCCTAGGGTGGACGAAAATGACCTAAATGATCATCCAATGACACAAACACGCTTATTGGATGCACAAGATTGCTTAAAAAACCTAATTGGACAAGAATAAGCCTAGGTAGGACGAAAATGACCTAAATGTTCATCCAATGACACAAACAAACCGATTGGATGCACACGATTGGTTAAAAACCCTAATTGGACAAGAATAAGCCTATGGCGGACGAAAATGACCTAAATGTTAATCCAATGACACAAACACACCTATTGGATGCACAAGATTGGTTAAAAACCCTAATTGGACAAGAATAAGCCTAGGGTGGGCGAAAATGACCTAAATGTTCATCCAATGACACAAATGAACTTATTGGTTGCACAAGATTTGTTGAAAACCCTAATTGGACAAGAATAATCCTTGGGAGGACGAAAAAGACCTAAATGTTCATCCAATGACACAAACACACCTATTGGATTCGCAAGATTGTTTAAAAACCCTAATTGGAAAAGAATAAGCCTAGGGAGGACGAAAATGACCTAAATGTTCATCCAATGGCACAAATATACCGATTGGATGCACATGATTGGTTAAAAACCCTAATTGGACAAGAATAAGCCTAGGGAGGACGAAAATGACCTAAATGTTCATCCAATGACACAAACACACCTATTGGATGCACATGATTGGTTAAAAACCCTAATTGGACAAGAATAAGCTTAGGGAGGACAAAATTGACCTAAAGGTTAATCCAATGACACAAACACACCTATTGGATGCACAAGAATGGTTAATAATCCTAATTGGACAAGAATAAGCCTAGGGAGGACGAAAATGACCTAAATGTTCATCCAATGACACAAATGAACTTATTGGATGCACAAGATTGTTTAAAAACCCTAATTGGACAAGAATAAGCCTAGGGAGGACGAAAATGACCTAAATGTTCATCCAATGGCACAAATATACCGATTGGATGCACAAGATTGGTTAAAAACCCTAATTGGACTAGAATAAGCCTAGGGAGGACGAAAATGATCTAAATGTTAATCCAATGAAACAAACATACCTATTGGATGCCCAAAATTGGTTAAAAACCCTAATTGGACCAGAATAAGCATAGGGAGGACGAAAATGACCAAAATGTTCATCTAAAGACCCAAACAAACCTATTGGATGCACAAGATTGGATAAAAACCCTAATTGGTCAAGAATAAGCCTAGGGAGGACGAAAATGACCTAAATGTTCATCCAATGACACAAATGAACTTATTGGATGCACAAGATTTGTTAAAAACCCTAATTGGACAAGAATAAGCCTATGGAGGACGAAAATGACCTAAATGTTAATCCAATGACACAAATGAACTTATTGGATGCACAAGATTGGTTAAAACCCCTAATTGGACAAGAATAAGCCTAGGGAGGATGAAAATGACCTAAATGTTCATCCAAAGACACAAACACACCTATTGGATGCACAAGATTGGTTAAAAAACCTAATTGGACAAGAATGAGCTTCGGGAGGTTGAAAATGAACTAAATGTTCATCCAATGACACAAACATACCTATTGGATGCACAAGATTGGTTAAAAACCATAATTGGACAAGAATAAGCCTTGGGAGGTCGAAAATGACCTAAATGTTCATCCAATGGCACAAATATATCGATTGGATGCACATGATTGGTTAAAAACCCTAATTGGACAAGAATAAGCCTAGGGAGGACGAAAATGACCTAAATGTTCATCCAATGACACAAACACACCGATTGGATGCACATGATTGGTTAAAAACCCTAATTGGACAAGAATAAGCCTAGGGAGGACGAAAATGACCTAAATGTTAATCCAATGACACAAACACACCGATTGGACGCACCGTTATATGTGATGTTGCGTTATCTCATTGCATTAGATGTTTGATTGTTGAGATTAGGTTATTTTATTTTCATTGGAAATGATAATGTTTCATTAGTGAAGTTATTTGGAGTGATTATGATAGCATACTTAGTGAAATGATTAATTATTGTGCTATATATTCCTTAAAGTTGCAAATTGAATATGTTGAGCAAACTCTCTTACCTGCATTAGGCCATGCTGCAGTGTACACTGAAGAACGTTCCTCCAACAACTTCCCCACTGCAGCTTGATTGGCTTCATCAGTTGCTGGTTTTGCTTGTCTTGGTTGGTAATACATTTTATACTGATTTTTTTAAGCTTTCTTTCATTCATTAGTTATTATGAGTACCAAAAAAAATTGGAATTCGTCAGTCGTTATCGGCTGTACTTTTGCAGTCTTCAACCATTTCCCCAAATTACAAAACCATTGGCAAACTTGTCATTTCGGTACTCCTTTAAAGGAATCAAACATGGCATCTGATGCATACATGGAGGCAGTCCTTCAGGCAAAAGAACATATCAAAGCAGAAGATATTTTCCAAATTGTATTAACTTAGAGATTTGAACGAAGAACATTCGCTGATCCATTTGAAGTCTATAGAGCATTGAGAGTTGTGAATCCAAGTCCATATATGACTTATTTGCAGGTTTATTTCTATATAACATATAAAAATACTTCATTTGGTAAAGTCAATGTTCATCTCTTTCATGTTTTGATGATGATCATGTTTTTTGTAAACAGGCTAGGGGATGTATTTTGGTTGCTTCTCGTCCAATGATTCGTGCGCGTATTAAGAATGTATGTTTTCGTACATAGTTAGATTAGATTTTTAAATAATTGATACTTCTTACTTGGTCACTTAAATGTTTATCACAAATCTTAATGGAAAAAATATTAGAAGTGAATAGTTATCATGATCTTGTCGTGAACCGAAGAAGATTGTGAACCGTTGTTAGACATACGTTCGTTTTTGATGTTATTGACAAACATACAACTTGAAATAAATCTAACATTGTAATCTGAGAAAAATTTCAGGAACAACAATTCAATCCTACATACTTGAGACAATTGCTTGGAACTCAAGAAATCAACAAAAGCTTGAAGATCCATGAGCAAATCGATTAGTCAAATCGATTCTATAACAGGGTTGAATGATTTTATGAAGTCTGGGATTAACCAATCGATTGGCAAAATCGATTTGCACAACTTTGGAAAAATCAAATAGGCTATCAATCGATTAGACAAATCGATTGGTACACTTATTAGAAAATAAATTGTGCAAGTCAGAGAGCCAGTTTGCCGCAAATCGATTATGCAAATCGATTGCTTAAATCACCGAGACTGAACTGATTGTTTACATCGATTAGATAAATCGATTGGTACACTTACTGAAATTAAAATGTGCAAGTCAGTGGCATGTTTTGCAGGCAATCGATTTGGAAAATCGATTAAACCAATCACTTCTTTATTTTGTTTTGTCTACATCGATTGACACAATCGATTGTAAATGTCCCAGAGCCAAACCAATGTTTACTAAATCGATTAGGCAAATCGATTCACTAAAAAAAGTTTCAAAATAACTTTGGTCTGGAACATACACAGTCGATTAGCACAATCGACTTATACACTTCTTTTGATACAAATGTTGGGATCAATCGACTTGGTAAATCGATTGAATGAACCAACTGGTGAAAGGTGCTTCAGACTTAAAGTCCACAATCGATTGACCAAATCGATTGGTACAAAAAGTTTTAGAAACAGAGATGACTGAATGGTTGAATCGATTAAGTACATCGATTGTTTTGATCTCGTTGTTTGAACAAAACACTTCAAGTCGATTATGACAATCGATTCAATTATATACATTCATCAAAGTCTGAAGAACTCTTTAAATTAATTGATTGGGTAACTCGATTAGTGTGTGCAGTTTCAAGATTCAAGAAAAACAAGATTCACGAAATCGATTGGAGCAATCGATTATCATGCTATATGGCTTTAATGAATCGATTGGTTAAATCGATTCATATGTTGTTTTTCCTAAAACTATATAAACTGCTTTCATTCACTTCTTATCATAACAACAATAACTTCAACAACTTGATAATATCAATTGCAATCATACACCACTAATTCTTTCTCAACTGATATTACTTTGAATATCCTTTTCAGCCATGAACAATATACACTTTGTGATCAACAAGGATGGAAAAAGACTGAATTGAGAAAGATTGCTTTGAGAAGAAGAAAGATCAAGAACTTTGTAAAATTGATATGTTTCAATTTCTGTAAACCATTTTCTGTAACCAAATTACTTTGAGAAAATCCAGTTGTTACTGGTGGTGTTCTTCGAGGTTGAAGGTAGTCAACAAGAAGACGCTTGACTGAATTCTTGGTCAAGTTTATGGGACTTAAACTTGGGAATTCAGGGAGGGAAAGATAGAACAAGTAGAATAGTTTAAGATTGGTGCGAGGCAATGTGTATAATCTGTAAACTGATTCTAAGAAGTTCTATAAGAAAGGCTAAGATCCTTTTGGATCTTGGGATTGGATGTAAGTCGTCACGAGACGGCTGAACCAGTATAAATATCCACGTACACTTTTCTTTCCCTTATCTCGTTTAAATTTCTGCAATTATTACGTTTTTGATATTGATTGAATGCATGATAAAGATTCTGTGTAAAGTGAATTTACATGATTGTTTGTCTTAACATGATTGCATGAAAATCAATATCTTGAATAATTGTCTCTGATGCATTTCTCCATATATACTATGATCCATATAATTTTTGCATTCATTAGAATTGTATATTAGGGACCTTGTTTAATGTTGTGTTTAATAAATTTACAATTTGTTAAACTGCTGCGCATATCTCTTAGAATAGGCATTCTTCCGCATATTTTTCATCAAACAGAGGTTATTGTTACCATCAACCGTCCATTGGCTGGGACATGTAAAAGGGGAGAGACTCTAGAAGAAGATGAAAAGTTATCAGTGCAGCTCCTGAAAATGCTGGTTGATTTGGGACACAATGACATTGGAAAGGTTTGTCATATACTTTCACTTTAACCCAGTTACATTATGCTCTTATGCAATAGTTTACGCTATTATTTTGTATATTTAAAGAAATATTGCACTCTTAACAAAAATTATGTTTGTAGATCTCAAAAAGTGGTTCTGTTAAAGTTGAGAAGCTTATGAATGTTGAAAGATATTCTCATGTCTTGCACATAACCTCAACGGTGATAATCTTTTCTTTTTAGATAAGAAAATATTTATCAAATAAATTCAGCATACTAGATAATATTTAATTCCATGTAATATTTAAAGGTTACTAGATAATATGTAGTATCAATGGTTTGGCTCCTCCATGTCTTTTAACTATCAATAGTACATACTCTTCATGTATTTCTCAATTAATTATTATAAATCTGTGATGATTCTATTAAATAGTAACTATTTAATAGAATTAGTAAAATTAAATTATATTTTATTGTATGTTTCAATGGCATTAATTAATAAAAATATAAATAAATTGAAATTTTAAATTTAATTTACTGGTATTAATAATTTAGAATTACAATACTGTAGGAATAGACTAATTTTTTATTTATATTTATCTAGTTTTTAGTGACAGCATTATTGTAGGTAGAAATCAAAAAACATGTAGTGACAGTCCTCAAAGTGTAACAGGACGCCCCCTTAAAGTTGACACTAAATTTCAGTGTCACTCAATGTATTATTGACTTTTACCTACAGTTTTGAACGTTTAGTGACACATTTTGTATGTCACGATTGGTCAATTTTTTTGTAGTGATCCTTGGGAGGACGAAAATGACCTAAATGTTCATCCAATGACACAAACACACCTATTGGATTCACAAGATTGTTTAAAAACCCTAATTGGACAAGAATAAGCCTAGGGAGGACGAAAATGACCTAAATGTTCATCCAATGGCACAAATATACCGATTGGATGCACAAGATTGGTTAAAAACCCTAATTAGATAAAAATAAGCCTAGGGAGGACGAAAATGACCTAAATAATAATCCAATGACACAAACACACCTATTACATACACACGATTGGTAAAAAAACCATAATTGGACAAGAATAAGCCTAGGGAGGACGAAAATGACCAAAATGTTCATCCAATGACACAAATTAACTTATTGGATGCACAAGATTTGTTATAAACCCTAATTGGACAAGAATAAGCCTACGGATGACGAAAATGACCTAAATGTACATCCAATGACACAAATGAACTTATTGGATGCAAAAAATATGTTAAAAACCCTAATTGGACAACAATAAGCCTAAAGAGGACGAAAATGACCTAAATGTTCATCCAATGACACAAATGAACTTATTGGATGCACAAGATAGGTTAAAAACCCTAATTGGACAAGAATAAGCCTAGGGTGGACGAAAATGACCTAAATATTCATCCAATGACACAAATACACCTATTGGATGCACAAGATTGGATAAAAACCCTAATTGGACAAGAATAAGCCTAGGGAGAACGAAAATGACCTAAATGTTCGTCCAATGACACAAACACACCTATTGGATGCACATGATTGCTTAAAAACCCTAATTGGACAAGAATAAGCCTAGGGAGGACGAAAATGACCTAAATGTTCATCCAATGACACAAATGAACTTGTTGGATGCAAACAAATGGTTAAAAACCCTAATTAGCCATTAATAAGCTTAGAAAGGATGAAAATGACCTAATTGTTCATCCAATCACACAAATGAACTTATTAGATGCAAAAGATTGGTTAAAAACCCTAATTGGACAAGAATAAAACTAGGGAGGACGAAAATGACCTAAAAGTTCATCCAATGACACAAACATACCTATTGGATGCACAAGATTGGTTAAAAACCCTAATTGGACAAGAATAAGCCTAGGGAGGACGAAAATGACCTAAATGTTAATCCAATGAAACAAACACACCTATTGGATGCACAAAATTGGTTAAAAACCCTAATTGGACAAGAATAAGCCTAGGGAGGACGAAAATGACCAAAATGTTCATCCAAAGAAACAAACACACCTATTGGATGCACAAGATTGGATAAAACCCCTAATTGGACAAGAATAAGCCTAGGGAGGACGAAAATGACCTAAATGTTCATCCAATGACACAAATGAACTTATTGGATGCACAAGATTTGTTAAAAACCCTAATTGGACAAGAATAAGCCTAAGGAAGACAAAAATAACCTAAATGTACATCCAATGACACAAATGAACTTATTGGATGCACAAAAGTGGTTAAAAACCCTAATTGGACAAAATAAGCCTAGGGAGGACGAAAATGACCTAAATGTTAATCAAATGACACAAATTAACTTATTGGATGCACAAGATTGGTTAAAGACCCTAATTGGACTAGAATAAGCCTTGGGAGGACGAAAATGACCTAAATGTTCATCCAATAACACAAACACACCTATTGGATGCACAAGATTGGTTAAAAATCCTAATTGGACAAGAATAAGCCTAGGGAGGACGAAAGAGACCTAAATGTTCATCCAATGACTCAAATGAACTTATTGGATGCACAAGATTTGTTAAAAACCCTAATTGGACAAGAATAATCCTTGGGAGGACGAAAATGACCTAAATGTTCATCCAATGACATAAACACACCTATTAGATGCACAAGATTGGTTAAAAACCCTAATTGGACAAGAATAAGCCTAGGGAGGACGAAAATGACCTAAATGTTAATCCAATGACACAAATGAACTTATTGGATGCACAATATTGGTTAAAAACTCAAATTGGACTAGAATAAGCCTTGGGAGGACGAAAATGACCTTAACGTTCATCAAAAGACACCAACACACCTATTAGATGCCCAAGATTGGTTAAAAACACTAATTGGACATGAATAAGCCTAGGGAGGACGAAAATGACCTAAATGTTAATCCAATGACACAAACACACCTATTAGATGCACAAGATTGGTTAAAAACCCTAATAGGACAAGAATAAGCCTAGGGAGGTCGAAAATGACCTAAATGTTAATCCAATGACACAAACACACCAATTGGATGCACAAGATTGGTTAAAAACCCTAATTGGACAAGAATAAGCCTAGGGAAGACGAAAATGACCTAAATGTTAATCCAATGACGCAAATGAACTTATTTGATGCACAATATTGGTTAAAAACCCTAATTGGACTAGAATAAGCCTTGGGAAGAAGAAAATAACCTAAATGTTCATCCAATGACACAAACACACCTATTGGATTCACAAGATTGTTTAAAAACCCTAATTGGACAAGAATAAGCCTAGGGAGGACGAAAATGACCTAAATTTTCATCCAATGGCACTAATATACCGATTGGATGCACAAGATTGGTTTAAAACCCTTATTGGACAAGAATAATCCTAGGGAGGACGAAAATAACCTAAATGTTCTTCCAATGGCACAAATGAACTTATTGGATGCACAAGATTTGTTAAAAACCCTAATTGGACAAGAATAAGACTAAGGAGGACAAAAATAACCTAAATGTACATCCTATTACACAAATGAACTTAGTGGATGCACAAAAGTGGTTAAAAACCCTATTTGGACAAGAATAAGCCTAGGGAGGACGAAAATGACCTAAATGTTAATCCAATGACACAAATGAACTTATTGGACGCACAAGATTGGTTAAAGACCCTAATTGGACTAGAATAAGCCTTGGGAGGACGAAAATGACCTAAATGTTCATCCAATGTCACAAACACACCTATTGGATGCACAAGATTGGTTAAAAACCCTAATTGGACAAGAATAATCCTATGGAGGACGAAAATGACCTAAATGTTCATCCAATGACAGAAATACACCTATTGGATGTACAAGATCGGTTAAAAACCCTAATTGAACAAGAATAAGCCTAGGGAGGACGAAAATGACCTAAATGTTCATCCAATGACACAAATGAACATATTGGATGCACAAGATTTGTTAAAAACCCTAATAGGACAAGAATAATCCTTGGGAGGACGAAAATGACCTAAATGTTCATCCAATGACACAAACACACCTATTGGATTCACAATATTGTTTAAAAACCCTAATTGGACAAGTATAAGCCTAGGGAGGACGAAAATGACCTAAATGTTCATCCAATGGCACAAATATACCGATTGGATGCACAAGACTGGTAAAAAACCGTAATTGGACAAGAATAAGCCTAGGGAGGACGAAAATAACCAAAATATTCATCCAATGGCACAAATTAACTTATTGGATGCACAAGATTTGTTAAAAACCCTAATTGGACCACAATACGCCTAAAGAGGACAAAAATGACCTAAAAGTTAATCCAATGAAACAAACACACCTATTGGATGCACAAAATTGGTTAAAAACCCTAATTGGACAAGAATAAGCCTAGGGAGGATGAAAATGACCAAAATGTTAATCCAATGACACAAACAAACCTATTGGATTCACAAGATTGTTTAAAAACCCTAATTGGACAAGAATAAGCCTAGGGAGGACGAAAATGACCTAAATGTTCATCCAATGGCACAAATATACCGATTGGATGCACAAGATTGGTTAAAAACCCTTATTGGACAAGAATAAGCCTAGGGATGACGAAAATGACCTAAATGTTCATCCAATGACACAAATGAACTTATTGGATGCACAAGATTTGTTAAAAACCCTAATTGGACAAGAATAAGCCTAAGGAGGACAAAAATAACCTAAATGTACATCCAATGACAAAAATGAACTTATTGGATGCACAAAAGTGGTTAAAAACCCTAATTGGACAAGAATAAGCCTAGGGAGGACGAAAATGACCTAAATGATCATCCAATAACACAAATGAACTTATTTGATGCAAAAAATTGGTTAGAAACCCTAATTGGCCATTAATAAGCTTAGGGAGGATGAAAAAGACCTAAATGTTCATCCAATGACACAAACACACCTATTAGATGCACAAGATTGGTTAAAACCCCTAATTGGACAAGAATAAGCCTATGGAGGACGAAAATGACCTAAATGTTCATCCAATGACAAAAACACACGTATTGGATGTACAAGATTGGTTAAAAACCCTAATTGGACAAGAATAAGCCTAGGGCGGATGAAAATGACCAAAATGCTCATCCAATGACACAAATGAACTTATTGGATGCAAAATATTGGTTAAAAACCCAAATTGGACAATAATAAAACTAGGGAGGACAAAAATGACCTAAATGTTCAATTAATGACACAAACATACCTATTGGACGCACAAGATTGGTTAAAAATCCAAATTGGACAAGAATAAGCCTAGGGAGGACGAAAATGACCTAAATGTTAATCCAATGAAACAAACACACCTATTGGATGCACAAGATTTGATAAAAACCCTAATTGGACAAGAATAAGCCTAGGGAGGACAAAAATGACCTAAATATTCATCCAATGACACAAATGAACTTATTGGATGCACAAGATTTGTTAAAAACCCTAATTGGACAAGAATAAGCCTAGTGAGGACAAAAATGACCTAAATGTAAATCCATTGACACAAATGAACTTATTGGATGCACAAAAGTGGTTAAAAACCCTAATTGGACAAAAATAAGCCTAGGGAGGATGAACATGACCTAAATGTTCATCCAATGACACAAATGAACATATTGGATGCACAAGATTTGTTAAAAACCCTAATAGGACAAGAATAATCCTTGTGAGGACGAAAATGACCTAAATGTTCATCCAATGACTCAAACACACCTATTGGATTCACAAGATTGTTTAAAAACCCTAATTGGACAAGTATAAGCCTAGGGAGGACGAAAATGACCTAAATGTTCATCCAATGGCACAAATATACCGATTGGATGCACAAGACTGGTAAAAAACCCTAATTGGACAAGAATAAGCCTAGGGAGGACGAAAATTACCAAAATATTCATCCAATGACACAAATTAACTTATTGGATGCACAAGATTTGTTAAAAACCCTAATTGGACAACAATAAGCCTAAAGAGGACAAAAATGACCTAAATGTTAATCCAATGAAACAAACACACCTATTGGATGCACAAAATTGGTTCAAAACCCTAATTGGACAAGAATAAGCCTATGGAGGACGAAAATGACCAAAATGTTAATCCAATGACACAAATAAACTTATTGGATGCATAATATTGGTTAAAAACCCTAATCAGACTAGAATAAGCCTTGGGAAGACGAAAATGATCTAAATGTTCATCCAATGATACAAACACACCTATTGGATTCACAAGATTGTTTAAAAACCCTAATTGGACAAGAATAAGCCTAGGGAGGACGAAAATGACCTAAATGTTCATCCAATGGCACAAATATACCGATTGGATGCACAAGATAGGTAAAAAAACCTTATTGGACAAGAATAAGCCTAGGGAGGACGAAAATGACCTAAATGTTCATCCAATGACACAAATGAACTTATTGGATGCACAAGATTTGTTAAAAACCCTAATTGGACAAGAATAAGCCTAAGGAGGACAAAAATAACCTAAATGTACATCCAATGACAAAAATGAACTTATTGGATGCACAAAAGTGGTTAAAAACCCTAATTGGACAAGAATAAGCCTAGGGAGGACGAAAATGACCTAAATGTTAATCCAATGACACAAATGAACTTATTGGATGCACAACATTGGTTAAAGACCCTAATTGGACTAGAATAAGCCTTGGGAGGACGAAAATGACCTAAATGTTCATCCAATAACATAAACACACCTATTGGATGCACAAGATTGGTTTAAAACCCTAATTGGACAAGAATAAGCATATGGAGGACGAAAATGACCTAAATAATCCTCCAATGACAAAAACAAACCTATTGGATGTACAAGATTGGTTAAAAACCCTAATTGGACAAGAATAAGCCTAGGGAGGATGAAAATGACCTAAATGTTCATCCAATGACACAAATGAACTTATTGGATGCAAAAGATTGGGTAAAAACCCTAATTGGACAATAATAAAACTAGGGAGGACGAAAATGACCTAAATGTTCATCCAATGACACAAACATACCTATTGGATGCACAAGATTGGTTAAAAACCCTAATTGGACAAGAATAAGCCTAGGGAGGACGAAAATGACCTAAATGTTAATCCAATGAAACAAACACACCTATTGGATGCACAAAATTGGTTAAAAACCCTAATTGGACAAGAATAAGCCTAGGGAGGACGAAAATGACCAAAATGTTCATCCAAAGACACAAACACACCTATTGGATGCACAAGATTGGATAAAAACCCTAATTGGACAAGAATAAGCCTAGGGAGGATGAAAATGACCTAAATGTTCATCCAATGACACAAATGAACTTATTGGATGCACAAGATTTGTTAAAAACCCTAATTGGACAAGAATAAGCCAAAGGAGGACAAAAATAACCTAAATGTAAATCCAATGACACAAATGAACTTATTGGATGCACAAAAGTGGTTAAAAACCCTAATTGGACAAGAATAAGCCTAGGGAGGACGAAAAAGACCTAAATGTTAATCCAATGACACAAATGAACTTATTAGATGCACAAGATTGGTTAAAGACCCTAATTGGACTAGAATAAGCCTTGGGAGGACGAAAATGACCTAAATGTTCATCCAATGACACAAACATATCTATTAGATGCACAAGATTGGTTAAAAACCCTAATTGGACAAGAATAAGCTTAGGGAGGACGAAAATGACCTAAATGTTCATCCAATGACACAAACACACCTATTGGATGCACAAGATTGGTTAAAAACCCTAATTGGACAAGAATTAGCCTAGGGAGGACGAAAATGACCTAAATGTTCATCCAAAGTCACAAACACACCTATTGGATGCCCAAGATTGGTTAAAAACACTAATTGGACAAGAATAAGCCTAGGGAGGACGAAAATGACCTAAATGTTCATCCAAAGACATAAACACACCTATTGGATGCCCAAGATTGGTTAAAAACACTAATTGGACAAGAATAAGCCGAGGGAGGACGAAAATGACCTAAATGTTAATCCAATGACACAAACACACCTATTGGATGCACAAGATTGGTTAAAAACCCTAATTGGACAAGAATAAGCCTAGGGTGGACGAAAATGAACTAATTGTTCATCCAATGACACAAATGAACTTATTGGATGCACAAAATTTTTTAAAAACCCTAATTGGACAAGAATAAGCCTAAGGAGGACGAAAATGACCTAAATGTACATCCAATGACACAAATGAACTTATTGGATGCAAAAAATTTGTTAAAAACCCTAATTGGACATTAATAAGCCTAGGGAGGATGAAAATGACCTAAATGTTCATCCAATGACACAAATGAACTTATTGGATGCACAAGATTGGTTAAAAACCCTAATGGGACATGAATAAGTCTAGGGTGGACGAAAATGACTTAATGTTCATCCAATAACACAAAAACACTTATTGGATGCACAAGATTGCTTAAAAACCCTAATTGTACAAGAATAAACCTTGGGAGGGCGAAAATGACCTAAATGTTCATCCAATGACACAAACATACCTATTGGATGTACAAGATTGGTTAAAAACCCTAATTGGACAAGAATAATCCTTGGGAGGACAAAAATGACCTAAATGTTCTGCCTAAGACACAAACACACCTATTGGATGCACAAGATTGTTTAAAAACCCTAATTGGACAAGAATAAGCCTAGGGAGGACGAAAATGACCTAAATGTTCATCCAATGACACAAATGAACTTATTGGATGCACAAGATTTGTTAAAAACCCTAATTGGACAAGAATAAGCCTAAGGAGGACAAAAATAACCTAAATGTACATCCAATGACAAAAATGAACTTATTGGATGCACAAAAGTGGTTAAAAACCCTAATTGGACAAGAATAAGCCTAGGGAGGACGAAAATGACCTAAATGTTAATCCAATGACACAAATGAACTTATTGGATGCACAACATTGGTTAAAGACCCTAATTGGACTAGAATAAGCCTTGGGAGGACGAAAATGACCTAAATGTTCATCCAATGACACAAATGAACTTATTGGATGCACAAGATTTGTTAAAAACCCTAATTGGACAAGAATAAGCCTAAGGAGGACAAAAATAACCTAAATGTTCTGCCTAAGACACAAACACACCTATTGGATGCACAAGATTGTTTAAAAACCCTAATTGGACAAGAATAAGCCTACGGTGGACGAAAATGACCTAAATGTTCATCCAATGACACAAACACACTTATCGGATGCACAAGATTGGTTAAAAACCCTAATTGGACAATAATAAGCCTAGGGAGGACGAAAATGACCTAAATGTTAATCCAAATGACACAAACACACCTATTAGATGCACACGATTGGTTAAAAACCCTAATTGGACAAGAATAAGCCTACGGAGGACGAAAATGACCAAATTGTTCATCCAATGACACAAATGAACTTATTGGATGCAAAAAATTGGTTATAAACCCTAATTGGCCATTAATAAGCTTAGGGAGGATGAAAATAACCTAAATGTTCATCCAATGACACAAACACACCTATTGGATGCATAAGATTGGTTAAAAACCCTAATTGGACAAGAATAAGCCTATGGAGGACGAAAATGACCTAAATGTTCATCCAATGACAAAAACACACCTATTGGATGTACAAGATTGGTTAAAAACCCTAATTGGACAAGAATAAGCCTAGGGCGGATGAAAATGACCAAAATGTTCATCCAATGACACAAATGAACTTATTGGATGCAAAAGATTGGTTAAAAACCCTAATTGGACAATAATAAAACTAGGGAGGACGAAAATGACCTATATGTTCATCCAATGACACAAACATACCTATTGGATGCACAAGATTGGTTAAAAATCCTAATTGGACAAGAATAAGCCAAGGGAGGACGAAAATGACCTAAATGTTAATCCAATGAAACAAACACACCTATTGGATGCACAAAATTGGTTAAAAACCCTAATTGGACAAGAATAAGCCTAGGAGGACGAAAATGACCAAAATGTTCATCCAAAGACACAAACACACCTATTGGATGCACAAGATTGGATAAAAACACTAATTGGACAAGAATAAGCCTAGGGAGGATGAAAATGACCTAAATGTTCATCCAATGACACAAATGAACTTATTGGATGCACAAGATTTGCTAAAAACCCTAATTGGACAAGAATAAGCCTAAGGAGGACAAAAATAACCTAAATGTAAATCCAATGACACAAATGAACTTATTGGATGCACAAAAGTGGTTAAAAACCCTAATTGGACAAGAATAAGCCTAGGGAGGACGAAAATCACCTAAATGTTAATCCAATGACACAAATGAACTTATTGGATGCAAAAGATTGGTTAAAGACCCTAATTGGACTAGAATAAGCCTTGGGAAGACGAAAATGACCTAAATGTTCATCCAATGCCACAAACATATCTATTAGATGCACAAGATTGGTTAAAAACCCTAATTGGACAAGAATAAGCTTAGGGAGGACGAAAATGACCTAAATGTTCATCCAATGACACAAACACACCTATTGGATGCACAAGATTGGTTAAAAACCCTTATTGGACAAGAATAAGCCTAGGGAGGACGAAAATAACCTAAATGTTCATCCAAAGTCACAAACACACCTATTGGATGCCCAAGATTGGTTAAAAACACTAATTGGACAAGAATAAGCCTAGGGAGGACGAAAATGACCTAAATTTTCATCCAAAGACACAAACACACCTATTGGATGCCCAAGATTGGTTAAAAACACTAATTGGACAAGAATAAGCCTAGGGAGGACGAAAATGACCTAAATGTTAATCCAATGACACAAACACACCTATTGGATGCACAAGATTGGTTAAAAACCCTAATTGGACAAGAATAAGCCTAGTGTGGACGAAAATGATCTAAATGTTCATCCAATGACACAAATGAACTTATTGGATGCACAAAATTTTTTAAAAACCCTAATTGGACAAGAATAATCCTAAGGAGGACGAAAATGACCTAAATGTACATCCAATGACACAAATGAACTTATTGGATGCAAAAAAATTGTTAAAAACCCTAATTGGACATTAATAAGCCTAGGGAGGATGAAAATGACCTAAATGTTCATCCAATGACACAAATGAACTTATTGGATGCACAAGATTGGTTAAAAACCCTAATGGGACAGGAATAAGTCTAGGGTGGACGAAAATGACTTAATGTTCATCCAATAACACAAAAACACTTATTGGATTCACAAGATTGCTTAAAAATCCTAATTGTACATGAATAAACCTTGGGAGGGAAAAAATGACCTAAATGTTCATCCAATGACACAAACATACCTATTGGATGTACAAGATTGGTTAAAAACCCTAATTGGACAAGAATAATCCTTGGGAGGACAAAAATGACCTAAATGTTCTGCCAATGACACAAACACACCTATTGGATGCACAAGATTGTTTAAAAACCCTAATTGGACAAGAATAAGCCTAGGGTGGACGAAAATGACCTAAATGTTCATCCAATGACACAAACACCCTTATCGGATGCACAAGATTGGTTAAAAACCCTAATTGGACAATAATAAGCCTAGGGAGGACGAAAATGACCTAAATGTTAATCCAAATGACACAAACACACCTAATAGATGCACACGATTGGTTAAATACCCTAATTGGACAAGAATAAGCCTACGGAGGACGAAAATGACCAAATTGTTCATCCAATGACACAAATGAACTTATTGGATGCAAAAAATTGGTTAGAAACCCTAATTGGCCATTAATAAGCTTAGGGAGGATGAAAATAACCTAAATGTTCATCCAATGACACAAACACACCTATT
>JBBPBR010000003.1:42545042-42614400 GCA_037974775.1 Cicer pinnatifidum
ACCCTAATTGGACAAGAATAAGCCTACGGAGGACGAAAATGACCAAATTGTTCATCCAATGACACAAATGAACTTATTGGATGCAAAAAATTGGTTAGAAACCCTAATTGGCCATTAATAAGCTTAGGGAGGATGAAAATAACCTAAATGTTCATCCAATGACACAAACACACCTATTAGATGCATAAGATTGGTTAAAAACCCTAATTAGACAAGAAAAAGCCTATGGAGGACGAAAATGACCTAAATGTTCATCCAATGACAAAAACACACCTATTGGATGTACAAGATTGGTTAAAAATCCTAATTGGACAAGAATAAGCCAAGGGAGGACGAAAATGACCTAAATGTTAATCCAATGAAACAAACACACCTATTGGATGCACAAAATTGGTTAAAAACCCTAATTGGACAAGAATAAGCCTAGGAGGACGAAAATGACCAAAATGTTCATCCAAAGACACAAACACACCTATTGGATGCACAAGATTGGATAAAAACCCTAATTGGACAAGAATAAGCCTAGGGAGGATGAAAATGACCTAAATGTTCATCCAATGTCACAAATGAACTTATTGGATGCACAAGATTTGTTAAAAACCCTAATTGGACAAGAATAAGCCTAAGGAAGACAAAAATAACCTAAATGTACATCCAATGACACAAATGAACTTATTGGATGCACAAAAGTGGTTAAAAACCCTAATTGGACAAAATAAGCCTAGGGAGGACGAAAATGACCTAAATGTTAATCAAATGACACAAATGAACTTATTGGATGCACAAGATTGGTTAAAGACCCTAATTGGACTAGAATAAGCCTTGGGAGGACGAAAATGACCTAAATGTTCATCCAATAACACAAACACACCTATTGGATGCACAAGATTGGTTAAAAATCCTAATTGGACAAGAATAAGCCTAGGGAGGACGAAAGAGACCTAAATGTTCATCCAATGACACAAATGAACTTATTGGATGCACAAGATTTGTTAAAAACCCTAATTGGACAAGAATAATCCTTGGGAGGACGAAAATGACCTAAATGTTCATCCAATGACATAAACACACCTATTAGATGCACAAGATTGGTTAAAAACCCTAATTGGACAAGAATAAGCCTAGGGTGGACGAAAATGAACTAAATGTTCATCCAATAACACAAATGAACTTATTGGATGCACAAAATTTTTTAAAAACCCTAATTGGACAAGAATAAGCCTAGGGAAGACGAAAATGACCTAAATGTTAATCCAATGACGCAAATGAACTTATTTGATGCACAATATTGGTTAAAAACCCTAATTGGACTAGAATAAGCCTTGGGAAGAAGAAAATAACCTAAATGTTCATCCAATGACACAAACACACCTATTAGATTCACAAGATTGTTTAAAAACCCTAATTGGACAAGAATAAGCCTAGGGAGGACGAAAATGACCTAAATTTTCATCCAATGGCACAAATATACCGATTGGATGCACAAGATTGGTTTAAAACCCTTATTCGATAAGAATAATCCTAGGGAGGACGAAAATAACCTAAATGTTCTTCCAATGGCACAAATGAACTTATTGGATGCACATGATTTGTTAAAAACCCTAATTGGACAAGAATAAGACTAAGGAGGACAAAAATAACCTAAATGTACATCCAATTACACAAATGAACTTAGTGGATGCACAAAAGTGGTTAAAAACCCTATTTGGACAAGAATAAGCCTAGGGAGGACGAAAATGACCTAAATATTAATCCAATGACACAAATGAACTTATTGGATGCACAAGATTGGTTAAAGACCCTAATTGGACTAGAATAAGCCTTGGGAGGACGAAAATGACCTAAATGTTCATCCAATGTCACAAACACACCTATTGGATGCACAAGATTGGTTAAAAACCCTAATTGGACAAGAATAATCCTATGGAGGACGAAAATGACCTAAATGTTCATCCAATGACAGAAATACACCTATTGGATGTACATGATCGGTTAAAAACCCTAATTGAACAAGAATAAGCCTAGGGAGGACGAAAATGACCTAAATGTTCATCCAATGACACAAATAAACATATTGGATGCACAAGATTTGTTAAAAATCCTAATAGGACAAGAATAATCCTTGGGAGGATGAAAATGACCTAAATGTTCATCCAATGACACAAACACACCTATTGGATTCACAAGATTGTTTAAAAACCCTAATTGGACAAGTATAAGCCTAGGGAGGACGAAAATGACCTAAATGTTCATCCAATGGCACAAATATACCGATTGGATGCACAAGACTGGTAAAAAACCCTAATTGGACAAGAATAAGCCTAGGGAGGACGAAAATAACCAAAATATTCATCCAATGGCACAAATTAACTTATTGGACGCACAAGATTTGTTAAAAACCCTAATTGGACCACAATACGCCTAAAGAGGACAAAAATGACCTAAAAGTTAATCCAATGAAACAAACACTCCTATTGGATGCACAAAATTGGTTAAAAACCCTAATTGGACAAGAATAAGCCTAGGGAGGATGAAAATGACCAAAATGTTAATCCAATGACACAAACAAACCTGTTGGATTCACAAGATTGTTTAAAAACCCTAATTGGACAAGAATAAGCCTAGGGAGGACGAAAATGACCTAAATGTTCATCCAATGGCACAAATATACCGATTGGATGCACAAGATTGGTTAAAAACCCTTATTGGACAAGAATAAGCCTAGGGAGGACGAAAATGACCTAAATGTTCATCCAATGACACAAATGAACTTATTGGATGCACAAGATTTGTTAAAAACCCTAATTGGACAAGAATAAGCCTAAGGAGGACAAAAATAACCTAAATGTACATCCAATGACAAAAATGAACTTATTGGATGCACAAAAGTGGTTAAAAACCCTAATTGGACAAGAATAAGCCTAGGGAGGACGAAAATGACCTAAATGATCATCCAATAACACAAATGAACTTATTTGATGCAAAAAATTGGTTAGAAACCCTAATTGGCCATTAATAAGCTTAGGGAGGATGAAAAAGACCTAAATGTTCATCCAATGACACAAACACACCTATTAGACGCACAAGATTGGTTAAAACCCCTAATTGGACAAGAATAAGCCTATGGAGGACGAAAATGACCTAAATGTTCATCCAATGACAAAAACACACGTATTGGATGTACAAGATTGGTTAAAAACCCTAATTGGACAAGAATAAGCCTAGGGCGGATGAAAATGACCAAAATGCTCATCCAATGACACAAATGAACTTATTGGATGCAAAATATTGGTTAAAAACCCAAATTGGACAATAATAAAACTAGGGAGGACAAAAATGACCTAAATGTTCATCCAATGACACAAACATACCTATTGGACGCACAAGATTGGTTAAAAATCCTAATTGGACAAGAATAAGCCTAGGGAGGACGAAAATGACCTAAATGTTAATCCAATGAAACGAACACACCTATTGGATGCACAAGATTTGATAAAAACCCTAATTGGACAAGAATAAGCCTAGGGAGGACAAAAATGACCTAAATATTCATCCAATGACACAAATGAACTTATTGGATGCACAAGATTTGTTAAAAACCCTAATTGGACAAGAATAAGCCTAGTGAGGACAAAAATAACCTAAATGTAAATCCATTGACATAAATGAACTTATTGGATGCACAAAAGTGGTTAAAAACCCTAATTGGACAAGAATAAGCCTAGGGAGGACGAAAATGACCTAAATGTTCATCCAATGACACAAATGAACATATTGGATGCACAAGATTTGTTAAAAACCCTAATAGGACAAGAATAATCCTTGGGAGGACGAAAATGACCTAAATGTTCATCCAATGACTCAAACACACCTATTGGATTCACAAGATTGTTTAAAAACCCTAATTGGACAAGTATAAGCCTAGGGAGGACGAAAATGACCTAAATGTTCATCCAATGGCACAAATATACCGATTGGATGCACAAGACTGGTAAAAAAACCCTAATTGGACAAGAATAAGCCTAGGGAGGACGAAAATTACCAAAATATTCATCCAATGACACAAATTAACTTATTGGATGCACAAGATTTGTTAAAAACCCTAATTGGACAACAATAAGCCTAAAGAGGACAAAAATGACCTAAATGTTAATCCAATGAAACAAACACACCTATTGGATGCACAAAATTGGTTCAAAACCCTAATTGGACAAGAATAAGCCTAGGGAGGACGAAAATGACCAAAATGTTAATCCAATGACACAAATAAACTTATTGGATGCATAATATTGGTTAAAAACCCTAATCAGACTAGAATAAGCCTTGGGAAGACGAAAATGATCTAAATGTTCATCCAATGATACAAACACACCTATTGGATTCACAAGATTGTTTAAAAACCCTAATTGGACAAGAATAAGCCTAGGGAAGACGAAAATGACCTAAATGTTCATCCAATGGCACAAATATACCGATTGGATGCACAAGATAGGTAAAAAAACCTTATTGGACAAGAATAAGCCTAGGGAGGACGAAAATGACCTAAATGTTCATCCAATGACACAAATGAACTTATTGGATGCACAAGATTTGTTAAAATCCCTAATTGGACAAGAATAAGCCTAAGGAGGACAAAAATAACCTAAATGTACATCCAATGACAAAAATGAACTTATTGGATGCACAAAAGTGGTTAAAAACCCTAATTGGACAAGAATAAGCCTAGGGAGGACGAAAATGACCTAAATGTTAATCCAATGACACAAATGAACTTATTGGATGCACAAGATTGGTTAAAGACCCTAATTGGACTAGAATAAGCCTTGGGAGGACGAAAATGACCTAAATGTTCATCCAATAACATAAACACACCTATTGGATGCACAAGATTGGTTTAAAACCCTAATTGGACAAGAATAAGCATATGGAGGACGAAAATGACCTAAATAATCCTCCAATGACAAAAACAAACCTATTGGATGTACAAGATTGGTTAAAAACCCTAATTGGACAAGAATAAGCCTAGGGAGGATGAAAATGACCTAAATGTTCATCCAATGACACAAATGAACTTATTGGATGCAAAAGATTGGTTAAAAACCCTAATTGGACAATAATAAAACTAGGGAGGACGAAAATGACCTAAATGTTCATCCAATGACACAAACATACCTATTGGATGCACAAGATTGGTTAAAAACCCTAATTGGACAAGAATAAGCCTAGGGAGGACGAAAATGACCTAAATGTTCATCCAATGACACAAACACACCTATTGGATGCACAAGATTGGTTAGAAACCCTAATTGGACAAGAATAAGCCTAGGGAGGATGAAAATGACCTAAATGTAATTCCAATGACACAAACACACCTATTGGATGCACAAGATTGGTTAAAAACCCTAATTGGACAAGAATAAGCCTAGGGAGGACAAAAATCACCTAATTGTTAATCCAATGACACAAATGAACTTATTGGATACACAAGCTTGGTTAAAAACCCTAATTGGACAAGAATAAGCCTAGGGAGGATGAAAATGACCTAAATGTTCATCCAATGACACAAATGAACTTATTGGATGCACAAGATTGGTTAAAAACCCTAATTGGACAAGAATAAGCCTAGGGAGGACGAAAATAAACTAAATGTTCATCCAATGACACAAACACACCTATTGGATGCACAAGATTGGTTAAAAACCCTAATTGGACAAGAATAAGCCTTGGGAGGACGAAAATGACCTAAATGTTCATCCAATGACACAAATGAACTTATTGGATGCACAAGATTGGTTAAAAACCCTAATTGGACAAGAATAAGCCTCGGGAGGACAAAAATGACCTAAATGTTCATCCAATGACACAAACACACCTATTGGATGCACAAGATTGGTTAAAAACCCTAATTGGACAAGAATAAGCCTTGGGAGGACGAAAATGACCTAAATATTCATCCAATGAAACAAATGAACTTATTGGATGCACAAGATTGGTTAAAAACCCTAATTGGGCAAGAATAAGCCTAGGGTGGACGAAAATGACCTAAATGTTTATCCAATGACACAAATGAACTTATTGGATGCACAAGATTGGTTAAAAACCCTAATTGGACAAGAATAAGCCTAGGGAGGACGAAAATGACCTAAATGTTCATCCAATGACACAAACACACCTATTGGATGCACAAGATTGGTTAAAAACCCTAATTGGACAAGAATAAGCCTAGGGAGGACGAAAATGACCTAAATGTTCATCCAATGACACAAATGAACTTATTGGATGCACAAGATTGCTTAAAAACCCTAATTGGACCAGAATAAGCCTAGGGAGGATGAAAATGACCTAAATGTTCATCCAATGACACAAATACACCTATTGGATGCAAAAGATTGGTTAGAAACCATAATTTGACAAGAATAAGCCTAGGGAGGACGAAAATGACCTAAATGTTCATCCAATGACACAAACACACCTATTGGATGCACAAGATTGGTTAAAAACCCTAATTGGACAAGAATAAGCCTAGGGAGGACGAAAATGACCTAAATGTTCATCCAATGACACAAATGAACTTATTGGATGCACAAGATTGCTTAAAAACCCTAATTGGACAAGAATAAGCCTAGGGAGCCCGAAAATGACCTAATTGTTCATCCAATGACACAAATACACCTATTGGATGCAAAAGATTGGTTAGAAACCCTAATTTGACAAGCATAAGCCTAGGGAGGACGAAAATGACCTAAATGTTCATCCAATGACACAAACACACCTATTGGATGCACAAGATTGGTTAAAAACCCTAATTGGACAAGAATAAGCCTAGGGAGGACGAAAATGACCTAAATGTTCATCCAAAGTCACAAACACACCTATTGGATGCCCAAGATTGGTTAAAAACACTAATTGGACAAGAATAAGCCTAGGGAGGACGAAAATGACCTAAATGTTCATCCAAAGACACAAACACACCTATTGGATGCACAAGATTGGATAAAAACCCTAATTGGACAAGAATAAGCCTAGGGAGGACGAAAATGACCTAAATGTTCATCCAATGACACAAATGAACTTATTGGATGCACAAGATTGGTTAAAAACCCTAATTGGACAAGAATAAGTCTTGGCAAGACGAAAATGACCTAAATGTTCATCCAATGACACAAATGAACTTATTAGATGCACAAGATTGGTTAAAAACCCTAATTAGACAAGAATAAGCCTAGGGTGGACGAAAATGACCTAAATGTTTATCCAATGACACAAATGAACTTATTGGATGCACAAGATTGGTTAAAAACCCTAATTGGACAAGAATAAGCCTAGGGAGGACGAAAATGACCTAAATGTTCATCCAATGACACAAACACACCTATTAGATGCACAAGATTGGTTAAAAACCCTAATTGGACAAGAATAAGCCTAGGGTGGACGAAAATGATCTAAATGTTAATCCAATGACACAAATACACCTATTGGATGCACAAGATTGGTTAAAAACACTAATTGGACAAGAATATGCCTAGGGAGGACGAAAATGACCTAAATGTTCATCCAATGACACAAATGAACTTATTGGATGCACAAGATTGGTTAAAAACCCTAATTGGACAAGAATAAGCCTTGGGAGGACGAAAATGACCTAAATGTTTATCCAATGACACAAATGAACTTATTGGAGGCACAAGATTGGTTAAAAACCCTAATTGGACAAGAATAAGCCTAGGGTGGACGAAAATGACCTAAATGTTTATCCAATGACACAAATGAACTTATTGGATGCACAAGATTGGTTAAAAACCCTAATTGGACAAGAATAAGCCTAGGGAGGACGAAAATGACCTAAATGTTCATCCAATGACACAAACACACCTATTGGATGCACAAGATTCGTAAGAAACCCTAATTGGACAAGAATAAGCCTAGGGAGGAAGAAACTGACCTAAATGTTCATCCAATGACACAAACACACCTATTGGATGCACAAGATTCGTAAGAAACCCTAATTGGACAAGAATAAGCCTAGGGAGGACGAAAATGACCTAAATGTTCATCCAATGACACAAACACACCTATTGGATGCACAAGATTGGTTAAAAACCCTAATTGGACAAGAATAAGCCTAGGGAGGACGAAAATGACCTAAATGTTCATCCAATGACATAAATACACCTATTGGATGCACAAGATTCGTTAGAAACCCTAATTGGACAAGAATAAGCCTAGGGAGGACGAAACTGACCTAAATGTTCATCCAATGACACAAACACACCTATTGGATGCACAAGATTGGTTAAAAACCCTAATTGGACCAGAATAAGCCTAGGGAGGACGAAAATGACCTAAATGTTCATCCAATGACACAAATGAACTTATTGGATGCACAAGATTGCTTAAAAACCCTAATTGGACAAGAATAAGCCTAGGGAGGACGAAAATGACCTGAATGTTCATCCAATGACACAAATACACCTATTGGATGCACAAGATTGGTTAGAAACCCTAATTGGACAAGAATAAGCATATGGAGGACGAAAATGACCTAAATGTTCATCCAATGACACAAACACACCTATTGGATGCACAAGATTGGTTAAAAACCCTAATTGGACAAGAATAAGCCTAGGGTGGACGAAAATGACCTAAATGTTTATCCAATGACACAAATGAACTTATTGGATGCACAAGATTGGTTAAAAACCCTAATTGGAAGCGAATAAGCCTAGGGAGGACGAAAATGACCTAAATGTTCATCCAATGACACAAACACACCTATTGGATGCACAAGATTGGTTAAAAACCCTAATTGGACAAGAATAAGCCTAGGGAGGACGAAAATGACCTAAATGTTCATCCAATGACACAAATACACCTATTGGATGCACAAGATTCGTTAGAAACCCTAATTGGACAAGAATAAGCCTAGGGAGGACGAAACTGACCTAAATGTTCATCCAATGACACAAACAGACCTATTGGATGCACAAGATTGGTTAAAAACCCTAATTGGACAAAAATAAGCCTAGGGTGGACGAAAATGACCTAAATGTTTATCCAATGACACAAATGAACTTATTGGATGCAAAAGATTGGTTAAAAACACTAATTGGAAGAGAATAAGCCTAGGGAGGACGAAAATGACCTAAATGTTCATCCAATGACACAAACACACCTATTGGATGCACAAGATTGGTTAAAAACCCTAATTGGACAAGAATAAGCCTAGGGAGGACGAAAATGACCTAAATGTTCATCCAATGACACAAACACACCTATTGGATGCACAAGATTGGTTAAAAACCCTAATTGGACAAGAATAAGCCTAGGGAGGACGAAAATGGCCTAAATGTTAATCAAATGACACAAATGAACTTATTGGATGCACAAGATTGGTTAAAAACCCTAATTGGACAAGAATAAGCCTAGGGAGGACGAAAATGACCTAAATGTTCATCCAATGACACAAACATACCTATTGGATGCACAAGATTGGTTAAAAACCCTAATTGGACAAGAATAAGCCTAGGGAGGACGAAAATGACCTAAATGTTAATCCAATGAAACAAACACACCTATTGGATGCACAAAATTGGTTAAAAACCCTAATTGGACAAGAATAAGCCTAGGGAGGACGAAAATGACCAAAATGTTCATCCAAAGACACAAACACACCTATTGGATGCACAAGATTGGATAAAAACCCTAATTGGACAAGAATAAGCCTAGGGAGGATGAAAATGACCTAAATGTTCATCCAATGACACAAATGAACTTATTGGATGCACAAGATTTGTTAAAAACCCTAATTGGACAAGAATAAGCCAAAGGAGGACAAAAATAACCTAAATGTAAATCCAATGACACAAATGAACTTATTGGATGCACAAAAGTGGTTAAAAACCCTAATTGGACAAGAATAAGCCTAGGGAGGACGAAAATGACCTAAATGTTACTCCAATGACACAAATGAACTTATTAGATGCACAAGATTGGTTAAAGACCCTAATTGGACTAGAATAAGCCTTGGGAGGACGAAAATGACCTAAATGTTCATCCAATGACACAAACATATCTATTAGATGCATAAGATTGGTTAAAAACCCTAATTAGACAAGAAAAAGCCTATGGAGGACGAAAATGACCTAAATGTTCATCCAATGACATAAACACACCTATTGGATGCCCAAGATTGGTTAAAAACACTAATTGGACAAGAATAAGCCGAGGGAGGACGAAAATGACCTAAATGTTAATCCAATGACACAAACACACCTATTGGATGCACAAGATTGGTTAAAAACCCTAATTGGACAAGAATAAGCCTAGGGTGGACGAAAATGAACTAATTGTTCATCCAATGACACAAATGAACTTATTGGATGCACAAAATTTTTTAAAAACCCTAATTGGACAAGAATAAGCCTAAGGAGGACGAAAATGATCTAAATGTACATCCAATGACACAAATGAACTTATTGGATGCAAAAAATTTGTTAAAAACCCTAATTGGACATTAATAAGCCTAGGGAGGATGAAAATGATCTAAATGTTCATCCAATGACACAAATGAACTTATTGGATGCACAAGATTGGTTAAAAACCCTAATGGGACAGGAATAAGTCTAGGGTGGACGAAAATGACTTAATGTTCATCCAATAACACAAAAACACTTATTGGATGCACAAGATTGCTTAAAAACCCTAATTGTACAAGAATAAACCTTGGGAGGGCGAAAATGACCTAAATGTTCATCCAATGACACAAACATACCTATTGGATGTACAAGATTGGTTAAAAACCCTAATTGGACAAGAATAATCCTTGGGAGGACAAAAATGACCTAAATGTTCTGCCTAAGACACAAACACACCTATTGGATGCACAAGATTGTTTAAAAACCCTAATTGGACAAGAATAAGCCTACGGTGGACGAAAATGACCTAAATGTTCATCCAATGACACAAACACACTTATCGGATACACAAGATTGGTTAAAAACCCTAATTGGACAATAATAAGCCTAGGGAGGACGAAAATGACCTAAATGTTAATCCAAATGACACAAACACACCTATTAGATGCACACGATTGGTTAAAAACCCTAATTGGACAAGAATAAGCCTACGGAGGACGAAAATGACCAAATTGTTCATCCAATGACACAAATGAACTTATTGGATGCAAAAAATTGGTTATAAACCCTAATTGGCCATTAATAAGCTTAGGGAGGATGAAAATAACCTAAATGTTCATCCAATGACACAAACACACCTATTGGATGCATAAGATTGGTTACAAACCCTAATTGGACAAGAATAAGCCTATCGAGGACGAAAATGACCTAAATGTTCATCCAATGACAAAAACACACCTATTGGATGTACAAGATTGGTTAAAAACCCTAATTGGACAAGAATAAGCCTAGGGCGGATGAAAATGACCAAAATGTTCATCCAATGACACAAATGAACTTATTAGATGCAAAAAATTGGTTAGAAACCCTAATTGGCCATTAATAAGCTTAGGGAGGATGAAAATAACCTAAATGTTCATCCAATGACACAAACACACCTATTAGATGCATAAGATTGGTTAAAAACCCTAATTAGACAAGAAAAAGCCTATGGAGGACGAAAATGACCTAAATGTTCATCCAATGACAAAAACACACCTATTGGATGTACAAGATTGGTTAAAAACCCTAATTGGACAAGAATAAGCCTAGGGCGGATGAAAATGACCAAAATGTTCATCCAATGACACAAATGAACTTAATGGATGCAAAAGATTGGTTAAAAACCCTAATTGGACAATAATGAAACTAGGGAGGACGAAAATGACCTATATGTTAATCAAATGACACAAACATACCTAATGGATGCACAAGATTGGTTAAAAATCCTAATTGGACAAGAATAAGCCAAGGGAGGACAAAAATGACCTAAATGTTAATCCAATGAAACAAACACACCTATTGGATGCACAAAATTGGTTAAAAACCCTAATTGGACAATAATAAGCCTAGGAGGACGAAAATGACCAAAATGTTCATCCAAAGACACAAACACACCTATTGGATGCACAAGATTGGATAAAAACCCTAATTGGACAAGAATAAGCCTAGGGAGGATGAAAATGACCTAAATGTTCATCCAATGACACAAATGAACTTATTGGATGCACAAGATTTGTTAAAAACCCTAATTGGACAAGAATAAGCCTAAGGAGGACAAAAATAACCTAAATGTAAATCCAATGACACAAATGAACATATTGGATGCACAAAAGTGGTTAAAAACCCTAATTGGACAAGAATAAGCCTAGGGAGGACGAAAATGACCTAAATGTTAATCCAATGACACAAATGAACTTATTGGATGCACAAGATTGGTTAAAGACCCTAATTGGACTAGAATAAGCCTTGGGAGGACGAAAATGACCTAAATGTTCATCCAATGACACAAACATACCTATTGGATGTACAAGATTGGTTAAAAACCCTAATTGGACAAGAATAATCCTTGGGAGGACAAAAATGACATAAATGTTCTGCCTAAGACACAAACACACCTATTGGATGCACAAGATTGTTTAAAAACCCTAATTGGACAAGTATAAGCCTACGGTGGACGAAAATGACCTAAATGTTCATCCAATGACACAAACACACTTATCGGATACACAAGATTGGTTAAAAACCCTAATTGGACAATAATAAGCCTAGGGAGGACGAAAATGACCTAAATGTTAATCCAAATGACACAAACACACCTATTAGATGCACACGATTGGTTAAAAACCCTAATTGGACAAGAATAAGCCTACGGAGGACGAAAATGACCAAATTGTTCATCCAATGACACAAATGAACTTATTGGATGCAAAAAATTGGTTATAAACCCTAATTGGCCATTAATAAGCTTAGGGAGGATGAAAATAACCTAAATGTTCATCCAATGACACAAACACACCTATTGGATGCATAAGATTGGTTACAAACCCTAATTGGACAAGAATAAGCCTATCGAGGACGAAAATGACCTAAATGTTCATCCAATGACAAAAACACACCTATTGGATGTACAAGGTTGGTTAAAAACCCTAATTGGACAAGAATAAGCCTAGGGCGGATGAAAATGACCAAAATGTTCATCCAACGACACAAATGAACTTATTAGATGCAAAAAATTGGTTAGAAACCCTAATTGGCCATTAATAAGCTTAGGGAGGATGAAAATAACCTAAATGTTCATCCAATGACACAAACACACCTATTAGATGCATAAGATTGGTTAAAAACCCTAATTAGACAAGAAAAAGCCTATGGAGGACGAAAATGACCTAAATGTTCATCCAATGACAAAAACACACCTATTGGATGTACAAGATTGGTTAAAAACCCTAATTGGACAAGAATAAGCCTAGGGCGGATGAAAATGACCAAAATGTTCATCCAATGACACAAATGAACTTAATGGATGCAAAAGATTGGTTAAAAACCCTAATTGGACAATAATGAAACTAGGGAGGACGAAAATGACCTATATGTTAATCAAATGACACAAACATACCTAATGGATGCACAAGATTGGTTAAAAATCCTAATTGGACAAGAATAAGCCAAGGGAGGACGAAAATGACCTAAATGTTAATCCAATGAAACAAACACACCTATTGGATGCACAAAATTGGTTAAAAACCCTAATTGGACAAGAATAAGCCTAGGAGGACGAAAATGACCAAAATGTTCATCCAAAGACACAAACACACCTATTGGATGCACAAGATTGGATAAAAACCCTAATTGGACAAGAATAAGCCTAGGGAGGATGAAAATGACCTAAATGTTCATCCAATGACACAAATGAACTTATTGGATGCACAAGATTTGTTAAAAACCCTAATTGGACAAGAATAAGCCTAAGGAGGACAAAAATAACCTAAATGTAAATCCAATGACACAAATGAACATATTGGATGCACAAAAGTGGTTAAAAACCCTAATTGGACAAGAATAAGCCTAGGGAGGACGAAAATGACCTAAATGTTAATCCAATGACACAAATGAACTTATTGGATGCACAAGATTGGTTAAAGACCCTAATTGGACTAGAATAAGCCTTGGGAGGACGAAAATGACCTAAATGTTCATCCAATGACACAAACATATCTATTAGATGCACAAGATTGGTTAAAAACCCTAATTGGACAAGAATAAGCTTAGGGAGGACGAAAATGACCTAAATGTTCATCCAATGACACAAACACACCTATTGGATGCACAAGATTGGTTAAAAACCCTAATTGGACAAGAATAGGCCTAGGGAGGACGAAAATGACCTAAATGTTCATCCAAAGTCACAAACACACCTATTGGATGCCAAAGATTGGTTAAAAACACTAATTGGACAAGAATAAGCCTATGGAGGACGAAAATGACCTAAATGTTCATCCAAAGACACAAACACACCTATTGGATGCCCAAGATTGGTTAAAAACACTAATTGGACAATAATAAGCCTAGGGAGGACGAAAATGACCTAAATGTTAATCCAATGACACAAACACACCTATTGGATGCACAAGATTGGTTAAAAACCCTAATTGGACAAGAATAAGCCTAGGGTGGACGAAAATGAACTAAATGTTCATCCAATGACACAAATGAACTTATTGGATGCACAAAATTTTTTAAAAACCCTAATTGGACAAGAATAAGCCTAAGGAGGACGAAAATGACCTAAATGTACATCCAATGACACAAATGAACTTATTAGATGCAAAAAATTTGTTAAAAACCCTAATTGGACATTAATAAGCCTAGGGAGGATGAAAATGACCTAAATGTTCATCCAATGACACAAATGAACTTATTGGATGCAAAAGATTGGTTAAAAACCCTAATTGGACAATAATAAAACTAGGGAGGACGAAAATGACCTATATGTTCATCCATTGACACAAACATACCTATTGGATGCACAAGATTTGTTAAAAATCCTAATTGGACAAGAATAAGCCAAGGGAGGACGAAAATGACCTAAATGTTAATCCAATGAAACAAACACACCTATTGGATGCACAAAATTGGTTAAAAACCCTAATTGGACAAGAATAAGCTTAGGAGGACGAAAATGACCAAAATGTTCATCCAAAGACACAAACACACCTATTGGATGCACAAGATTGGATAAAAACCCTAATTGGACAAGAATAAGCCTAGGGCGGATGCAAATGACCAAAATGCTCATCCAATGACACAAATAAACTTATTGGATGCAAAAAATTGGTTAAAAACCCTAATTGGACAATAATAAAACTAGGGAGGACGAAAATGACCTAGATGTTCATCCAATGACACAAACATACCTATTGGATGCACAAGATTGGTTAAAAATCCTAATTGGACAAGAATAAGCCTAGGGAGGACCAAAATGACCTAAATGTTAATCCAATGAAACAAACACACCGATTGGATGCACAAAATTGGTTAAAAACCCTAATTGGACAAGAATAAGCCTAGGAGGACGAAAATGACCAAAATGTTCATCCAAAGACACAAACACACCTATTGGATGCACAAGATTGGATAAAAACCCTAATTGGACAAGAATAAGCCTAGGGAGGACAAAAATGACCTAAATGTTCATCCAATGACACAAATGAACTTATTGGATGCACAAGATTTGTTAAAAACCCTAATTGGACAAGAATAAGCCTAATGAGGATAAAAATAACCTAAATGTAAATCCAATGACACAAATGAACTTATTGGATGCACAAAAGTGGTTAAAAACCCAAATTGGACAAGAATAAGCCTAGGGAGGACGAAAATGACCTAAATGTTAATTCAATGACACAAATGAACTTATTGGATGCACAAGATTGGTTAAAGACCCTAATTGGACTAGAATAAGCCTTGGGAGGACGAAAATGACCTAAATGTTCATCCAATGACACAAACATATCTATTAGATGCACAAGATTGGTTAAAAACCCTAATTGGACAAGAATAAGCTTAGGGAGGACGAAAATGACCTAAATGTTCATCCAATGACACAAACACACCTACTGGATGCACAAGATTGGTTAAAAACCCTAATTGGACAAGAATAAGCCTAGGGAGGACGAAAATGACCTAAATGTTCATCCAAAGACACAAACACACCTATTGGATGCCCAAGATTGGTTAAAAACACTAATTGGACAAGAATAAGCCTAGGGAGGACGAAAATGACCTAAATGTTCATCCAAAGACACAAACACACCTATTGGATGTCCAAGATTGGTTAAAAACACTAATTGGACAAGAATAAGCCTAGGGAGGACGAAAATGACCGAAATGTTAATCCAATGACACAAACACACCTATTGGATGCACAAGATTGGTTAAAAACCCTAATTGGACAAGAATAAGCCTAGGGTGGACGAAAATGAACTAAATGTTCATCCAATAACACAAATGAACTTATTGGATGCACAAAATTTTTTAAAAACCCTAATTGGACAAGAATAAGCCTAAGGAGGACGAAAATAACCTAAATGTACATCCAATGACACAAATGAACTTATTGGATGCAAACAATTGGTTAAAAACCCTTATTGGACATTAATAAGCATAGGGAGGATGAAAATGACCTAAATGTTCATCCAATGACACAAATGAACTTATTGGATGCACAAGATTGGTTAAGAACCCTAATGGGACAAGAATAAGCCTAGGGTGGACGAAAATAACCTAAATGTTCATCCAATAACACAAAAACACTTATTGGATGCACAAGATTGCTTAAAAACCCTAATTGGACAAGAATAAACCTTGGGAGGACGAAAATGACTTAAATGTTCATCCAATGTCACAAACATACTTATTGGATGCACAAGATTGGTTAAAAACCCTAATTGGACAAGAATAATCCTTGGGAGGACGAAAATGACCTAAATGTTCTTCCAATGACGCAAACACACCTATTGGATGCACAAGATTGTTTAAAAACCCTAATTGGACAAGAATAAGCCTAGGGTGGACGAAAATGACCTAAATGTTCATCCAATGACACAAACATACCGATTGGATGCACAAGATTGGTTAAAAACCCTAATTGGACAATAATAAGCCTAGGGAGGACGACAATGACCTAAATGATAATCCAAATGACACAAACACACCTATTAGATGCACACGATTGGTTAAAAACCCTAATTGGACAAGAATAAGCCTACGGAGGACGAAAATGACCAAATTGTTCATCCAATGACCCAAATGAACTTATTGGATGAACAAGATTTGTTAAAAACTCTAATTTGACAAGAATAAGCCTAAGGAGGACGAAAATGACCTAAATGTACATCCAATGACACAAATGAACTTATTAGATGCAAAAAATATGTTAAAAACCCTAATTGGACATTAATAAGCCTAGGGAGGATGAAAATGACCTAAATGTTCATCCAATGACACAAATGAACTTATTGGATGCACAAGATTGGTTAAAAACCCTAATGGGACAGGAATAAGTCTAGGGTGGACGAAAATGACTTAATGTTCATCCAATAACACAAAAACACTTATTGGATGCACAAGATTGCTTAAAAACCCTAATTGTACAAGAATAAACCTTGGGAGGGCGAAAATGTCCTAAATGTTCATCCAATGACACAAACATACCTATTGGATGTACAAGATTGGTTAAAAACCCTAATTGGACAAGAATAATCCTTGGGAGGACAAAAATGACCTAAATGTTCTGCCAATGACACAAACACACCTATTGGATGCACAAGATTGTTTAAAAACCCTAATTGGACAAGAATAAGCATAGGGTGGACGAAAATGACCTAAATGTTCATCCAATGACATAAACACACTTATCGGATGCACAAGATTGGTTAAAAACCCTAATTGGACTATAATAAGCATAGGGAGGACGAAAATGACCTAAATGTTAATCCAAATGACACAAACACACCTATTAGATGCACACGATTGGTTAAAAACCCTAATTGGACAAGAATAAGCCTACGGAGGACGAAAATGACCAAATTGTTCATCCAATGACACAAATGAACTTATTGGATGCAAAAAATTGGTTAGAAACCCTAATTGGCCATTAATAAGCTTAGGGAGGATGAAAATAACCTAAATGTTCATCCAATGACACAAACACACCTATTGGATGCATAAGATTGGTTAAAAACCCTAATTGGACAAGAATAAGCCTATGGAGGACGAAAATGACCTAAATGTTCATCCAATGACAAAAACACACCTATTGGATGTACAAGATTGGTTAAAAACCCTAATTGGACAAGAATAAGCCTAGGGCGGATGAAAATGACCAAAATGTTCATCCAATGACACAAATGAACTTATTGGATGCAAAAGATTGGTTAAAAACCCTAATTGGACAATAATAAAACTAGGGAGGACGAAAATAACCTATATGTTCATCCATTGACACAAACATACCTATTGGATGCACAAGATTGGTTAAAAATCCTAATTGGACAAGAATAAGCCAAGGGAGGACGAAAATGACCTAAATGTTAATCCAATGAAACAAACACACCTATTGGATGCACAAAATTGGTTAAAAACCCTAATTGGACAAGAATAAGCCTAGGGAGGACAAAAATGACCTAAATATTCATCCAATGACACAAATGAACTTATTGGATGCACAAAATTTGTTAAAAACCCTAATTGGACAAGAATAAGCCTAATGAGGACAAAAATAACCTAAATGTAAATCCAATGACACAAATGAACTTATTGGAAGCACAAAAGTGGTTAAAAACCCTAATTGGACAAGAATAAGCCTAGGGAGGACGAAAATGACCTAAATGTTAATTCAATGACACAAATGAACTTATTGGATGCACAAGATTGGTTAAAGACCCTAATTGGACTAGAATAAGCCTTGGGAGGACGAAAATGACCTAAATGTTCATCCAATGACACAAACATATCTATTAGATGCACAAGATTGGTTAAAAACCCTAATTGGACAAGAATAAGCTTAGGGAGGACGAAAATGACCTAAATGTTCATCCAATGACACAAACACACCTATTGGATGCACAAGATTGGTTAAAAACCCTAATTGGACAAGAATAGGCCTAGGGAGGACGAAAATGACCTAAATGTTCATCCAAAGTCACAAACACACCTATTGGATGCCCAAGATTGGTTAAAAACACTAATTGGACAAGAATAAGCCTAGGGAGGACGAAAATGACCTAAATGTTCATCCAAAGACACAAACACACCTATTGGATGCCCAAGATTGGTTAAAAACACTAATTGGACAAGAATAAGCCTAGGGAGGACGAAAATGACCTAAATGTTAATCCAATGACACAAACACACCTATTGGATGCACAAGATTGGTTAAAAACCCTAATTGGACAAGAATAAGCCTAGGGTGGACGAAAATGAACTAAATGTTCATCCAATAACACAAATGAACTTATTGGATGCACAAAATTTTTTAAAAACCCTAATTGGACAAGAATAAGCCTAAGGAGGACGAAAATAACCTAAATGTACATCCAATGACACAAATGAACTTATTGGATGCAAAAAATTGGTTAAAAACCCTAATTGGACATTAATAAGCCTAGGGAGGATGAAAATGACCTAAATGTTCATCCAATGACACAAATGAACTTATTGGATGCACAAGATTGGTTAAAAACCCTAATGGGACAAGAATAAGCCTAGGGTGGACGAAAATAACCTAAATGTTCATCCAATAACACAAAAACACTTATTGGATGCACAAGATTGCTTAAAAACCCTAATTGGACAAGAATAAACCTTGGGAGGACGAAAATGACTTAAATGTTCATCCAATGACACAAACATACTTATTGGATGCACAAGATTGGTTAAAAACCCTAATTGGACAAGAATAATCCTTGGGAGGACGAAAATGACCTAAATGTTCTTCCAATGACGCAAACACACCTATTGGATGCACAAGATTGTTTAAAAACTCTAATTGGACAAGAATAAGCCTAGGGTGGACGAAAATGACCTAAATGTTCATCCAATGACACAAACATACCGATTGGATGCACAAGATTGGTTAAAAACCCTAGTTGGACATTAATAAGCCTAGGGAGGATGAAAATGACCTAAATGTTCATCCAATGACACAAATGAACTTATTGGATGCACAAGATTGGTTAAAAACCCTAATGGGACAAGAATAAACCTTGGGAGGACGAAAATGACTTAAATGTTCATCCAATGACACAAACATACTTATTGGATGCACAAGATTGGTTAAAAACCCTAATTGGACAAGAATAATCCTTGGGAGGACGAAAATGACCTAAATGTTCTTCCAATGACGCAAACACACCTATTGGATGCACAAGATTGTTTAAAAACCCTAATTGGACAAGAATAAGCCTAAGGAGGACGAAAATGACCTAAATGTACATCCAATGACACAAATGAACTTATTAGATGCAAAAAATATGTTAAAAACCCTACTTGGACAACGAGAAGCCTAAAGAGGACGAAAATGACCTAAATGTTCATCCAATGACACAAATGAACTTATTGGATGCACAAGATTGGTTAAAAACCCTAATGGGACAAGAATAAGTCTAGGGTGGACGAAAATGACTTAATGTTCATCCAATAACACAAAAACACTTATTGGATGCACAAGATTGCTTAAAAACCCTAATTGTACAAGAATAAACCTTGGGAGGGCGAAAATGACCTAAATGTTCATCCAATGACACAAACATACCTATTGGATGCACAAGATTGGTTAAAAACCCTAATTGGACAAGAATAATCCTTGGGAGGACGAAAATGACCTAAATGTTCTGCCAATGACACAAACACACCTATTGGATGCACAAGATTGTTTAAAAACCCTAATTTGACAAGAATAAGCCTAGGGTGGACGAAAATGACCTAAATGTTCACCCAATGACACAAACATACCGATTGGATGCACAAGATTTGTTAAAAACCCTAATTGGACAATAATAAGCCTAGGGAGGACGAAAATGACTTAAATGTTAATCCAAATGATACAAACACACCTATTAGATGCACACGATTGGTTAAAAACCCTAATTGGACAAGAATAAGCCTACCGAGGACGAAAATGACCAAATTGTTCATCCAATGACACAAATGAACTTATTGGATGAACAAGATTTGTTAAAAACTCTAATTTGACAAGAATAAGCTTAAGGAGGACGAAAATGACCTAAATGTACATCCAATGACACAAATGAACTTATTAGATGCAAAAAATATGTTAAAAACCCTAATTGGACAACGAGAAGTCTAAAGAGGACGAAAATGACCTAAAAGTTCATCCAATGACACAAATGAACTTTTTGAATGCACAAGATTGGGTAAAAACCCAAATTGGACAAGAAGAAGTCTAGGGTGGACGAAAATGACCTAAATGTTCATCCAATGACACAAACATACTTATCGGATGCACAAGATTGCTTTAAAATCCAAATTGGACAAGAATAAGCCTAGGGAGGACGAAAATGACCTAAATGTTCGTCCAATGACACAAACACACCTATAGGATGCACATGATTGGTTAAAAACCCTAATTGGACAAGAATAAGCGTAGGGAGGACGAAAATTACCTAAATGATCATCCAATAACACAAATGAACTTATTGGATGCAAAAAATTGGTTAGAAACCCTAATTGGCCATTAATAAGCTTAGGGAGGATGAAAATGACCTTAATGTTCATCCAATGACACAAACACACCTATTGGATGTACAAGATTGGTTAAAAACCCTAATTGGACAAGAATAAGCCTATGGAGGACGAAAATGACCTAAATGTTCATCCAATGACAAAAACACACCTATTGGATGTACAAGATTGGTTAAAAACCCTAATTGGACAAGAATAAGCCTAGGGCGGATGCAAATGACCAAAATGCTCATCCAATGACACAAATAAACTTATTGGATGCAAAAAATTGGTTAAAAACCCTAATTGGACAATAATAAAACTAGGGAGGACGAAAATGACCTAGATGTTCATCCAATGACACAAACATACCTATTGGATGCACAAGATTGGTTAAAAATCCTAATTGGACAAGAATAAGCCTAGGGAGGACCAAAATGACCTAAATGTTAATCCAATGAAACAAACACACCGATTGGATGCACAAAATTGGTTAAAAACCCTAATTGGACAAGAATAAGCCTAGGAGGACGAAAATGACCAAAATGTTCATCCAAAGACACAAACACACCTATTGGATGCACAAGATTGGATAAAAACCCTAATTGGACAAGAATAAGCCTAGGGAGGACAAAAATGACCTAAATATTCATCCAATGACACAAATGAACTTATTGGATGCACAAGATTTGTTAAAAACCCTAATTGGACAAGAATAAGCCTAATGAGGACAAAAATAACCTAAATGTAAATCCAATGACACAAATGAACTTATTGGATGCACAAGATTGGTTAAAGACCCTAATTTGACTAGAATAAGCCTTGGGAGGACGAAAATGACCTAAATGTTCATCCAATGACACAAACATATCTATTAGATGCACAAGATTGGTTAAAAACCCTAATTGGACAAGAATAAGCTTAGGGAGGACAAAAATGACCTAAATGTTCATCCAATAACACAAACACACCTATTGGATGCACAAGATTGGTTAAAAACCCTAATTGGACAAGAATAAGCCTAGGGAGGACGAAAATGACCTAAATGTTCGTCCAAAGACACAAACACACCTATTGGATGCCCAAGATTGGTTAAAAACACTAATTGGACAAGAATAAGCCCAGGGAGGACGAAAATGACCTAAATGTTCATCCGAATACACAAACACACTTATTGGATGCCCAAGATTGGTTAAAAACACTAATTGGACAAGAATAAGCCGAGGGAGGACGAAAATGACCTAAATGTTAATCCAATGACACAAACACACCTATTGGATGCACAAGATTGGTTAAAAACCCTAATTGGACAAGAATAAGCCTAGGGTGGACGAAAATGAACTAAATGTTCATCCAATGACACAAATGAACTTATTGGATGCACAAAATTTTTTAAAAACCCTAATTAGACAAGAATAAGCCTAAGGAGGACGAAAATGACCTAAATGTACATCCAATGACACAAATGAACTTATTGGATGCAAAAAATTGGTTAAAAACCCTAGTTGGACATTAATAAGCCTAGGGAGGATGAAAATGACCTAAATGTTCCTCCAATGACACAAATGAACTGATTGGATGCACAAGATTGGTTAAAAACCCTAATGGGACAAGAATAAGCCTAGGGTGGACGAAAATGAACTAAATGTTCATCCAGTGACACAAACATACCTATTGGATGCACAAGATTGGTTAAAAATCCTAATTGGACAAGAATAAGCTTAGGGAGGACGAAAATGACCTAAATGTTAATCCAATGAAACAAACACACCTATTGGATGCACAAAATTGGTTAAAAACCCTAATTGGACAATAATAAGCCTAGGGAGGACGAAAATGACCTAAATATGCATCCCATGACACAAATGAACTTATTGGATGCACAAGATTTGTTCAAAACCCTAATTGGACAAGAATAAGCCTAATGAGGACAATAATAACCTAAATGTAAATCCAATGACACAAATGAACTTATTGGATGCACAAAAGTGGTTAAAAACCCTAATTGGACAAGAATAAGCCTAGGGAGGACGAAAATAACCTAAATGTTAATCCAATGACACAAATGAACTTATTGGATGCACAAGATTGGTTAAAGACCCTAATTGGACTAGAATAAGCCTTGGGAGGACGAAAATGACCTAAATGTTGGTACCAGTAACCTCTGTTAAATGAAAATTATGCGGAAGATTACCTATTTTTAGAGATATGCGCAGCAGTTTAACAAATCGTACATTTATTAAACACAGCATCAGAATAAGGTCCCAAAACTACAATACAAATGAATGCACAAAGTATATGGATCAAAGAATATATTGAGAGATGCACCAGTAACGTTTATTGTTCAAGATATTGATTCACTTGCAATCATGCTGGAAACAGTCTTTCATGTAGTATCAAAGTATGCAGAAAGATATTCAAGCACTCAATCAATATCAAACAAATACACACTGCAGAAATTAAAAAGAGATAAGGGTAAGAAAGATTGTACGCAGTGATTTATACTGGTTCAGCCGTTGTTGAACGACCTACATCCAGTCCCAAGATCAAATCCAATCTTGGCCTTTCCAATAGAATATCTCAGAATCCGTTTACAGATGTTCTAGCTCCTCGCCTATCAATCTAAAACGATTCTTTCTATTCTATTCTTATCTCCCTGAATCCCAGAGTTTATCTCCCATAAACTCTTCCAAGATTACAGTCAAGTTTCTTCTTGATGAGACCTCTCAATCACAGAAGATAACTACCAGTTAAGACTGGATTTCTCAATGTTATTTGTTTTAAGAATTTGTTTACAGATGTATCTAATCAGAAATTACACAGAAATTTCTTCAACAGTCTTCTTCTCTAAAGTTGTTTCTCCAGCAATCTTTCTCAGTTCTTGTGGATCATGAAAGATGAATCTTCATAACTGAAAAAGTAATGTTCAAAGTTATTTCACAGTGAGAAACAAAGATATCAGAAAGTTATGTGTATGTTGTTGTGTATATGAAGAAGATACTGAAAAACAGTTTATATAGTTTCAGGAAAAACAACATATGCATCGATTTATCCAATCGATTCATTAAAGTCATAAGGCTGGTTAATCGATTTCCTCAATCGATTTCGCGAGTCTTGTTTTTCTTGAATCTTGAAACTGTACATACTAATCGATTTGCTCAATCGATTATTTTAAGTAGTTCTTCAAACTTTGATGACAGTATATGATTAAATCGATTTGCAGAATCGACTTGATGTGTTTTGTTCAAACAACGAGATCAAAACCATCGATGTGCTTAATCGATTTAACCATTCAGTCATCTCTGTTTATAAAACTTTTATGTCAATCGATTGTGCCAATCGATTGTGGATCTTAAGTCTGAAGTACTTTTCATCAGTTGGGTTATTCAATCGATTTACCAAGTCGATTGATACCAACTTTTATTACACAGATGTATATAAACAGATTGTAGTAATCGATTGTGTATGTTCCAGGCCTGAGTTATTTTGAAACTTGTTTTAGTGAATCGATTGGCCTAATCGATTTAGTAAACAGGTTTGGCTCTGGGACATTACCAATCGATTGTTTCAATCGATGTAGACAAAAACACAATTAAAGAAGTGATTATTTCAATCGATTTGCCAAATCGATTGCCTGCAAAACGTGTTACTGACTTGCACATTTTAATTTCAGTAAGCATGTCAATCGATTTGTCCAATCGATTTAAACAATCAGTTTAGTCTTGGTGATTCACTCAATCGATGTGCCTAATCGATTTGTGGCAAACTGGCTCTCTGACTTGTACAATTTATTTTCCAATATGTGTACCAATCGATTTGGAGAATCGATTGATAGCCCGTTTGATTTCTTCAAGGATGTACAAATCGATTGTGCTAATCGATTGGGTAACACCAAACTTTGTAAACTTATTCAACCCTGTTATAGAATCGATTGTACTAATCGATGTGCTCATGGATCTTCAAGATTTTGTTGATTCCTTGAGTTCCAAGCAATTTTCTCGAGTATGTAGGATTGAATTTGTTGTTCCTGAAATTTTTCTCAGTTGACAATGTTAGATGTATTTCAAATTGGATGCTTGTCAATAACATCAAAAACGAACATATGTCTAACACTAAATGTTCATCCAATGACACAAACATATCTATTAGATGCACAAGATTGGTTAAAAACCTTAATTGGACAAGAATAAGCTTAGGGAGGACGAAAATGACCTAACTGTTCATCCAATGACACAAACACACCTATTGGATGCACAAGATTGGTTAAAAACCCTAATTGAACAAGAATAAGCCTAGGGAGGACGAAAATGACCTAAATGTTCATCCAAAGACACAAACACGCCTATTGGATGCACAAAATTGTTTAAAAACCCTAATTGGACAATAATAAGCCTAGGGAGGACGAAAATGACCTAAATGTTAATCCAATGACACAAATGAACTTATTGGATGCACAAGATTAGTTAAAGACCCTAATTGGACTAGAATAAGCCTTGGGAGGACGAAAATGACCTAAATGTTCATCCAATGACACAAACATATCTATTAGATGCACAAGATTGGTTAAAAACCCTAATTGGACAAGAAAAAGCTTAGGGAGGACGAAAATGACCTAAATGTTCATCCAATGACACAAACACACCTATTGGATGCACAAGATTGGTTAAAAACCCTAATTGGACAAGAATAAGCCTAGGGAGGACGAAAATGACCTAAATGTTCATCTAAAGACACAAACACACCTATTGGATGCCCAAGATTGGTTAAAAACACTAATTGGACTAGAATAAGCCTAGGGAGGACGAAAATGACCTAAATGTTCATCCAAAGACACAAACACACATATTGGATGCCCAAGATTGGTTAAAAACACTAATTGGACAAGAATAAGCCTAGGGAGGACGAAAATGACCGAAATGTTAATCCAATGACACAAACACACCTATTGGATGCACAAGATTGGTTAAAAACCCTAATTGGACAAGAATAAGCCTAGGGTGGACGAAAATGAACTAAATGTTCATGCAATGACACAAATGAACTTATTGGATGCACAAAATTTTTTAAAAACCCTAATTGGACAAGAATAAACCTAAGGAGGACGAAAATGACCTAAATGTACATCCAATGACACAAATGAACTTATTGGATGCAAAAAATTGGTCAAAAACCCTAATTGGACATTAATAAGCCTAGGGAGGATGAAAATGACCTAAATGTTCATCCATTGACACAAATGAATTTATTGGATGCACAAGATTGGTTAAAATCCCTACTGGGACAAGAATAAGCCTAGGGTGGACGAAAATGACCTAAATGTTCATCCAATAACACAAAAACACTTATTGGATGCACAAGATTGCCTAAAAACCCTAATGGGACAAGAATAAACCTTGGGAGGACGAAAATGACTTAAATGTTCATCCAATGACACAAACATACTTATTGGATGCACAAGATTGGTTAAAAACCCTAATTGGACAAGAATAATCCTTGGGAGGACGAAAATGACCTAAATGTTCTTCCAATGACGCAAACACACCTATTGGATGCACAAGATTGTTTAAAAACCCTAATTGGACAAGAATAAGCCTAGGGTGGACGAAAATGACCTAAATGTTCATCCAATGACACAAACATATCGATTGGATGCACAAGATTGGTTAAAAACCCTAATTGGACAATAATAAGCCTAGGGAGGACGAAAATGACCTAAATGTTAATCCAAATGACACAAACACACCTATTAGATGCACACGATTGGTTAAAAACCCTAATTGGACAAGAATAAGCCTACGGAGGACGAAAATGACCAAATTGTTCATCCAATGACACAAATGAACTTATTGGATGAACAAGATTTGTTAAAAACCCTAATTTGACAAGAATAAGCCTAAGGAGGACGAAAATGACCTAAATGTACATCCAATGACACAAATGAACTTATTAAATGCAAAAAATATGTTAAAAACCCTAATTTGACAACGAGAAGCCTAAAGAGGACGAAAATGACCTAAATGTTCATCCAATGACACAAATGAACTTATTGGATGCACAAGATTGGGTAAAAACCCAAATTAGACAAGAAGAAGCCTAGGGTGGACGAAAATGACCTAAATGATCATCCAATAACACAAATGAACTTATTGGATGCAAAAAATTGGTTAAAAACCCTAATTGGGCATTAATAAGCTTAGGGAGCATGAAAATGACCTAAATGTTCATCCAATGACACAAACATACCTATTGGATGCACAAGATTGGTTAAAAACCCTAATTGGACAAATAATCCTAGGGAGGACGAAAATGACATAAATGTTAATCCAATGACACAAACACACCTATTAGATGCACACGATTGGTTAAAAACCTAATTGGACAAGAATAAGCCTAGGGAGGAAGAAAATGACCAAATTGTTCATCCAATGACACAAATGAACTTATTGGATGCACAAGATTGGTTAAAGACCCTAATTGGACTAGAATAATCCTTGGGAGGACGAAAATGACCAAAATGTTCATCCAAAGACACAAACACACCTATTGGATGCACAAGATTGCTTAAAAACCCTAATTGAACAAGAATAAGCCTAGGGAGGAAGAAAATGACATAAATGTTCGTCCAGTGACACAAACACACCTATAGGATGCACATGATTGGATAAAAACCCTAATTGGACAAGAATAAGCCTAAGGAGGACGAAAATGACCTAAATCTTCATCAAATAACACAAATGAACTTATTGGATGCAAAAAATTGGTTAAAAATCCTAATTGGCCATTAATAAGCTTAGGGAGGATGAAAATGACCTAAATGTTCATCCAATGACACAAACATACCTATTGGATGCACAAGATTGGTTAAAAACCTTAATTGGAAAAGAATAAGCCTAGGGAGCACGAAAATGAACTAAATGTTAATCCAATGAAACAAACACACCTATTGGATGCACAAAATTGGTTAAAAACCCAAATTGGACAAGAATAAGCCTAGGGAGGACGAAAATGACCGAAATGTTCATCCAAAGACACAAACACACCTACTGGATGCACAAGATTGGATAAAAACCCTAATTGGACAAGAATAAGCCTAGGGAGGACGAAAATGACCTAAATGTTCATCCAATGACACAAATGAAATTATTGGATGCACAAGATTTTTAAAAAACCCTAATTGGATAAGCATAAGCCTAAGGAGGACAAAAATCACCTTAATGTACATCCAATGACACAAATGAACTTATTGGATGCACAAAAGTGGTTAAAAACCCTAATTGGACATTAATAAGCCTAGGGAGGACGAAAATGACCTAAATGTTCATCAAATGACACAAGTGAACTTATTGGATGCACAAGATTGGTTAAAAACCCTAATTGGACAAGAATAAGCCTAGGGTGGATGAAAATGACCTAAATGTTCACCCAATGACACTAACACACTTATTGGATGCACAAGATTGGTTAAAAACCCTAATAGGACAAGAATAAGCCTAGGGTGGACGAAAATGACCTAAATATTTGTCGAATGACACAAATACACTTATTGGATGCACAAGACTGGATAAAAACCCTAATTGGACAAGATTAAGCCTAGGGAGGACGAAAATAACCTAAATGTACATCCAATGACACAAACTCACCTATTGGATGCACAAGATTGCTTAAAACCCCTAATTGGACAAGAATAAGACTAGGGAGGACGAAAATGTTCTAAATGTTCATCCAATGACACAAAAATACCTATTGGATGCACAAGATTGGTTAAAAACCCTAATTGGACAAGAATAAGCCTAGGGTGGACGAAAATGACCTAAATGTTCATCCAATGACACAAACATATCTATTGGATGCACAAGATTGGTTAAAAACACTAATTGGACAAGAATAAGCTTAGGGAGGACGAAAATGATCTAAATGTTAATCCAATGACACAAACACACCTATTGGGTGCACTAGATTGGGTAAAAACCCTAATTGGACAAGAATAAACCTATTCACTTCGAATCCAACCTTGGTGTTTAATTTGATCCTAGTTACTAAATTCCTTTGTTGAATTATTACCGAATTCTCTTTATTATTCTTGCCTAATGTCGTAGTAACAGAACCTTTAATTCCAAAGTAACCCCAAATTCTTTAGTTGATTTAAGATTAGAATTAAGCATTACTGTATAGAAATTCTCTGGTAAACTATTGCTTTGCAACTAATTTAATTGGTTTCATGACATGCGTCTATCCCTAGACTACAAATTCATAAATTTCTCATCTCAAGCATTCCTAAAGTCCACCTCCGTTTCAAAATATAAATCGTACAACATTTTAATGTTGATCAAGCAATAAAAAGCATTAAGCACGGAGATGAGAAAAATAATTCAATAAACTCATTCATATAACTAGAAATCAAATCATAAAAATAAGGGTTGCATCAGGTTAAACTCATCCCTAACAAAGAGGATTTAGTTACTCATGACAGAGATGCAAAAGATAGGGATTAAAGAAGAATTACAAGAATGATTCATGAATGATTCTTGACAAATCTGCTCCAATGATGTTAAAAGTGGCCGTCTTTGAGTTTCTATGCTAGGGCACTAGTCTCCTAACTTCAAAATAGTCAAAAAGATCCCTAAACAGTGAAAATTGCGTTTTTATGAATGCTGATGCGTGTCGCGCGCCCCAGGCGCAGGAAACACGCTCCAGGCGCGCTTGGACAGTGTTGAACGGCTGGAAATGCACCTCTGGCGCGGATGGCGTGCTTCAGGCGCACAACATCTGATGTCTGACATATTTTGCATTTTACTCCTCTTTCAAGTCTGAATTTGGTTCCGGTGTCTTCATAAAAGTTATAGCTATGGATCATAACTTTCATTTACACTTATTTTGACTCCAATTGGACATCTAAAACTCCAGATATAGCTGAACTAATCCTCATATGTGATGTTGATTTCTCACCAAAATTCAGCACTGCACTAAAACAAAGTAACAATGCAAAACTACGAAAAATCTCTACTTAATTAAGCAAATAAGAACATAAATATTTCATTAAATCAAAGAACTAAAATCAACAAAATATATAAAATAAATCATTAAATTAACTAATTGTTAAAGATAAATAAGACTAAAATAAATAAAAATTATGCTTATGAAGAAGAGTCATCAGAACACGAAGAGGTTGAGCAACTGGTTGAAAACATGGGATTGTATTCTTTCTTAAAATGCAGCTACAAAATGATTGACAAAGAGATCAATTTTGCATTTGTAGAGAAGTGGCATCGTGACACCAATAGCTTCCATCTCCCAATTGGAGAGATGACGATTACTTTGGACGATGTGTCTTCTCTGCTGCATATCCCCATCACCGGTGCATTCTTCAGTATTAATGTATTTAACAAGGATGATGGTGCATATAGTTGGTTAGTTGAGGTCTACCATCAGCGTTGTCGTGATCAGCATTGGCAGATGGCTGCGAGGGCATTTATTTTGTTTTTGGTTGGTTGCATACTGTTTAGCGATAAGAGTGCCTACAGAGTTAGTGTTGCCTATCTTGAGTGCTTCCAAGACCTCAATTCTTGTGGGGGATATGCATGGGACACAATTGCTATTGCTTATCTATATGACAATCTTTGAGAAGCCAACATGCATCAAACCAGAATTGTTTTAGGGTATCTGACACTTTTACAAGTAAATTGTATGGTTGTTTATTGTGTTTATAATTTCTATTATTAATGATTGTAAACTAATGATATGTTATTATATATGTGCATATGTGGGTCTATGAGCATTTTCCTACATTATGTAGAGATTGTTGTACACTTTCGCCTAATTATGTTGAAGACTACTCTAGAGCACTTAAATGGAAGCCTAAATGGGATAAGGTTTAGTTCTTCCATTTAGAAAAGCTCTTGATGAGATTGAAGTTGATGAGGTTTGTTGAAAACCATATGAGGAGCATCGACTAAAGCGACTTTTTGAAGAGGTTTCATGGCTCATCTGCCATACAGAGTATTGAGTCAATACGATCATGTACAAACCATTCATGGCTCACCGTTAGAGGTAGTGGGTCAGACGACCACACTAGATGAAATGGACATTATGTTTAGACAATACACTGTGCATGTAGTCGATGTTGGCGCTGTTGTGTAGGGACATGTAATCTTCTCGAATGATTACATGGACTGCTTTCACAGAATTTCTCATCCATACATCATTCGTAGAGAACCAGTCCATGAAGAACATGTCGATCATGTAGTTGATGCAGAACCAACTGATCATGGATATGATGATGCCACTCATGTAGATGATGACGACATACTTGACATAACTGTATATTAATTAGTCATATTTTATTTTTACTAGTCATATTTTATTTATTTTAACTATTCATATTTAATTTATATTTTATTGTAGCGTCAAACAATACAAATTGCTGAAGAGTTTATTGGTCGACAACAGATATTACCTGATGTCATGCCAATCGTTAATGAGTTAATTTTGATGCTGCAAAGTCAGAGGGGTGGTGGTAGAGATTGGACTAACATAGTACCATATTGTAGGAGAAACAGACGGACTTATGATTTATTTAGAATATTTTGGTATAGTTTGGATATGTAATATTTTGGTAATACTTTTGGAATATTTTGGATATTGTTTTGCATTTGTAATATTTTAGTACTTTTGGAATATTTTGGAATATTTTGTGAAGTCTGATTTGACAACTTATAACAATCGTAATATTTTTAATTTAATTCAGACAATATATTCATCCAATATATTTACAATATATTCATGTAGTTTACTTTTTAGTTTACAACATATTCATCTATATTGCATGGAAATGTCTTCAACCAATGTTGAATGCGATCATTGTAAATAAATTCTCATCGACGTGCTTCTTCTTTGCAATATTTTCTCCACAAATTACTTGATGGTGGTATAGGAGAATTTGGCTTCAAACAAACCTGTTAAAATAAATAATATATAATTTATTAAATATGACATCAACGGAAAATTTAAATATTAACAAAATGATAGTTCTAAGTACAAAATTTAGATACCTGCACAAAATGACAGTTATTGACAAATGCAGTAACTATCATACGATGATCTGAAATAGAAGTTGGTGGTGGACTTTTAAGTGCAAAATATATTTGCGATTGATTAAGTGATAATGCGACGAAAACCAAATTAAATTTCAAAGCAATCACATATCCCATTTCTGAAAGTGTCATCCAATTATTCAAAGTTGCAACTTGTTCAACATACACATTGTGTATAAGTTGTTGAACAAAAATTTGTGCATCATATATTATCTCATAATGAGACATGAACTCTTGAAGCTCTACCACACACTCTTGACGAATGAATGCCCAAGAGTTCTCACCCATTCCAAGTAAAGCTGCAACTGCATGATATCCACAATTACCATCCTTGCCCACGTCAATAATTTTATCTATGAATTTGTGAATTTCAACCGACAACCAATCCTTGAAGATAATAACTCTCGGTTGTTGAACTTTGCTGACTGGTGGTCGAGGTGTGAACTTTTTAACTGATGATCGAGGTTGTTGTACTTTATTAGATGTTATAGTACTACATGCATTTGTGCCACTGCATCGAACACTTGCATGCACATACTCCCACAAAGATGGATCACGCTTGGTTGATTTATCTCTTTTTGATACCTTACTTTTGCCTTTTTTGGGTGAACCCTTTGTTTTAACCTTTTCAACAAGTGGACACATTCACGTAGTCGATGGATACGCAACCTCTCATAATTTACCTTTAAGTGCAATTTTGTCAAGTACATCAAGTTCATCAAACTTTTTCACTATCACTTATATTTCATGTTTCATAGATAATTCTGAAGGTTTACCCGATCCATCATCATGAAAAGTTAATTTTGTCCACCAAACATGAATAACGTCTAATGGAATGAAACAAGGGATCATACTATACCTGGCTATTTCACATGCACAAGGTAGACCATGTGTTCTCCTAACTGTGCAATGACATTCAGCCTTATCTATACCTACATACTTCACGCGATGAAACTCTACTGCAATGTGGTCTATTACATTTTTGGACACAACACCACGCAAATTGGCGTACAATTTGTTACAATATCGATGAACCTTTTGAATTATGTTCTTTTCAAATGACGTTACTGTCTCACTGTGTTGTAATACAATCATGCTATTGATGGTTTCCCAAACACTGTATATATCACCAATATTGACTTGTAATATTCTTTTCAAACTCCAGTGCATGGACTCAACTCTTTTTGTTGTAGTGTTCCCAAAATGCATAACTCTATTTGTCCACGCCTCAACAAATCTTTCCTTGTGAGTAATTAACCATTAGTCATGTACATAATCATTAAAGATAGAAGAGTTACTACAAATTCCTTCAAAGTTAGCCAAATTCATGTAGTACTGAGCCTCATCATAATTGTAAACAAGAGCCTCTCATGCCTCCCTTATTTGCACCTGCTTCTTTTTTGGAAAAACAATCATCTTGCACTTCGCTTTGACACTTTTGCATACATGAAACAAGCATAATAAATTGACTGCTTTTGGAAAAACATATTCAACTGCATTCATCAAAGCAAGGTCTCTATCATTAACAATTACTTCAACATCACCACCTGTAATCTGTTCTTTCAACATTTGTAGTGTCCACGTAAAATTATTAGCACGCTCAGACTTTAGTAAATGTAACACCAATAATTTGAAGTAATGGCATTTGATACCTACATGACTTGTATGTGCTATCCATAATCGATATTATGTGAAAATTATTTACAAGAGTTGAAAAATATTATAACGTCTGGATGAGTTGAAAAATATGTCCCTCAACTCATCTGAACCCTCTACCTTCCTATATCGATAGACGTATTTCTGGTGTTCCATCAATGTCAAAAGATGTTGCATTTATGTTCTATAACCTCTAAGTGATGAACGGTATGCTTGGCGTGCATTGTAAACTTGTTTGATTATCGTCAAATTTTTAACATTATAATCCTTTAGTGTCATCAATATGTTTCTTGGTTTGATCATCTTCTTCGTCATATCACCAAGTACAATTTTTTCTTCCTGAGACAATCAGCCTAAGAAAGCATGACCAGTCAATTTTTTAACCAATTTGTGATTATGGACACCACATATTACATGCAGATACCATCCCTCACCAACACTTGATGGTTTACCTCTCAATCTAAATCGGCATTCACATTTTCTACTCCAAGTATTCCTCATAGGTTTAGGATTCTTCCAAGGTCTATATTTACCACTTCTTTCACAGCCAAAAATTAATTTTGTCTTTGTTCTTGGTCGTGCTGTTCCATTTTCCCTTCCAACATTTCTAGCCCATTTCAATAAATCATATCACGTATCAAACATTATGTCGGTGCTAAACACATCAGTCAAATCAACCATAACAGGTTAATCTCTGTTGTTCATAGTGTCATTCATTGCATCAAAATCATCATACATTTCGTTGAAATCACATTCTAAACTGTCATCCATATGTTCAAAGTTAGGTTCCAAACTTTCATACATTTTGTCACGGTTGTCTCCCCTATGCTCCATTTATCTGCATCCAGAACAAGGGAAAAGAAATTCAAGATTTTGCTAACATTTATGTGAACTCAATTTTACGTAAGTTTATGTGAACTAAGTTCACGAACGTTTACGTAAATTGAATTCTAGTAAACTTACGTGAAAATAAGTTCACATAAATGGTTTAATTTTCAATCTTCATTGATTACGCAAACTTTATTCACGTACGTGTGCATGAATTAAGATTGCATACATACTGAGATGTTGAATTTTCAAACTCCATTAATTACGCAATCTTAAACCACGTACGTGTACGTGAATTAAGATTAGGTACATTCTGAGATTTTTCCTTTTTTATTTTAAGATAAGTGAATTTAATTCGCATAACAATACATCGTACGTGAACTAAGTTCACGTACAATCCCCAGATTTAGAAAGAAAAAAAATCGAACTCACAAACAAATCAACAAACATACCTTTTAGGTCACTTTAACCACAATGTGATAAGGAAACTGATGGGGTGTAGGTTATGGTGAGTGATGTGTGTAACACCCCGATTTTTAATAGCGCGAATGCTTTTTTTATAAATAAATAAATTAATTAATAAAATACCTTGTCGTAACACAAAGGACAAAAGTCTAGAATAATTACATCATATATACAAACCAGCTAAAATAGTTTTTGAGACGATAATCTAAAGTGTACAAATAGAAAAATATACTGGGAGTTGTGAGGCATATCAGACATCGCTCATATCCCTAGAGTATTCTTGGTAGACACTTGCACAAAAGTATTGCTCCAAGAATGCTATCCCCCATAGTCACGTCAAAAAATGGAACATGGACCCACCAAAAAACAAAAGTCATCTGACAATATATGTTATAGATACAATCATCCCAACACAAAATAAGTACAACAAAAAACAAATATGATCATCTACTAACAACTACAATAACAAGGGTGACCTCCACACACTGCCTAAGTCCCATATGAAGTAGTATCTCTCTTCGAAGTAACCTCCTCATCAACATCCATAAAAGGATCGTTCTTCTCAGAAGTCAGATCCACCCACAAGATAGGTGGCTTCGGCGGCGCTGGGATCTCAAAATAGTCTACTACTTCATTATTATGAATATAAAACAGATATTTTGAGCATTCTAACATTTTTGGAAATTTGAGGGGTGTGGGTATTAATGTGAGGGGTGCAAGTAAGAATATTGATTTTTTAATTTACTTCGGTGGATAGAATTACCAAAAAGGCCATGCGGTTTTTCACTTTCTGTTTTAAGTGTGGAAAATAAAAAGCAGAATCAACAAAGAAAAAAGAAAAAGAGAAACACAATGAGAAAAAAAAAGGTTTTCTATTTTCTTTCTAAATTTTCCCGAGAAATTAGAACGAAATACTGATCGGAATTGAGGAGCACAAAAACAAACAACAGATCCACAAATTGCATTCATCCCAATTCTTCAATCCTATTCCTTCCTCTCTTTTGCTACAATATTATTATTATTTTTTAAAAACAAATTACCAATCTAAATTTCTCCTAAAAATCTGATTTTGTTTTTATAATGTGTGAATTGATATGGGTTTAGGTTGTTGAATTTTGGAACAGATTTTGATATGGAAAGGGAAAACTGGAATGAGAATAATAACAATAACAATAAGAATGGTTATTATGAGAATCAATTGTTGTGTGATTATGATCGAGAATCAGTTACGATGCCTTCTTCTTTATCTTCATCTCCTCCTAGACTTGGATATATTGAACATCGTGTATCCAAATTTGATACCTTGGTTGGCATTGCAATCAAGTATGGTGTTGAGGTACTTTTCTATTTTCTTTGAAGTTTTGTTATATATCAATTTTTGATTATTTTTACATTCATTAAAAAAATTTATAAATTTTTATTTTTTTGATTTACCCTTTTTCCTCTTTTTTGTGAATTTGACGATGAAACTATGAAATGCTGGTGTTTGAGTTAAATTCTTGAAATTTGTTGTTCTTGTGGTGGTGGTGGTGCATGCGTGTGCAGATTTTTTTTTCTGATATTATGATGTGCTTTTTGGAATTTTGTTGTTGTAATCATGATTCATGCTTTTTTGAATTTTACACGACTGATTGATTATGATTTGTTGATAATGTAAATTTATTTACATAATAATGTATCAAAATTAAGCTCATATTTTAATATGGGTGCACAGTTGTCAATTGCGGATTACAAAGTTGTAGTTCGCTGAAGAGCTATAGCCGCAATATCTATTTCCCAATATTTTGTCCTAAATAGTGTATAGCAGTCGCGATTTGTTCAAATTCCATATTCTAAAGCACTATAGTGTTGCGACAACCACTATTTGACAACACTGTATGAGTGAATTGTTTTGTTTTTTGTATTGAAATAGTTTTGATGCTTTTGTTACATTATTTATTTATCTTTGTTCCCATGTTGTGGTTTTTGTTTTTGTTTCTGAGTTTTGCTGAAGTGTTTAAACCTTCTATGTTATTATCATTGTTGGTTATTCTTTACCGTCTCCTCCACCACTTGTGAAATTTGGGAAAACATTGTAGTATACTCTTATTTTTGAAATTGAGTTGTCCTGATGAAGTATGATTTTTTTCAGCTCTTTATGCTTTGGGAAATTGTAGGTTACAGATATCAAAAGGATGAACAGCCTTGTTACAGACCATCAGATATTTGCGCTTAAAACTGTTCAAATTCCATTACCTGGAAGGCACCCTCCATCTACTTGTTTATCAAATGGTTCAAGTACTCCTGGGTATGTTCATCTCTACTTGATTAAACCATTAAGGCAAAACACTGAATTTGTGAAGCTTCACCTTATCCTTTTTTATTTTGGAAAAAGCATATTGGATGAAATGCAAGGGCTGAAGGGGGTTAGGATTTTTGTTTAAAATAGGTAGTTTGATACTTTGAGGTGTGAGCGTGCTCACGCTACAATAGCTAGATAATTTCTTTATTGTGATTTGGTTATGTGCATCATGCTTGTAAAGAATAAGTGACAAACAAGAATATAAAGTTGAAGGCAGACACTGGGAATGTATCTAGAACTTGAATAAAATTCTAGGGGCTGTAATTTTTCCAAATAAATATATTAAAGTAAAAGGTTTTTACGTTGTATATATCCACTGTCAATGTAAACCATTTTATACTAGGACAGGGTTGCATCATGGTGGGAATAATTTCTTTTGCTTGTAGCGAAGGCTTTTTGACAGTTTTGTAAGTAGATGACAACCAGTGTTGTCAAAGTCAGAATATGGCAGAAGGAAAAAAATCTGCCATGCCATTGCAGCCTATGGCGGGTATCCCTTCACAAATTGTCTATGGTGGTTGTCACAATATCCGCCACGCCACTCCACCATGGCAGCACCAAGGCCACCATTTTACAACACTGCTGACACATGCTGTTCACTAATAGTGTAAAACTCTTTAATCTGTCAGTTGGATCAAAACTGAATCCTTATTTTGTTATATCATTTGCTCAAATTCTTTCACATTTCATGATATTATACAAGTTTTACAGTTTTTACTTTATACTGTTCACTTTCTTCATGTGTGATGCTATTTATTGTTGAAGAATGCTTGACACCCTTTTATTGACAATAATTTTCTCATTGTCATGGATATATTCTGTTTTATTCCATGTGTCTTTTAAATGTTGCTTTCATTCAAAATTGCACTTTAAGAATCTTACTAATGTAATTATGCTGCAAATTGCAATAGGTATCCTTGGGGACTTTTTTTGCATCTATGTTAGGTCATTTGTCTTAAATTTCTTACCATATAAATAACTATTGATAGAAATATTTCAGAAGAAATGTAATACAAGAAAATAGATTTACTGATTTACAATGTTCCCTATTTCCCAATAGCATTTAAAATCACCGATGACCATGAATGTCATTCCATCAGGCATGGTAACTCTACTCACAGTCCACCTGATAAGACGCACCATGAACTACTTGAATCATTCCAGTCCGTAAGATTAAAGTCTTCTGACCAGAAGGTCTCCCCAGCCATGAGCTCATTACAGGGTTATTATGGACTTAAAGTTCCCTCTAATTCCTCAGAAAATGGTTCATCATCCAAGAACTCGCCTATGTCTGACCGACCCCTGAGCCGTCACCGAAAATCCAAAAGTTTGGTCAATGTTATCTTGGAAGAGATTTTGGAAAAGGTTGATACTGCACCAGCTGCAGAAAACTGGGAACTTAGCTCTGATAAATGGAATGAGAAACTTGGCCAGAGGCGTCAGAAATCTGAAGCTGACTTTACAAGGATACCGGAGTTGATTCTGAGGGAGGATAATATCAGCAGTGGTGGTCTTCCTTCACGAACAGGAATGGGCTTAGCTCTGAGACAGAAAGCAGCTAGCCGAACTGCCGCAACAATTGATTCTGAATCAAGTGGATTTGTTCCTGTGCCAATGACATTGGGGGATGGTTTTCAAACTGATTGTTCATATGGTGTCAGGAAATCATCCAGTACATCTTGTTTGCAAGATCAAGATAACTGTGGCTCCTCATCCATTTGGTCGTCCTCGATGTGGAATTTGAAACCAGATTTACAGGCCCTTTCAACTGCAGCCATTGGAAAACCGATCTTTGATGGCTTGCCTAAGCCTATAACTTGTCGAAGGAATAAAGCTGCACTTGATTAATATATAATGATTTATCAAAACAATTTTGATCCTTTTTTGTGAGTCATGGAACCATTAGCTGCCATACCAATGGGTAGATTGGAGAAGTAAAACAATGTAGCATGGAAAAAAAATCAAACATCAGATTTTATCTATCTCTGAATGGGAAAATGTTTTTTATGCTAGAAAATACTTCCAATTTATTTATTTTTAAACAGTATTGGGTGCCCTTGTGGCCATAAATGTAGGAATGAGGATCTTAAACATTACCGTTCACCCATTTTTTGTATAGTCGTAGTGATACTTTTAGGAAATGGATTTCGTGTGGTTAGTGGTAACTTAGTAAGCGATTTTGGTCATTGACAGATCACATGATTGAGATTTTATTTTCTCAAATTTTCATAATTACGATATAAGTCATCTTATCTTAACAAGTTAGACTGATTGACTATTGACTAATATCACAAGGAAATCCCAATCACTAGGAGTTTGGGTCCATTATTTTTGGGGTTTGGGCACCTTAAATCTTTAAGGTGACAGATAAATGTACTGGTTTGACAGGTGTCTAGCTCCTATTGAATACAAGTTACAGGTGTGGATATGTGTGGAACTATTACTTTGCAATTTAATTTCTCAAATCTTATTTTAGAAATTGATTAATAGGTCCGTTTAATAAGTTTTCTACTGCTTTATGGTACTAATCGAACTGCCTTAACTTTGCAGCGACGATCTTTAGCTTGGAAACATTGTAAATAAATAATCAGTGCGTTACACAATAATAATATACTTTGCAGGAATTATTTTTGACAGGAAATAGATAAATAGATTTTTTAGGCTCTACAAATTTAAGGATAGTATGTTACTAATACTAATTATGCAGGAATTATTCTGAAACTATTACGTTGTCACTAATAAATAGCTGAAAATAATAAATTTAGTGTATATCACCTACTGTAAAAAAAAAAAAAAAAAAAAAGAAAGAAAACGCTTAAGTAGCACTTTGCTGTGTCCAATCCCATGGAAGGAATCAGCTATTGAAGTTTTTGTTTAAGCTTCGTTTTCCACTCATCATTTCTAAAACCCCACACGATTCTAAAAGTACATTTCGGAAAACAAAAACTATATTTTTGTTTGAAAGTATAATTTCTGGATGGCATAATTTTTTTCTTCTTCTAGCTGCATACCTCTCTGAAGTGATTTTTGGAAATTAAAAAAGAAGCTCCCCTCATTTCTCTGTTTGGCTTTTGCAGTCTCATCCCATTCCAAAACCATTCAGATGAAGTGAGGGAAGAGAGATCGAGGGGTAAGGTGTGGTGGTGTGGCGAGGGAGAGTGAGGGGGAAGTTCCATTTTTTTTAACTTTCTTATTTGTATATGTTCACCACTTGGACAAAGCCTAACAATAAAACTGATCCAGATCTTAAGTGCACACTTCAGCTAATCATAAATGACCAAGTCAGAACAGAAGCACTTAAAATAATTGAAATCAAATCCAATTTTTTGTTTCTAACACAAACTTTTAAAAATGTAAAAATAAAGTGATATTTTTTAAAATTAGAAGTAAAATCCAAAAAATGTATCATAACAAAAAAAGAACAGCAGCACGTGCGTTCTACACTCACTAAATTATACCTTGCTTATACATTTTGCGTGATTTAATTATTTCTTTATTTACATTAATTATACCTATACCTTAGTGAACAACAAAAAACTTGAACAAACTTATCAGATTTCCAATTCAAATAGCAACAAGTGATCAACATGCAAAGTACGTAAGAGCCAGTGCCCCGAATAAATTTCAACTTTTCAATAAAATAAACAGAATGACAAGACTATGCTCCCAAGGTGTTGGATTAAAAATGGCTAATCCCTAAAGAAACTAAAACCCTGAAACTTTTCTTAGCCAACCGAAAAAAAAAATATTGGATTCTTCCAAACGTAATAATGCAACTTGCCTCCAATACAGTAATAAAATTTACTGTTGTGTGAGTCTAGCCACTAACTAGACTAAAAAATAAACGAATTCAAAATTTTATGTGTTGCTTCTCAAGGCAAGTAATTGTAAATCATCAATCTTTATGGAAGGGGAAGACAAAAAGCTATTATATCAGAAAAAGATTCTACAGTTAATCAGAAAACGTTCTTACTTCATGTTTCTTCAGTAAGTATGCAGATAAAGTAAAAGTAACAGCTTGTGGATATCCAAACATCAAACTGCATTATAAAGAACAACATAACCTAGACATCTTAATGTGCCACTAAACGTCAGGCCTATCACAAATAATTAACTACTTTTCTTCAAACCTTCATAAGAACTATCTGTGCAATTTTTCACGTCCTTGCATAGAAATTGCAAAGTCGGTAAAATAAATAACAAAAATTTATGTTCCTCCATGTCAAACATTTAGCTCAAAGATCTACAGTTCTGTTGAACAAAAAAAAATCTACAGTTCTGTGTGTGTGATGGAAGTCTGACCTTAATTATTTTCAGTGACTACATTGAAGACACAAAAAAAGTAATGGTGTTGCTAACCCGTACCTTTTGGATATTTGTAGGAGAATCCAAAAGTATTTTTTTATTGAAAAATAAACAATTTTTAAACTTCCTAAGAGTTAATACACAACTTCCAAAGCAAATTTTCTACATTTGATTTCCGGACATGTGCCCTTTAGACACTTAATGTTAATATTTTCCAAAAAGTAATAATCGCATCCTCCTTGCTTGTGCAAAAACTTGAATAGTCAATCTACCAAGGGAGATACTATCAAAGGAGAGAAAGTATGTTTTGGATCAATGGTGCAATATTAAACACTGTAGGGATCAAAAAGTAGGTCTGTCCCAGTTAATCCAAACAAACAAACGATTAACTAGTCATCACACTATGATATCTATCTATAAATAAGAGTTTGAAGCAGAAGTGATAGGCATACCAAGAATCTAACTGCTTGTTTTGAATGGTTAAGTTCATCCAAAAATGTGCCAGCACACTGTAACAGAAAGAATTTCATCACATAATGCATTTGGCTTCAATATACCAATGAAAGTTTAGAAAAGTGTGAAGATAGTGAATACCTCTTTCGTTACTTCAATACACCATAGTTCTAGTTCAGCTAGCTCTGATTTTATGTATTTTCCATGGTTGAATGTGCAGCATTCTCTATGCAATAGAAGGCTGGAGAACATATACTTCCCAACACATAACTCAACATAGATGCTGATAACAAATCTTTTCACATAAAAGACGCCAAGACTCTGTTTGGCAAGGCAAAACTACTAGCTTATAGCAGATAACTTACAGTGTATAAGTTCATACATAATTTTCTTTTAGAATATTGAGAAATCTATGAAGTCATTCAATAATGTTGAGCCATGAACCATGGTTTGCCGTTGTCATTTCGTGTTTTGTGCTCCTGAAGTCGTAATAAATATGTAAGTGGAATAAAAGAGTAATGTCACTAACAAAGTCAACAAGACACAAATGCTGAAGAAATATTCAAGGCAACCATGATTTCCAATTTTTCTTTTTGCTTAAAAGTAGAGATAAAAAAAAAAAGAATATATCAAAACAGCAACCTCGCTTCTAAAGAAAATAGATACGAAAAAATACAAACAAAGAACATATGAGATTTGATCATAGGATTCAACCAATTGGGTCCATGTGTTCAACGATATTTTTCTGAACATTGATATCATAACATGGAAATACATAAAAGACACTTGATAAAATATATAACCAACCACACCATACCTGAATGCAAGAAGAAAGCAGAGGAGACAAATCTTTCTTCATATTTTCTCGAACGATTTCATATATCTTTTCCACATAAGCTGCAAGCTGTTGCTTGAAGAGAAAAGCTGGATACTTTGCATCAACTTGGTGTATTATATCAAATACACTACTTCTGAGAAACAAATTGTATTTGCTATATGAGTTTAATTTCATTCATTATACGTAACTATAATCATTGATTATAATATGAGGAACAGATCATTAATAAGTATTTAGACTGATACCATACTGTTTTTCTGACAAGAACCATATGAAAAATGCATGAACTATGCTTAATACTATTAAAGGACAAATATATTTTTTTCCTCTTAAATTGACACAAAAATTGTCATTTTAGATCAACGTGTGTGATAGAAATGTTACCAAAATATCAAATGGAGTTTCTTGATTTCTATAGTGAAATATTATTGATAATTGTTGTGTATTAATTATTCTGACAAATAGGAGCTCCTTTTATAGGAGAAAATACAATTACTTAGCTCCTTAAATTTATGAGTGATATGAAGAAAATAAAAAAAAATTGAAAGAAGATCAATAGTTCTAATAATGGCAAGATATTTCAACACTCCCCTCAAGTTGGTGCATAGATATCAGTCATGCCCAATTTACTTATCAAACGTTCAAAACTTGTCCTGGTCAAACTCTTGGTCAATATGTTAATTGTTTGTTGATTGGAAGGAACGAATGGAAAGCAAAAAATATCAAAATCAATTTTTTCTTTTATGAATTGGCGATCGTTCTCAATATGCTTTATCCGATCATATTCAACCAGGTTGTGGGCTATGCTAATAGCGGCCTTGTTGTCATATTCAGTGGAAGTTCCACCACAATCTTTCAAAACTCTAAGAATCCAGATACCTTCACAAATTCCTTGTGCCATTGCCCTAAACTTAGCTTCGACACTACTAATTGCAACCACTCCTAGTTTCTTAGTTCTCCAAGTTACCAAGTTCCCCCACACATATATACAATACCCTGAAGTTGACTTCCTATCTGTAAAAGATTATGCTCAGTTTGCATCAGTAAATATTGCCACATTTTTTTCATTGGTCCTTTTGAAGAACAATCTTTTGCCAAGAGTTGCCTTCCAGTATCTCAAGATTCTGTAAACTGCTTCGAGATGTTCTTCATATGGGGCATGCATAAATTGGCTGACAACACTAACAGAGAAGGCAATGTTCAGACGAGTATGAGCCAAATATATCAGTTTTCCAACTAACCTCTGATATCTTCTAGTATCAATCGGGGTGTCTCCTTTCTCCCAAAGTTTGGCATTTGAGTTTATAGGAATGTCACCTGGTCTATAACCACTCATACTTGTTTCTTGTAAGACCTCTAGAACATATTTTCTTCGTGAGACTACTATCCCCTTTTTTATCTCGCCACTTCCATGCCAGAAAGTATTTTAGGAGACCCAAGTTTTTTATTTCAATTTCTGCAGCTAAACTTTTCTCTAGTTTCTCCATTTCTGCGGCATCATCACCTGTAAGAACAATGTCATCTACATACACTATCAAAACAGTTATCATTCAACTTGAGCTAAGCTTTGTGAACAAAGTATGATCAGCTTGCCCTTGAGTATATCCCTGTTTCTTTATAGACTGAGTACAAAATTTCAAATCACACTCTCGAAGATTGTTTTAGTCCATACAAAGACTTCCTTAGTTTGCATACTTGGGACCCAAATTTGTCTTCAAAACCTGAAGAGCAGTCAATATACACTTCTTCTTCTAAATTACCATTGAGGAATGCATTTTTAACATTTAATTGGTGGAGCGACTAGTCCAAATTAGCAGCAAAAGATAAGCGAACTTTGACTGTGTTAAGCTTAGCAACAGGGGCAAAGGTCTCTCAGTAGTCTATGTCGTAGGTCTATGTAAATCCTTCAGCAACCAACCTAGTTTTGTACCTTTCAATTGATCCATCAAAGTTGTACTTCACTGTAAACACCCACTTGCAATCCACGGTTATTTTACCTGCTGGTAGAGTCATGACACTCCAAGTTTTATTCTTTTCAAGAGCTTTCACTCCTCAAGAACAACTTCCTTCCACTTTGGAACTCCTAGAGCTTCCAGTAAATTCTTTGAAATATCTATGCAAGACAAGTGAGAGGTAAAAGTAGCAAAAGAGAAGGACAAGTTCGAATAAGATATGAGATTAGACATAGGGTGTCTAGTACATGATCTAATAGGTTTCCTAAAGGCTATGGGAACATCTTGGTTGAGTTGAGGAATGGGGTTTTCCACTAATTGATCTTGGTTCCTTCTTTTCCAAAGTGGGTCACCCTCTTCAAAGCTTTTTTTTTTTTTGTTTCATCACAAGGATTCTTATGTGGTGATATTAGTTTTTTTTTTTTCCTTTCTAAATTAAGTTCCAGAAAAACATTTTTTTTAATTGTTACCTCAAATTCGGTAAGACCCTTACTCATTGTAGAAGTGCAATCACTTATTGTTTATGAGACAATTTCTTTAGGTGCAGTAGTAACAGAATTATGTGATGTATACACATTTTCTGAAGAAAAAAAATCAGATTTTCTTAAAATTGAAGGGAATAATTTTCACTTGACTTCCTCCCCTGAAGATGATTCGTCTCAATAAAGATTTGTTTTCAGAAAAGGTAACATCCATTGTGACAAACATTTTCTTTGTAATTGAATTATAACATTTATAACATTCATGATTGGAGGAGTAGCCAAGAAAAACACATTTAATAGCACGGGGTTCAAGTTTACTAAGATGTTTATGTTCATGAACAAAAGTCTTGCATCCAAAAAAATTCAACGGTAAATCAACAAAGATTGATGCAATGGAAAAATGTTTCAAGAAAATTTGAAAATGTGTTTGAAATTGTAACACACACGATGACATGCGATTAATTAAATGTGCAGTTGTTACGACATCTTACCCCACAAATATTTTGGGGCATTGGTAGAGAAGAATAATGCTCGTGCCACCTCAAGATGGTGTCATTTTTTCTTTCTACAATTCCATTTTGCTGAGGTGTTAACACATGAGATTTGATGAACAATTCCATTTTCTATAAAAAGATTTCCCACAACTGTATAAAGTATTCAGTTCCATTGTCAGTTCTAAACACTTGTATTTGAGAGTTAAATTGTGTCTGCACCAATTTACAAAGGTTTTTATTATCTGAGTTACCTCTGATTTTTCTTTTAATAAGTACACCCAACAAAGTCGAGTATGATCATCTATAAAGTTGATAAACCATCTTTTGTTGGATAAAGAACTTATCCTATTAGGCCCCCAAACATCACTATGAATCACCGAAAAAAGTGTTGAACTTATCCTATTAGGCTTCCCTTGTAGCTTCCAACAAGTCTTGCCCATGTGCCACAGATGTTTGCAATGGTCACTCCATGGCTTCTCTGATTTCTTATTATCTTTCTTGCCTTCCTCGTTGAAATTTTTGGTGATTAGTGCTGACCTATTTGTGATTGACTTTTCCATCATCACTTCTTGTCTTGCCTCTTCTCTTTTGACTTCTAAAAAAGTTTCTCGAAAAGTTGGTAAAGGGCTTTTTCCAAGGATTCTACCTCTTACTTCATCAAGTTCTTTCTTTAGACCTCCAAGAACCATAAAAACAAAATTGTTTTCTTGCCTCTTGATGAACTGAAAACTATCTTCCATACACTTCCAATTATCTTCATAGCACAAATCCAATTCTTCCCATAGGGTCATCAACTCATTGTAGTAGGTTGTTATCATCCTTTCACCTTGCTTTAGGCTCCACAATTTCAATTTCAAACCATATATTTGAGATGAGTTATGAATATCAGAGTAAGTATCCTTCACAACTTTCCATACTTGTTTTGCTGTAGGTATAGACATGAATGGTCTCCCAATTCCTATCTCCATCAAACTAATTAGCCAAGCAATGATTAACAAGTTTTCAGGTTTCGAGAATCGTATCATTCAGGAAGCCATATTTTCCTTTGCCATCCAAAATGAGTCGCACGGTTTGGGCCCTGTGTAATTTTTCCCATTCAATTAGTGCACATTGACTTGTAAGGAATTACTTTGCTTGTTTCCTCTCATGCCAAAATCGCGGCCTGTGCCATCACGGGCTCTGCCGCCAGGTCCGGTTCCATCACCAAAGCTGAAAGAAGACGAATAGTTCTAACAATGACAAGATATTTTAACAATTTAATAAACCAATTCAACCATATTCTTCTTTTCTTTCATTTTCTTTGCATTTTATTGCTAATGAAGTTTAGACATTACAAAGTAAAATGCATAGAATAGAATATGCTATGGATAATTAGGAGGCACACACATCCTACTACTTAAAATCTTGCAATTATTGATCATATAATGTGGAAACATTGCATTGAGTCATCAATATAATGACCAAGTAGAATCTATAAACTAAACAACTATACATAAAAAATATATTAATATGCAATTGACCCAAAAGTTCACATGGAACTTATGTTCATCACATGTTGAATTATATAGTTATAAATTAAACTCAGTACCTGGGTCATCCTCCCAAAAAATGATGTTGGAGTGGGTGGTCCTCCCAAAAAATGTCGGTCAGTACCTGGTAGACATCGCTGAAGGTGGAAAAACAAAGCAGATGTATTGGACAACCAATAAGCCATAAAATTGTTATTATCTTGATCTTGAAAAAATGTTGCATGTAAATACCATGTGAGACTGTGTGAATGTAAGAATAGAAAATGTAAGGACACAAATAGAGAATTTAATACTTTCATAGAACAAGAGAGAACTCATTCTAAAAGATGAGAAAGTATAAAGTGAAGTGTTTTATCAAAATCTACATCATTGAATCGGTGCTAAAATTCTCAATCTCAATTTGATAGCGAAATTTTATTCTACACTTTTCAAACAAATTCCAAAATTTGATATACTTTGATTTGATCTCTAAAAAGACAAAAAATTGTTTGAGTAAACAGCAAGTTACCTCTACGGCAGAAATGATTATCTGAATATAAGACAATCAAATATATTTGGTTTATTTGCTTCAAAAGATTTCCAATGTAGCAAACAATTATAAAATGTAAATGCTGCAATAGGTTACCTTCAGAGAATCAAAGATCTTTTGTCACACATTTGAAAAGTGTATCTACACTTTCCTACACCCAAACAAAGCATCAAAAGGGTAATTTAGTTAAAAATTGTGGAATTATAAAAAATGTAACTTCAATATATTAAAAAGGTTTAAATATATTTTTGTCTCTGCAAATATACTCCTTTTTACTTTTAGTCCAAAAAATTTTTGTTTTTGTTTTTAGTCATTGCATATGTACAATTTTATTTTCTTTTGGGACTTGTTGTATTTTAGTTCTGGACATATTTGCTTATGTTGGAAATTATTCTGTAATATGTAGAACATTTAATTTAATTTTAGTCCCTTGAGTATGAGCTACATAGGAGCTAAAATTAATATTAGACAAAGACTACATGAACCAATTTCAATATGATAGGAAATAAAACAAAATAGCAAGGACCAATAGAAAAAAATAATTGTATATTTGCAACTTTGCAAGGACTGAAAACAAAAAAAAAAAGGTTTTTACATGGACTTAAAAACAAAAAAAAAAATAGTATATTTAGAAGGACCAAAAATATATACAAACTTATTTAAAATCAACAATTGTTTTGCTAGAGAATACTTGATGTCTCTCCAGGGGAGATCTCCTCACAAATTCTGAACCAAGTGTTTTTGCTGTTGTAGAAATCACTGGTACCTATAGAAAATAGACTTTTGTTCAAAATCATGGCAAAGGATATGCAAGAAACATTTTTTTCTCTTGATAGTAAATACAAAAATGATATAAATTACAAGGAAAGAAAAGGGGATTTGAATTCTAAAAACAGTTTATTACCTGATGACCATTTTCCAGAGGCTGTGTAGTAGCAATAGAAAAAGGAGAAAAAGAAATTAATATAAATCTCCAACTAACAATATAATTACTTAGGATCAGACTTAAATGATTAATTATTTAATTGAGCATAATTTTAAAAATATGAATTAAAAGTATTGGTGGGAGTTGTGCATATATAATTAACAGTAACAACATTCTCATATAATAAACAATGTTTTTTATATATTTACCAGAATTACAGGAGGTGCAGACTTTTCTGACATTCTCTTCGACGATGAACTCAACAGCTGTTGCTGCCGAAAAATTTGATTCTCTGGTTCGATTTCAGAAAGTTTTTCTTCAATCCTGGTATGAAACAATGGTAACATATCAAACCAATTAAAACACAAAATATACATTTTAACGCAATCTTGCAATAGCAGACACAAAATTTGTTATAAGAACCAAATCTGTTATAATAGCAGACTGAGAAACTACACAAGTTGTGAGAGATAGAGCTACGGTTGCAACATATGAGTTTGATTCTTTATTTTGGAGAGGAAAACAACTGAACACCAATCTGGTTGAACTTTTACAATTTTTCTCAAAATTTGAATCAAACTGATGAAGAACATGTTGATTTGGTTCGGTTTAATCGGGTTGACATTTTTAAAAATTAAGTCATTTATTTTAAAAAATCTAAATTTTTCATCAAACAATAGATCTTTTATAGTATTAAAACAATTGCATTTTTTTAAATGACATGAGTACATAAACTACACTGGAAAACATCATATATAATGGGTCGTCGATTTTAAATGGCGTGATACTTCAGCTTGCTGAACCTCTTATTGTCCTTAAGCGTTTGATATAGCTTTTCGAAAAATGTTTCATGTGTTGATCTTGGAAAACATAATACAAAGAATAAGCACGACGATATATAAAAGAATGTTATTGCTCAAAGTATATATATATGCATGTGTTGATGTCACTTTACTTGATGCAAAATGAATAGACAAGCAATTCCATGTATAAAAGATTGACTAAAATACAAATATTTAAATATTTATCATTTATTATATATCAGACCTCATCCAGAAGAGCAATAACACCACCGGGTTTTTGAAGTTATAAACAAACATCAATTAGAAATATTGGATAGAAAATAACAACTACAACTCATGGTCTTAAATTGCGGTTTGCAACCCTAATATTGCAAATTTTGAAATCTTTACAATGACATCGCAATTGCATAGTAGGTATTAGTTTTCCGCAATATAAAATTTACAATGTAACCGCAACGTAGTTTAAAATCATAGTACAACTATGTAGAAAAAGATAGTAGAATGTTGCTATGATTTATTCTTCGGTCTAAGCTTATTTAAATAGAGAGAATATATGTTCTCATCTTTGAATTAAGAAGAGATTTTAAGGAAAAATAAAACATATCATATTAAAAAATAAAAAAATAAATAAAAAATAAAAAACAGAAAATCTACATAGAGTTCAGACATATATGAAGTCCTATGTACAAGGCACAAGCTAGAAATTTATTGAACCAATTTCTTTATTTTGTTAGAAAATCTAGGTACTTAAAAGAATTAAGAAAATAATCACTATTCACAACAGCTTAACTTAATGATGCTATTTGAATGGTAGTTTTGAGAAAAGAAGTGCATCACTACAATGGAATATGGTAATGTATAACAGTACTTCTTAAAATTTGGTTTGGACTAAACTCGGCCCTACAAACCCAACTTATAAGATGAGGAGTGTTCCCCACGTATAAACATTTTTATCATGACATATCTCATAAAATATAGGATTCTTAATACACCTCCTTACGCTAGGACATCGGAAGTATGACCTGAATGGCATGATATCACGTTGTCTAACATATCTTGGATAGACTCTGATACCATCTTAAAATTTTGATTGGACCTAACTCCACTCTACAAAATTGACTTATAAAATACGGGATATCTCCTACTTAGAAACATTTTTTTCAGATCAAATGTAGGACTCTTAACAACAATACTGAAAAACAATCATTTTTAATCAGTGATGAAAGCATTGAGATATAGATAAAATCACATTTAATACATGAATGAGATGGTAAAATGGTAGAACTTTCCTAAAATGACAAAATGGATGGAAGCGTGAAATGCACCTTTTCAATAAGATCAATAACATATTGATTATCAAAAAGCTCTATATAACTCCAATCAATTTCTTCCTTTGAATATTCCTCTTGCTCCATTTTGAAGACATGTTGCATATTGAAATAATGAAATGTTAATTGAATCTATAGAAAATTGTTTACTAGATAATGATATCCTACAAAGATGAACCAAACCTGGTTGAAATGTTGTTGTAACTTCTCATTTGTCAAATTTATGCAAAATTGCTCAAAGCTGAAAAGGATTGAGGAAATGTCACATACGAGAGTCCAAAAAGTTAGTAATGTAAGCATAAAAGAAAAATCTAAGAAACTAACTACATTAGGGTTTATGTGTTTTTTTGTTCCCATTTCCACTGATAAAATAACATTAACAAAGACATTATAAAAGTCTTTGAAAATGTAATTTAAAAATAGATTGAATATTTTTGAAAAGTTTTAGAAAATTGTTAAAATATTATTTTCAGCATTTCTCAAAATGCATTATTTTGGGTTAACTTTCATCTTCTCTCAATCATAAATTTAACTATAGCCACCAACATACAAAGTAAAAATTGAAAATGCTTTCGAAAATACTATATACGACAATAACATTGACACATCAACACTAATAATAATTTAAAAAATAAATTAATTAAATGTAATTAAAATATCGGTATCCGACATTAACACATGTGAAACATAGGGACACAATGTGAAACATAGGGACACGACTTCAATCAAAGGTGTTAATGCCACTAAAATAAACAAACCCTAAAATAATCCATCTGATAGACCTTTTCATGAATTATTATTCATGAAATTTCATATAAAAACTAGGTAAAAGTGTGATTAATCATTTGTTTGACTTGAATCTCTCAAATCCATAAATATCTAGAACTCCAATTAAGTTCTTTGAATTTGGATCTTGACCAATTGAGTTATTAATCTTGTCCACAATCGTAATTCAACATATATTTTTCATAAATTGAATTCATTAACCAATGCATAATAATATGATGTTTTATAACAATGTATAAACAATTTTTTTTTTTAATAAAGTTCACATACTTTTCCAGTGTATAATAATGTATAAACATTAGCCAATGTATAAGTTTATATGCATAGCTTGCAATTGCAAAAGGATGTTGTTATTTTTGAATTTTAAAAACATTGAAAAAACAATTTATGCCACCAACAATATTACTGGGTTGAGCTGCGGACTAGGTCGCTCTCTTTAAGAAGTTTCGAGGCACTGCTCAAAAGGTGCAAGACATACTATCAATCACGAAGTCCCCATGATAAAGTAACCCAGATCACTGTATCGAAATTCTACTGCACTATAGAAAACCATTTTAGAACTACACCCACAATATGGCAGTCAGATGACTATCAGTCGTAATATGGCACTAAAACCATTCAACAGAAATAGAAGAAGTGAGTAAGGAAAGTGAGAAGTGAGAAAAGCCTCATATACGAAGAACTTTTGGGGTACCTTTTAAACTGAGGAGAGCAATGTATTTATAGAAGAAAAAAAATGTAACTGGATCAGAGAGAAAACTACGATCCATTATGTCTAATTCACTAAACTTGTGTTCTGATATTCAGGATTTGACCACATAAACGTGTGCCACGATTTATTTGACCACCAAAACTTTTGCCACGTTTTGTTTGACCACAATACGTGCCCTCATACTTGACTTAGGTTTTTGACTGGGCAATAACAGATACGCAAGATCAGTGATTAGGGTTTTGACCAGCAAAACTGAAGAGCGTAACCGGGGGGAAAGGAATTGGCTGGATCAGATGTTGAATGTTGACTCGGTTGAGAGCAATTATGTAATTAATGTATTAATTAGAGATAAGGCCAAGGCCAAGGTCGGGCCGAGCCGAGCCAACCAAACAGGCAGCGGCATGCACGCGTGTGTGGTGGTCAATTTTTCTTGCGTTCTCCCTCCTTCATAAAATTGGGATACCCCTTGAGACACGCCCCAAGTATCATACCTCCACCTTATATACCCTACTAGTGTGTGATATCCCCAACCTATGTGGGAATTCTTCATTTTTTTTCAATTCACAACAACATTAGCTCTCATAAATGTCATCATTATTTTCAGCAAACTTCGATTAAAACCATCATCATTTCCAACAATCCCCCACTTGAATTTAAAAAAGAAGGTTTTTGAAACAGCGTCAAACGCTTCTATATGATTGTGCATAAACAAATGTATCTCTTGACTTGAACTTTTGCATAGCAGGTAAGATTTAGATTCAACAAGAGTGACTCATAGTCTTGAACTCTATCTTTGACATCATACCCACACATAACCTTTTCTCAAAAGCCCGTGCATTTATGGCCATGCACATGTATCCCAGTATAGTGAACGCTCTAGGAATTATGCCTCAAAATTCCATAGGAAGCGACCCCATTACCACATTCACATAGGTTAGTCTATCAAGAGTACTCTTATAACTAGGTACTTCACTCCACATAGAGTATATATCTCATTAAGAGTTTCTATTATCTTATCCTTTTATCGCTTTAGCAATCATGCTTCTTTCATTTGTAATATAGCATGTTCATATCTTATCACTATGACTTGTTATTACCCATATAACCTAATTCTCGGGATCTCCAGTCTTTTAGGTCGGGTTACCATCATAAGTGACTCATTTATCTATAGGCAATAGTCCCATCCTTTTGGATCTATTTAGTACTTTCTCTCTAGCTAATCCTTTCGTCAAAGGATCTGCTAAATTATCATCAGTGCGTACATGATCCACTGTAACAGCTCCTTTAGAAAGTAATTCTCTAACGGTGTTGTGCTTACGACGTATTTGTCATCTCTTAGCATTCTAATAACGATTCTCAATTTTTGCAATAGCCGCGGTTCTATCGCAGTGAATCAACACAGTTGGGAGAGGTTTCTCCCAGAAAGGGATCTCTGCTAGCAAGCATCTCAACCAACTTGCTTCTTCACTAGCAGTAGCTAGACTCCATAGTGAACTGAGCCAATATCGTCTGTTTCTTCGATTTCCATGATACAACATCATCGGCTATACTGAAAATATAGCCACTAGTTGTTTTGGAGTCATCTGATAAGGTGTTCCAATCAGCATTGTTGTATCCTTCAAAGACGGCAAAAAACCTTTGATAATTTAATCTGAGACTCGTGGTCCTTTTAAGGTATCTCATAACTCTTTCGTTAGAGTGACAGTTCTCCATATTAGGTCTACTATTAAACCTACACAACAATCCCATGACGTAGGCTATGTCGGGTCTAGTACAATCAGTGGTATGCCTAAGGTTACCAATGATGCTCGCATATTTAGTTTGTCTAACACCTTCACCAGTGTTCTTGAAAAGTTTCACACTTGGATTGTATGGTGTGCGAGCAGGTTTACAGTCAACGTAATTATATTTCTTTAGGATCTTTTCAGCATAGTGAGATTGATCCAAAGAAATTCCTTTTTCTGACATAGTAATCTTAATTCAAAGGATTACATTTGCTTCTCCGAGGTCTTTCATATCAAAGATGTTACTCAACAAAGATTTCACATTATTTACTGCATGAATATTTGAACCAAATATGAGTAAATTGTCTACATAGAGACATATGATACATTTGTCACTTTCATTCACTTTAAACTCATTCGATATAATCAAGTTATCAAACTTTTCACGCCATTGCTTAGGAGCTTGTTTAAGACCATACAGAGATTAGTGTGTGGGAATCTCCCAACAACACTTTCTTATCTTCAGCAGTAGTGTATATTTTAAACATAACACGATCATAACAAATATGGCGTGAGGCGCCACTATCTATCCACCATCCATCTGATCCACCAACAAGGTTGATTTCATTTATCATAGCAATGAATTGCACTTCTATCAGGTTAGCCTAATTAGAAGGGGCCAGGCTTGCTTCTACACTTGTGTGACATATGACCCTCTTTCCCACAATAAAAATAGAGAAAATATGGGTGAGGGACCTTTTCTAGGAGGTGGTTGATGCCTTATAATTGGGACCTTTGGAGGGTTCCCATTCTTGTTGTTGGTTTTTAAATTGCAGTTCTGAATCTTTAGTTTGGCTTCAGAACTGCTCCGATGAATTTCTTTTTCTTGTTATTTGCCACAAGAAGAACTTCATATTCCTGGTCTTGCTTTTGGGATTCCTCCTCAATTCTAAGGCGGGCAATCATACTTTCTAGAGAGAATTCTTTCGTTTTATGCCTTAGAGAATTTTTAAAATCTTTCCAAGCAGGGGGCAGTTTGTCAATAATACCAACAATTTGAAATTGTTCATCTAGGGACATACATTCAAATAATATCGTGAGCAATTTTCAGGATTTTATGAGATTGAGCTTCCACTGATTTTTCATCTACCATTTGATATTTGAGGTAGTGGCTAATAACATACTTTTTGACTCCAGCTTCCTCAGTATCATATTTCTTCTTAAGAGCATCCCAAATCTGTTTAGCAGTTTTGTTGTCAAAATTGTAGTAATCATACAAATCATCAGCAACTCCATTGAGAATATAATTTTTACACAAGTAATCATTATTTTCCCATTGGATTAATTTAGCAGCTTTCTTATCCTTTTCTGTTTGGTCATCTATTTCTGGAACAACAAGAATTTCATCCTTCAGAATGTTGGCAAGCTTTTTCGTGGTTAGAAAAAATAACATCTTTTGTTGCCATCGTTTGAAGTGAATTAACTCAAACCAAAATGGTTTGCTGTAGTAAGAAGCAGGTAATCTTTTCCCAATAATTTCGTCAGTAGACATGGGAGTACCGACACGTCTTAAAATTATTATTTTGAATTTCAAAAACTTTGAAAAAACAGTTTATGCCACCGACAATATTATTAGTTTGAGTCACGGACTAGGTCACTCTCTCTTTAAGACGTTTCAAGGCACTGTCCAAAATGTGCAAGGCAGACTATCAACCACGAAGTCTCCAAGATAAAACAGCTCAAATAACTGTATCGGAGTTCTAGTGCAATGTAGAAAACCGTTCTAGAATTACACCCACAATATGGCAATCAGATGACTACCAGACGTAATATGGCACTATGACCATTCAATAGAAATAGAAGAAGTCAGTAAGGAAAGTGAGAAGTGAGAAAAGCCTCAAATACAAAGAACTTTTGATGTACCTTTTCAACTGAGTAGAGCACTGTATTTATAGAGAACTTTTGTTCGACCACAATACGTGCCCTCAAAATTGACTTAGGTTTGACTAGGCAATAGCAAATACGCGACATCATTGGTTATGGTTTTGACCAACAAAACTGAAGTGTATAATCGGGGGCAAGAAACTGACTAGATCAGATGTTGAATGTTGACTCGGTGGAAGACAGTTACGTAATTAACATATCAATTAGAGACAAAACGCAAGCATTCATTTAATTAAATAAATAATTAATTTTCATATGCTAAAAAATAATACACCACCTAGCCGAAGCCAAAGTCACGCGGCAGCGCGCACGCGTGCATGGTGGTCAATTTTGCTTGCGTTTTCCCTCCTTCACAAAATTGGAGTACCCCTTGGGGCACGCCCCAAGTATCATACCTCCCACCTTATATACCTTACTAGTGTGTGATATCCCTCATTTGTAGGACTTCTTCATTTTTTCAATTCACAACAACACTAACTCTCATAAATGTCATCATTATTTTCAACAAACTTCCATTAAAATCATCATCATTTCCAACATATGTGGACTTTGCTCACCAAAAGTTGCACCTTTATACTTTTCCATTGTTTCATTTGCATACAAATGAGATAACCTTTGAAAAGGGTTGACTGCTAATATATGTTTCTTGTGTATGTCTGCATGCGATGCAATGCAATGCAAACACCATCATCAAAAGTTTAAGGCATTGTGACATCGAAACAAAAACATATCCACAAAATGATGGTGATCTTACACATATTTCATTGATGGTATATGACGTTGCAAATTTTGAAGTAATGCATATATGCAAGTCTTGTCATATCATCCACACCGTTTGGTGGAAATTCATATCTTTAGGATATATATTAGTTGTTTTACTCACAACCTGCAATACAAATATATAATAAATATTTAAGTTTATTATCAACATGATGCATTGACGTAGACACGGATACTTGGTCCCCGAAGGATTAGGGCCGGTGATTGAGGAGTATTATAAAGAAGGTTCAAACTTTAAGGTTAATTTTGTGTTGTTAACATTTTTCTCTCTTGTAACAAATTGATCACTAACATTTGTAATACTAAAAAATTTCTCCAGTCTCTTTCTAAATAAATATTAGGCTAAATTCCACCTATAGTCCCTTAACTTAATTTCAGTTAACGTTTTAGTCTTTTATCTTTTTTTTTCCCGATTTGGTCCTTTATTTTAATTTTAAGTGTCAATTTGATCCTTTATGTTTTAAAATGTTCACAATGTTATCCTTTTTTTTTTTACAAAATTTCAAAAATTCATCAAAATTTTCAAACAAAACCAATAAATCTAGTTATATTCTTTAATATAAAATAAACTTCATCAAATTTGTAGCTCAAATCTTCAAATAAACTCATATTTTCATCTCTAACAACATCAAATAAATAATGACAAATATGAGTTTATTTGAAAATTTGAGCTACAAATTTGATGAAGTTTATTTTATATTAAAGAATATAACTAAATTTATTGGTTTTGTTTGAAAATTTTGATGAAATTTTGAAATTTTGTAAAAAAAAAGGATAACATTGTTAACATTTTAAAACATAAAGGATCAAATTGACACTTAAAATTAAAATAAAGGACCAAATCGAGAAGAAAAAAAAAAGATAAATAACTAAAATGTTAACTGAAATTAAGTTAAGAGACTATAGGTGCTATTTAGCCTAAATATTAATATCCCCTACCCTAAATAGAAAAAAAAAATGTTACATATCAAAATATAATCTAATGTGACCTATTTCTATTCATACATGTTAATAGTTATGACTTATGAAGTATGCATGGATGATATTATATAGATTCCAGTAAACTCACTCTTGTTCCTGATTCAAAGCTAATGGTGAGCTCATGATCATTAGATTCAAGGATTTCTCCAGCTATCCAGGCATCATCATGGTCCTCATGCCCAAACATGAGTTCCAACAAAATAATTGAGTTCAGCAGCCTGTACATTCAAAAAGGAAATAAGTGCTTCTATCATCATAGTACAACCTTGTTTGAGGTTATATTTGCATCATCATAATCAAATGCTTATATGTAAAGCTACCTTTTGAGACTTTTCTCTCAAATTACAAGTAAATGTCAATCACAAAAAAGTAAATACTATAAAAACATTTTAATGATACCAGTTTAACAAATGTGCTTTTTCACATTTTCTAATTATTTTTAAAAAAAAAATTAATAGTGCAACTATGTCTATTTTCAACTACTAGAAAAACATCAATTTGAGAAGGATTTTCAAATATATTTTACACTTTTTAAACAAAATTTTTATATAATTGGTTTCAGATTTCTTAGATATATTTTGTCTAAGAAATCAAAGTTGAGAAACAATTCATCAAAATTCTTATAACTAAAATGAAATAGTTTTTGGTAACTATGCTATTGATACTAAGTATCCACGCTTTACTGATAACTAATCTTCATCAAGAAATTTTATTGATCACTTTTAATGTAATCTCTTTTTAACCACATTTTTTTTTTGTCTAAAAGACTCGAACCCAAAAATCTTATTTAAAGAATCCGAATTCAATTCCACTATAACCAATATATAATCGAGCTTTCTAATACCAAAATAGAGCACTTTTCCACTAAGGAAATTTCAACCACATCCATATACCAAAACTAAAATCAATTACTCAAAAGTTTCTAAGACAAACTTGCACACACTGAGGAGAATATAAAGTGAATAAAACTACTTATTAAACAGAAAGTGAAGCTCAAATAAATAAAAGGCAATCAATATATAATGATAAATCTTTCTTGTTATTAAATGTTGGAAGATACCTCGAGTCTGAGTCGGCGGAGAGGATTTATAATCATACAAGAAGAAGAAATCCAACCTATGCTAACCCCTCCTCTGCAAATATCTTCCCTGTATTCTTCCTTGTTTGTTTCTAAGACAATAATAATTTTCTTGTTCCTTTGTATGTTCCCCAACAACAATGCGACGATTAATGTATTGTTGTTACATGATGACATCATACATGGTCATGGGCATGTTCATGTAGTTAACATGTCATACTTCTTTGTTTCTTTAAACCTTAAATCTCAAACAAAAACAACACCCTTTTGTTGTTGTAATCCAAACTCATCATCATCATATCATCAAATTATAACATTTCTTAAAACATCATCATGGTTTGGCTTGTCTTGTCTTGTTGTTGATGATCCTATGATGATGAATGAAACCAAACAAACAAAAATGAAGAAAAAATAATAATTTGTTGGGGACAAATAAAATTTAACACCTTTGTTTCAATAAAAGATAGCCACCATCATCATCCGTGCGTGATCCTACCAGTGTGGTTGTTTTTTAACCATTGAATTGAATTTCAATATCTGATAGCAAAAAAAAAAACCAAATGTGACATGTTAATTAACAGATGTGATGCCCGTATTCAAGAAAAAACCGGAGATTCAACTAGTTTTTCTCACGTGCTTCAATCTACACTCTTTTCTATTTTTATATATAATATTATACTTATGTTTGCTATTATAATATTACTATTACTTTTGTCATTATTATTATTAAAAAAAAAATGGAAGCAATGGTAATTAAAAACGATGTTTAATTGAAGCTTTGTTTTGGTTCCTCTCTTTTATAGAGCCTAATATTTTGCTTCTATTTTGTCTAATATCATACTTTTGATCTTTCATTTTTTGATAATTTTAATTTAGAAAAAGGTGACATAAATGTCTGGAATTTTTTATTAATCATATCAATCGATTTTAATTAATTTTCGTCGAGAAATCTGACCGATAACATTTTAGTGGGTCTCCTCCAAGATCAACTCAACCAATATAGAGACCTGAACCAAACTTTGAAATTAGATTTTTTTTCATTAAAGAGAGATGATAACATACAAATAAAAATGCTAGCAATTGTTGACTCGTTAAACATAAACATGTTCAAAGTAAGATTTAATATAATTTTTTTTTTATGATTTTAAAAAAAATAATAAAATGTTAAATAATATTTTGAAATTGTTTTAGTTTATATCTTTAAAATTGTAATAAAAATGTGAAATTGTGGCAAAGCTTGGATTTGAAATAATTGTAAATAGATTTGTAATTTAAATAATAATAACATAAATTATTTTGGTTTGAAGCATTTTTTTGTTGTTAAAAAATTATTGTTTAGGCTTAAAGCTATTGTTTATGTATCTTGAGCCTTTGGCTAACACTTGTCTCCTCTCTCAACCATATTATTTCCATCCATAATGCTCGAACTCAAGACATTACTTAAGAGATCAAAGTCCAATTTGATTAGTGTACCAATGTAATATTGGTCTCTAAATTGATATATACTTTACTTGACCAGCCAAGTATTTTAATTTCAGTTATTGTTTTGACACAAAAGTTTGTTGACCTGAATAGCCATTGGATGCCACTATTTACAAATACATGTGAACTTCATTACATGATTATAATAATAAAAATGTTAATGGAACATAAAAATTGACACAAAATGAGACACAATACATTATTTATTGTTCATACATACTAATCTCTCATTCACCTTAACTTTTTACGGTGTTGATGGAAAAAACATGAGCCTCACACTCTCTCTACTTTCCCTTTGTCTATTTCTTTCGTTCTTTCACTTTTCCTCTTTCTCATTCATTGCACAAAAAACCATATGAGATAAACTTTCCTTCCTTCTTCTTTCTTCAATTCTTTCATTTTCATGTTGGTTAAACCTTGAAATAGAGAGAACATATTAATGATTTAAAATGAAGACAAAAAAGAATAGGATGAAAATCAAATCATTAATGAAATAACTTGAACAACCTTATCACCTCCCTTGCAAGGTAACTTTTCATTTCCTTCTTTCTCCATAAATTTTAATTTCAAATCTTGTCTTTCTCCTTTCCTTAACAAAACAAGGTATGAATTAGTGTAGATTATGCCTTTCATATGTAGGACTAGTTTGTTCTTTCATTTATTGATGGAGTTGTTTGATAATCTTTTTTATATTAAAATGGTGTTGTTTTTTATGCACTAGTTCTCTAACAAGTTGGGATTGTTTTTGGTATATTTTGATTTGACTATTGTTTAACTACATTTTTTCCAAGGTCTGAATCTATGTGATTATGTACTCCAACCCACCTCCTGTTCATTTTTACTAGTTTTTGGTCTTAGTATTAATAAATTTACTTGAATTTATTGAAAACAATTTGATAGGTCTGACATGTTTCATCACTGTTAACCAACCATGACAACTTGACGTGAATGGTGTATGCTCGACAAGATGCCTCTTTTATAAAGGTATTAAGTTGTGTCACAATCCACTAATGCGGAGTGTCAAAAAAGGTCGTCTAAAAAGCAAACGCATTAGAACTTAAATGGACAATTCAAAAAGAGTACCAAAAAAATGTGAATTATGTCGGGTACCTAGTCATACTAGGAAACATTGTTCAAACGCTGCAAGCACATCTACTCAAATTTGATGTATAATTTTTTTTTAATGTATTTTCTTTGAATTCTATAATATCAATTTCCTATTTTAATTTTAATTATTTTTAATTTAATTTTAATTATTTTTAATTATAACAATTTTAATAATAATAACAATAATAACAATTAATAATAATAATAATTATTATTATTATTATTAATTATAAATGTATTATTTAATATAATTATTTATTAATTTAATTATTTATTAAAATATTAACAATTACATAAAATAGAAAACGAATTAAAAAAAAATTAAAAACCCATTGGGAGGTCACATCTCCAGCCAGCAGCCTCCTACTAGGAGAAAAAAATTGTCCTTTTCCTGATCACACTCCCAAACAACGACAACGATATCAAGTTACCTCCAAAAAATAGAACATTTTAGTATATAAATTATAAAGTGGAGCATTCTGATTCAAAATTTTAAAAAAAAAAATGATATATTGATAAAAAATCTCAAATATTTTTACAAAATTTATTTAATTTTTATTATTTCAAAACTTGTACAACATAAGCATACATGCGCTTATTCCAAAATTGTTCATGTTATTTTTGTGGGGTATGAGAAGGGAGCTATTAATGTATATTAAAGTAAAATGTGTTCCAACATATTGGTGACGCATGTCCCACCCCCCTTATGCCACTCTATTAAAACATTAATTTCCTCCTAAACCAACACTAGCACACATGTACACAACATCACATATATCCTCCTATTCCTCACACACCGACCCCTCTTAATTTCTTCACTATACCAATATAAATAAATCACTATCTACTCAATATTTCTCATTCCTTTAATTTTCCTCTTAATTTCTTCACTATACCAATATAAATAAATCACTATCTACTCAATATTTCTCATTCCTTTAATTTTCCTCTATAGCTTGTTTTATAATGTTATTATATATTAGTAGTAATGGTATTTTAGACATTTTTATTATTCTATATATATATACTCATTGTAACCCTATTAACTTAAGTTTGGTTCATTCTATTTTATGAAACCCTAGAGTGGTTGTCTATTGGTTGTCTCTCTTCTTCCTCTTTTCATTGTTAACATGGTATCAAAGAGCTTTGGTTGATTTTGGGATCCATTGTAAAGAAGAGAGAGACAACCAAGAGACAACCACTATAGGGTTTCATAACATAGAATGAACCAAACTTAAGTTAATAGGGTTACAATGAGTATATATACAGAATAATATAAATGTCTAAAATACCCTTACTACTAATATATAATAACATTATATAACATCTCCCTTCAAAATCACGATGCATTAACATGGAGCATCGAGAGTTTGTCAACTAAAAAACGAAAACGTTTAATGGAATGCATCTTTGTGAACAAATCAGCAATCTATAAAGATGAGGAGACAAACGGTAGAGTAATGGTTCCATGCTGAAGATGATGACGAGTAAGATGACAATCAATCTCAATGTGTTTGGTGCGTTCATGAAAGACCGAGTTGTGAGCAATTTGAATAGCACTCTTGTTATTACAGTGCATCGGAGTTGGCTCAGAAAGAGAGATACCCATATCAAACAAAAGCCAACACAACCAAATTATTTCAGCGGTAGTGGACGCCATAGCACGATACTCAACTTCTGTAGAGGAGCGAGAGACAATGTCCTGTTTCTTACTCTTCCAAGAAATAAGAGAGTCTCTAAGAAAGATGGAAAATCCTGTGGTAGATTTACGATATGTGGTGTCACCAGCCCAATCAGCATCATAATAAGCTCGTAACTCTAATGAGGATGACGATGGAAAGAGAAGGCTTTGAAATTAAGTTCCTTAAAGATAACGAAGAATCTGAAGAACTGATGCCCAATGTACTGTACTGGGAGAGACAACAAACTGACTAACAACATGAACAACATAAGAATGTCAGGTCTGGTAATCGTGAGATACACTAAGCTGCCAACCAAAGTACGATACAAAGTGGAATCTGGTAAAGGAACACCATCCGATGGAGCATATTTCACATTCAACTCAAGAGGAGTATATGCTGCTCTAGTATCAGAAAGACGAGTCTGGTCAAGAATGTTGGCAATGTACTTGGATTTAGAAAGAAGGTAGCCTCTAGGAGAGTAGGCAACTTCAATCCCCAAGAAATAGCGAAGAGTTTCCAAGTCCTTCATCTCAAATTGTTTGGCTAACTGCAATTTCAACTCATCGATTCCACTAACATCATCACCTGTAATAATCATATCATCAACATATAGAGAAAGTATAATGTGACCATAAGTGGTGGACCTTATAAACAATGCAGAATCATGTTCACTAAAGCGAAAACCAAGAGAAGTGATCATAGTAGATAATTTCTCAAACCAAGCTCGAGGAGCATGTTTAAGACCATATAGAGCCTTTTTTAACTTACATACTTTCCCTTGATTATGAGAAACTCCTTGTGGAGGGACCATATAGACTTCTTCATGAAGCTCACCATTTAAAAAAGCATTTTTGACATCCATTAGAGAAATATGCCATTGACGAATAGATGCAACTGCAATAAGAGTACGAATAGTGGTCATCTTGGCTACAGGAGCAAAAGTTTCTTCATAATCCAAACCATATTGATGAGAGAAACCCTTAGCAACAAGACGTGCTTTGTAGCACTCAATTGACCCATCAGACTTAGTTTTGATCTTGTATATCCAACGAGACACAATAGCACGTTTTCCAGGAGGAAGAGATACTAATTCCCAAGTATTGGTTTTTTGCAATGCAGATAGTTCTTCTGCCATAGCCTGCTGCCAAAGAGGATCAAGAACAACCTCTTTATAGGAAGAGGGCTCTGAGAAACTGTGAATAGAGGTTAAGAAAGAAGCAAACGAAGCTGAATAAGTGGAATAGACAAAATCAGGTAACTGAGTAGACTTACGTTGACGAGAAGGGTAACGAGGAGGATCAACAATCGAAGGAGGTGGTTGGACAGCCGGGGGGACAAGAGGGATGTCATAATATGAAGTAGAAGTATTTTTCCTGCAATTCTCAACATTACAATCGCTAGAAGCGTTATCATTAGGACCAAACGGATCAATATAGGTTAGTTTAGAACTCTTAGTAATTTGAGAATCAGAGGAAACAGAGTAAAAAGGGATGTGCTCAAGAAAAACAACATTACGAGATACATAAAGTTTTCTTGCATGAGGATCATAACAAAAATAACCATTTTGACTATCCCCATAACCAAGAAAAACACACATGGCTGAACGAGAAGACAACTTGCTGCGCTCTACTTAAGGGCGAAGAACAAAACAAGTAGAACCAAAAACTTTCAAAGAATAATAGTCAGGAGTAGAAGCATACAATTTTTCAAAGGGAGACAGAACTGATATGATAGAGGATGGAATTCTATTAATAGCATGAACAGCAGTAAGAACTGCTTCTCCCCAAAACTCACTAGGAACTGAAGCGGACAACAAAAGGGAATGAGCAGTCTCTATAATATGACGGTGTTTCCTTTCAGCAACTCTATTTTGTTGAGGAGTATCAGTACAAGATGTTTGATGGAGAGTGCCATCATAAACAAGTAATTCAGAAAATTTACTAGAGGTATATTCACCACCTAAATCACAACGAAAACACTTTATAACAGTTATGTTCAGTTTTGACCATTGCACGAAACATATGATAAATGTCAAAAAATTCAGACCGATTTTTCATAAGATAAACCCAACAATAACGAGTGTAATCATCAATAAACGAAACATAATATCTAGATCCACCTTTGGTGAGAACCAGTGATGGACCCCAAACATCATAGTGAACTAAATCAAAAGGCGCATATGAAACAGAAACACTTTTACTAAACGATAAAGTTGAAAATTTTGCAAGTTTACAACCACAACAATATGAGATATCACATGTTTCTAACTTTCCTAAGGCTCCAATAGAAGCCAAATATTTTAATCTAGAAGCAGAAACATGTCCAAGGCGAGAATGCCATAAATAAAAACTAGAAGATAAGGAATTCAAGCGAAAACTAGATAGTAAGTCAGCAGTAGTTGTTGAGGCTATAGTATCTGGGAGTCGCAGGTCATCCAAAACATAAAGTCTCCCCTGTCTATGGTCTGTCCCAATCAGCCTCCCGGAATGTGGATACTGCACACAACAAGAAGTGGAAGAAAATATAACCGAAATCACATATTTGACTAACAGAAGCAAGACTCAAAGTAAGATTAGGAATATAATAAACATCATAAAGAGAAAGGCTAAGTGTGGAAACAGAACCAATGCCTGCTAGTGGCATAGGAGTGCCATCAGCAGTCACAACTGACACAGACGAGGCAGGTTTTATAGACGCAAAAGATTTATCATTGTATGTCATATGATGAGATGCTCCAGAATCAAGAATCCGTGTTGAAGGAAATATACCTGACATACCAGAGGAGTTCAAACCGTTAGAAGAGGTGGCAGACATGGCATGTGATTGAGTGGCAAGAAGTTTTTGAAGTTGTTCTGCAATATCAGATATTTGGGAAGCAGTCTCAGATGAGTATACAGAACCAGAACTAGAGCCAATGGTAGAAGGAGTAGAAGCAACAACATTGGACGATGGCCCCTTAAAATTCTTCTTATGTGCTCTCCCTAATTTCGGACAATGTGCTTTCCAATGACCTTTTTCTTTGCAAAATGCACATTCATCATTACCAAGCCCAACCATCCCTTGAGATTTTACTTTTTGAACAGGAGCAATAAAAACAGATGGAGGAGTTGAGAGAATTCCCTTATCTGAAACACCAGAATGAGTCTGATGTCTGATTTCTTCTGCCAATAATTCACTAACTACTGATTCAACATTAGGAAGGGGGGAACGATGCAAAAAAACCCCCCACGAAGGCCCTCAAAATGATCACGAAGAGCCATTAGAAACCAAACCAGACGTTGCTCCTCTCTTTTGATCAATGTATGCTTTGACAACTTTCAACTCAAGTGATTCCATAAGAGCCAATTGATCCCACAGATTAGTCATTGCCGAATAGAATTCCTGAATGGTCATATTGTTCTACTTAAGGGCTCTAATATCACTTTCCAACTGATAATATTTTGCAAAGTTAGACTGAATATATAAACGTTTCAAGTGATCTCAAATCTCTTTAGCAGTATCATATTTTGCTAGTTGCACTCCTATAGACAACTCAACAGAATTATTAATCCAAGTAATAATTTTTGAATTACTAACGTTCCATGTTTTCAGATCTTTTGCATATTGAGTTTCATCCTTTTTATAGCCTTAACAGAAGTTTCATCCACAAAACCCCACATATTTTTTCCAATCAAAATTTTTTTCATCACATAACTCCAATAAGAGTAATTTTGTCCATTGAGGTGAACACTAACAGCTTGAAGAGAATAATCCTTAGCACCAAGTTATCCCTAATTTATTTTGTCTCAGTGATTGTGTTTGTCGTATTTTCATATTTTCATTGTTAACATAGCTAACACAAACCACCATCTCTCACAATTATTAGTATTTTTTCTCTCAAAACAATTACAATGCAACTTTACTTCACATCATTTACCAATTCTTGTTTTGATTCCTCACTCTTTTTCAATTTATTGCTCCTTTTTTTCTCTTCTTTTTTTATTCTCATCCCTCTTCTTTTTCCATAGAATCAGACACAACAAATTATTATTGTATGATTTTATATATGTAACATATTTGAAATCGATTTTTAATGTTTGATGATTATGAATAAAGTGGAAAATACATAGATATGGAGATATATTCAAGACACACAAACTTGGTTGTCCAAGTGTGATGATATCAAGCCCTGAGGCAGCTAGAACAGTGCTAGTGACTCAAGCACATCTTTTCAAACCAACATACCCTCCAAGCAAAGAGAAGATGATAGGACCAGAAGCTTTATTCTTTCAACAAGGTGCTTATCCCTCCATGCTCAAGAAGCTAGTTCAAGCCTCTTTTTTACCTTCCACAATTAAGAACTCTGTCTCTCATGTGGACCAAATTGTACAAAAATTGGTTCCAACTTGGGCTAATAGAGCCATCAACACCTTGCAAGATATGAAGAAGGTTCTTTACATTAGTTACACTTTCATTATTTACATTCATTTGTTAAAATCTCGTAGTACTCTTGCACAAATCTAGTGAAGAAAAAATTATAATGTTTATTTCTATTCTTAATTTTGTGTATAAAGAATTAATATAAATAAATTTTGTTGTTTTGGTTTGTTATATAGTATGCTTTTGAAGTGGCTGCAAATTCAGCCTTTGGTGAAATAAAGGAGTTGGAAATGGAAGAAATAAGAGAATTGTATGGTTGTTTGGAGAAGGGCTACAATTCTTATCCTTTACATCTGGAACTGCCTATTGGAAAGCAATGAAGGTAAATTAAATTAAATTATCTTTTTTAATATAGTTTGTACAATCATAAGATGCATGATTATGTAATTCAGGACCAAGTATCTGTAGTTGCATACTTAACCAGACCACTTTCAAATTTTCAACAGCTACTAATTATTTTTTATTAAAACATCCCTAATTATGTTATATTTTTCTACTATCTACTATAAATACTATAAAACAAACATAAACTAAAGCTCCATTTTTCAAGGATAAAAAAATGATTTTAACATTAAATAATTTTGAAATTATTAGTTAAAAATAGATTTTAAAAAAACCTAGTGTGATCAATTACCGTCAAAAAATAACTTTAAAAAAATCAATTATAAAAGAGAATTTTATGAGAAGATACTCAACGGAGCTTCTCATTTGAAACAAGTTTTTAGATTATTTTCAAATTTTAATTTTTTTAAAAAACTGTAATAATTAGATGAAAACTTTTAAAAATTATTTTTTTAAACAATAAGGGTTAAATAAGTTTTTAATCTCTATAGAATTTTGAAATTTCATTTTTAGCCCCTATAACAAAAAACAAATGTTTTAATCCCTAAAAAATATTCTACGACTTTTTTAGTCGTTGCTGAAATGAAACATACTTCAATTTTTAA
>JBBPBR010000003.1:42624988-42647725 GCA_037974775.1 Cicer pinnatifidum
AATTAAACTAATAAAATTATATATCACGTTATTTAAATGCATCTAATAATATATGAATAATTAATGCATCTAGATGATTCTATATTATAAAATTATATATCACGTTATTTAAAATACGTCAAATCATCACTTTTTAGTTCAAAAATCTGATAGAGGGACTAAAATTATCGACTTTTAAAATAGAAGGACCAATTACGTGAATGGGTAAAAATAGAGAGAGACCAAAACATACAATTAAACCAATAAAATATTAACATTTTAAAAAGAATTCTTAACCATTTAACTTTTTTTCAATACTAACTTGATGCAGAATAATATATGGAATAAAGCTTATGAACAAAGAACAACTATTCGCAGTAAATACAATAATACCACTGTTAAAATAAAAATTAAATAATATTAATTAAATAAATAACTTCAAATAAAAAATTAATATTAAAAAATAAAACATAAAGTTAACACTCACTAAATCTCAAAAGAGAAATAAAAAATAAATCTACCGCTAGAAACATTACCATCACATTTGTAGATAGAAGATAGAGAGAGAAGATAGAGAAAAAATTTAGAAAGAAGTTAGAAGTAAGAAATTATAGAAAGAATGGTGGAAAGATATATATATATATATATATATATATATATATATATATATATATATATATATATATATATATATATATATTGTGAAAAAAGAGAGTACTTGTGGTGGCCCAAGTGTGCATTTGCACCCGCCTAAGTGGTCACAAATGTCAATGGATTTATTAGATGTGTGTGGCGGTTTGTGCTGTCATAAAGAATAATGTGTTTTGTAGCGGCCAATGCCGTCAATAATGCCCAACGATAAGAACTTTGTGACGGTATATCCCTCCACAAATGCCTATTGACATCTTAAATCAATCAAATCTATTGTGACAGTCAAGACTGCCACAAATTCTAATAAATTATCTCCAACATTTTTGTGACCGTTTTTGACCACCAAAAAAGTTACAATTAGCCAAAAAAAATATTTTCACTCTGTGACGGTTTTTTTAATCACTAATAGAAACCAATTTGAATTTTAATATTTGTTAAAGTTTTTTTGCCAATGATTTATGAAGTTTTTTCTCAGTCACAATTTTTTTTAAGTTAACCATAAATTAATGTTTTGTTTTAATACACTGTCTATCAAAGTAGTTCATCATAGAACTAATATATAGTTTTTGTCTCTCCTATTTTACGATATTAAATAATGTGATACTCTTTTACGATACTAATGTGATACTTTTTTAAGATATTTCAATGTCAACAAATTTTAACAAATTTAGACTCTTATAATAAAAATCGTTGTTGTCCACATAATTTAGTATTAACTTCTTAGTTCTTATTTGCAACATAACCATAACACTAGTCTTAATTACAAACAAGTTAAGAATGGAATAAAGTAACTTAATTCAAAGCACACTAAATTGCTCAATTGTTACAAATCTAAAGGATAGTTTTTGGAGAGATCTAAACATTTGTCATCACATGATTGCCCCAAATGCTGAGAGATTTCAGCAGTTAATTTAAGCAAGTGATTAAATGTTTGACCTTTAATTCTCTTAAGGACAAATCTTGATTAGGAAGGGAGAACACATTTTATGTACAAATTGATTCTGAAATAAACATTAGTCAATATTATATGATAGATATCTGAATGAATATGGCAAATGCTAACAAGTGCAATGAACTTGTTAAGTATATAAATATAAAAATATTATATTGAAAAGTGTATTAAAAATTTTGTTCATTCTAAATATAGAAATATTTAATGGTTCATTTTAACAAATGTTTAAGTACACTTGGTAAGCATATAAATATAAAAATCGATTAACCATCATTTTAGAATCTAAAATTATAAGAGACTATTATTTTGATCTTTGATTCATTACAAAATCCAAATTATACCTCGAATTATTAAAATATAAGTTAATTTAGTCTTTGACATTATAACGATCATGTACTATTTTGAGAATAAATTATATCTTTTAGAGACTTTTGTAATAATTAGTTATATCTTTTAGGAGCTATTTTGATGATTTGAAGACTAATTTGATTTTTGACCGAGTCATAAACCAAAGAGACAACACCCTACATCTTCAAAGATTATAAAAGTGGTTTACTCTGATACTATACAATTTCTATTCAATGTAAAATTTCTATTTTTTTTTTCAATCCTTAATTAACAATGGCCTTTATGACATTTGTTAAAAAGAATCAATGAATATTTATTAAATTGGTTGAAAGCAATGGTTTGACGATTCCATTAAGATTTGAATTGAGTGCACTCAAAAACCATACAATCACAATAGTTTTTAGATAAGCAAAAAAGGATAAAGTACAATTTTAGTCTAAGAAAATATAAGATTGTGTTACTTTGGTTTTTGACTTAAAAAAAATTCAAATTAATCATCAAATCATCAAAATAGTCTATAAACAATATAATTTATTATTGTAAAAATTTATAAAAAATACAATTTAATATCAAAATAATTCAAGACTTTTACAACGTCAGAGACTAAACTGACTGATATATTGATGATTCGTTGATTAATTTGAATTTTCTTTTGAGTTAAAGACCAAAATAATAACATTTTATACTTTCAAAAATTAAAATAGTAGTTTATCCGTAAGACAATATATTACGAGGGAATGCAAGGCTAAAATTCATTTAAAATAAGTTTTAACATAGATATAGAAAAACAGCATATTACCCCAAACAACTAATCAATAAAAAGGATTGTTTTTTGGTGTTGATAACTTAGGAAGGATGGAGTTTACTTAGATTAAATATTTACGCCAATGTCAATTGTATTAAGTATAGTAAATAAGCATAGGATAGGAAAACTCAAATAAATGAATTAGATTTTCATATTACTGCTTTATGTTTGATTTTTAATTCGTGAAATATGAGCTTTCGAAAAGCTTATGATACATGAGTACATATGATCTCAAGCTCAAGACACCTGTGCTACGTATGTAACCAATTAAGTGCATACTTTCGCAATATAATTGGAATGTTTTATATAAATTGGTAATGAGAAAAACTTAATTTGAATAAAGTGGTTAGAAATTACAAACTTTTAGAATCAAAATCATGAAAGCAACAAAATCTTTAATTCTCTATGTACTTAATATAGAAAAGTTTCAAGAAAAACGTTCTAAATATTTTAGAGGTTTTTTTCTGATCTTAAAAATTGGATCTCTAATAAAAAGAAGCACCAACAATTATATTAAAAAGTGCCAAAAACTCAAATTACTTAATTTAAATTGTAAATAACATCAATAACATCAAAAAAGACACAAAAATTCAAACCATTTTAAAGGCTCAAATGCAAGCATCTTAATACTCTTAAAAAAATTTAAAAAATTGGGCCATTGTTTGTCACGGGCCCATGGCCGACCCTGATAGAAACTACTAAGAAAAATATTATTCCAACAAATACAATAGTGTTGATGAAATATGATTGAATCCTGCAACTAAAGAAACGCGCCGAGTGCATCTAAGGATCACTTGGACATAGAAAACAATGTTGTTAAAAGCTAAAACTACACCAATCTTTGTATGTGACTCTTCTACCAATCTCTGAACTTTGTAGAATTTGTCCCACTCTTTTTTGAAGTTACACCAATTCTTTAATCCTAAAATATTTATTTTGCTCGACTACAACAACAGGATCATATTCATAAAAATAATAAATTACATAGTATATTATACAATATAATTGCAGCAAAAATATTACCACTGGCGATGGCGACGCATCTTCTTGGTTTAGAGAAATATTGCCTCCCCTATATTTTTTAAATTATTATTTTTTATATAGGTTATCAAAATAATAGTGATAAATTATTAAAATATCTTTTAATCTTTTTTTTTTTGAAAACAGCATTTCGCATCTCTCCTCTTCATGTATATACCTCTATTGTGTGTGTTCAATTTGTTATCTCTCTCTTAAAATTTATATTAATAAAATAAAATTAATGCAACAATCTCTACTTATAGGTAAATTATCTAATATCTAATGATAAACTAATTAATAATGATAAGACAAATTGTAATATTTTTAGTTAACAACTCAACTACTACCTATTAACAAATTTTTAAATGTTAACAATTGATATAGCGGAATACTATTTTTAATTGTGAATTTATTTATGTATTTTTTTAGAAGTGTCACGATGTTTAAACATAAGAAAATTGATGTATTTTTCAAGAAATTTTTTTTTGAAAAAGACGAAAATCGTAAAATAGATATATTTTATTTGATTAAATTGTGTAAAATTCTAAAAATATGTGTGAATTGTGTGACTAAAAATTGTAAAACTTATAAGAATTGAAATTCTAACTTTTTTAATTTATTGACTATGTATGAATTGTGTGAAACTCTAAAAATACTATATAACTTTTAAGAATTTCAATTATAATATTTTAGTTAATACTTATCGTTTACCGACTCCTCCCAATCTTTTGTAGAAGATCCGCCACTGAATATTACACCATTATCAATTGAAACTAATAGCAAAATACAACCTTTTAAATTTAACAATATAATTACAGTATAAGAGCTGTTGAATGCCATGATAGAAATGTATTTTATGGTTAGAGACTAATTTTAGTAGTTGAGTGACAAGCAAACAAAAAACAAACATGAAGTCACCTATGTATAGACAAACGGGTATAAGAAAGGGCTTTAAATGGGAATGTTAGGAATGTGTTGTGGTTGGGGGATATATATAAAATCATACTAATTGGTCATTGATTTTTTATCATAGGGAAATGAATAGATTTACTTTGGAAGCATGGCTCGGTTGTAATCGATGGCTCTCGACCAATCTATTGAGATTTGAATTGAGTGTACTCAAAGCACCCTACACTAAAAAGATCATATAGTACAATATATAGATATATTTTGAGTTTTATTTAAAATGTGACTTGATAAATTGGAAATAAATATAATCTAAAATTTAGATTTGTGGTGTTTTTTGACTTCACCATCCAAATAACAACTGATTAATAAAAAAAGATCATATTCACATGTTGAATTTCCATTAATATATTTCCTTCACATATTAAACCCTCGATGTTTTTATAACTACATTTGATTGCAATTTTATACTATAACAATGATTTGGACGTAGCCATCACAACCACAATTAAAAATCTTAATGAGATACATGAAATAGAGGGTGTTACATTATAATTATATCAGATTTACAATGTACTTATTTAAAAAGAAAAATAAATAAATTAAAGAATAAAGGGAATTAATGGTTAAAATATAAGTAATGAATAAGACTAATTAAGATAACAACAAATTAAACTGTTGTATCTAAAGATTTTTTGAGCTAGCTAGCTAGTTAATTGGTGTTGAGTTATTATCACTAAAACTCACAATTGGTACGTATGTTAAGAAGCAAAACCCTTGTATGGATCAAACGTCTAAACATACACTCCAACTCAACCTCAAGATCTTCAATTGCTATTTGCACCCCTGCCAACCTTTTCTTTGCACTTTGAACCATCATGGCATCAAACACATCATCACAATTATGCAAACTCACACCAACAAGCTTTGATGCAAAAGATCTTTTGCCACTTGGTTTTGAATCCAACCAAGGTGTTGAAATTAAAGACAACAATGATTCCACAATTGAAACACTTGTCATCCTTACTTCACTTAACACATCAACAACTAATTTTAGTTTTTGTTCTTTCATTGGGGGGTGCAAATTCAATTTTTTACTATTCACACCCTTCAACCATTTCAAACACTTCAAAGTCTCTTTTTTTAATTTCTTCCTATAAATATTGTGAGAAGTAATTTTCTCTTCAATTCCTGGCTCCCCAATGCTTGCTCTACGCAAAGTAAATTGAAGTTCTTGAAGGTGTTCTTTCACAAACAAAAGAACATCTTTTGAAATACCACACACTTCCAATATTCTTAATGATGATTCCGAAACATCATTGACCCATTTTTCTTCTCTTTGATTCATAAGTGATTGTTGCACAATTGGAGAGTGAAGAAGATCATTTGCTGAATTTTGCATGTCTTTAAGTGCATCAAAATCAAGTGGGCCCATCTTGAATATTTCAAGAAATTAAAGGTTTGCACTTAGAAATATTTTAGAGGACTAGAAATTAAAGTTGATGATAATTATGGTATATAGCTTGTAGGGTGTGGTTGAATGAGTTTATATAGTAATAAAAAATTGAAAACAAAGAATTTGTTTATACTAAGTAGATCGTAGATTTGAAGATAAGGAAGGAAAAATGAAGTATCCTATTGTGGTACGGAAATGGAATAATAATTGTAACAACTATAAGGTACAAATTAATTTGTCTAAAGGAAAGTTCCATTTGGATATGTTAATGGTTTTAGGATATTGTTGTTGAATATGAGAACAATATGATTAACAATATATGCATGCACGAGTGCATGCCAACCTGTGAAATAGTTACTTGGAAAGCAACAACATAGAAATAAATTATTTAAGGAATGTTAAAATATGATATTAGATTATTAATTAATTAAAAGATTGTGCTAAATAAGTATAATATAAGCATGGATTAGTGACAACTGTGGACTGTGCAATGGTTTTGTTTAGTAAGTTGATGACATATGATCTGGATGCTACCATCCACCGTTTAATCGGATTGTTCCTAGAAATTTCCCCTGCTTTAAGAAAAGACAGAAGTTGTCGAATTCATACATGAAATTATAGTACATGCAAATCTGAAAAATACATTTGATTTTTGTATGTGTAGGTCCAATATATTTTGACGATTTAATATCACAAATGTATAGAATAATCAAATTTTAATATAGAAATACAAACCGAAGATTAGTCAACGAAGCAGGACAAGGCATCTAATACTAATACGGTTTTCTTATAAGATTAGAGGTGTGCGGATGAATAACTCAATCAATAAACTGTTATATCATAGTAGTTTTTTATATGTGACCTAATTTATCATTACAAAATCAAATTAAAATGTGAAGGGAGTATCTCTTTATAAACTCAATTTCAGGTCTTATATTTATCCAAATTGTGACTTAAATATTAAACATAACCACGTGTGTTTGTGTTGTGTCTTTTGTTGATGGAACCAAAATTCAATGTATCAATTGATTATGCATTCACATCGCTTCCTTAGTAACCAAAATTCAATGTAATCATAGCTTATGCTTCAACATCGCTTATCTTTCTTGGTGACCATGTTAATACATAAACAATGGGTACATTGAATTTTGGTGATTAAAGACTCTCTCTTCCATTATATTATATATGTATATATACATGTTTGTCATCATTTGAAGAGAAAAAGAAACGCCTCTATATTCTTTGGAATACAATGGCTTGATTTGTTATTGTTTTTTATCTTTGATTTTGAATATTATGTGTGTTCTTTTTGTATTTTTTTTTTCCAACTTTACCAAATTTAAGTATAAATGATTAGTCACACATTAACTTAAAAATAAGAGGATAGAAGGATTTATAAGAGAGAAAGTTCGATTAATTCGATACTTGGACATTTTAGTTGGAGACATACTATCTTAATTAGCACATGTTTGAAATCGCTCAAAATTCAAATGAAATCACAATAGCTCACGAAGCAACAAATGAGAAAAAATCCGATTATTTAATACCTAATTTTTTTGGTGGAGATGTAGTGTCTTAGCACATTTTAGATATGGTGTCAAAATTTCAAAAAAATAACTACAAATTGAAGCTCCAATTTTTTTTTAAGTCAAACAAATAACTAATTATATTAAAAATGCTACCGCAAAGTACAAAATTCATTAAGAATAGAAAGAATTGCATCATGATAGTTACACAACACTCAAATCAACATATGCATTATAAACATACATCACCAAAAACTCAAGACTTAAAATAACCTAAACATCCAACTGAATTAACACACCATTGGTTTAGATCATAACTATATGTAGTCTTAAACCATGACCATGTCATGTCAAACATTTAATGGATTCAACAAGAGGTATATCATGACACTTTTTTTGTCCACTCATGACATTCTTGTTGGAAGAAAAAAATTGCGAAGTTTCTTATCTTCCAAATTGCTTCAATACAACACAACCAAATAACTCCAAGTTTCTCAAAACAATGCTTAATGCTAGGACTCAAAACGCAGAAGTGTTTAGCATGGTCCACTCCACCATTAGCACAAACACTATTAATAACCAATTCAATACCATCGACCAAACATTTCCAAAAAATGGGTAATAAAAAAATAATGCATATCTTCATCATTACCACAAGCACTAACACAAGACATCAAATTCCAATTTAAAAACCCTCTACAAACAAGATTGTCTTTAGATGAGATTTAGTAATTCAACATCCTCCAAACAAACACCGAAATCTTTAATGGAACTAATTTATTCCAAACAATGAGATACATCTGATCATCCTCAACAATATCAAGCTCTTGATGTTGCATCAACACCTAATAAGCATTCTTAACTGAATATTTTACATTTATTGTGTTTGTTGTTCGTGTCAATATTTCATAAATAACAAAAAATTTACATTGCATATAATGTCCACACATCATCTCACACATATATAACAAGTATAATGTTACAACAAAACACTAATTACACTATAAAATTTATCACACAAGATTGAGTTTTTGGTTTTAATTAGGGATAAGGGCTTGTTTGAGCCTGTTACAATCAATAAAATAAGCAAAACCATAAGCCATGTTTTTCAAAGTGGCCTCATGAAGATCTATATCAGAGGTAGCAGTTGCATCAATGGAGAAGAACACCCTAAACCCTCTAATAAAAGCCTCACGCGCCGTCGTCTCACAGCACAAGTTAGTCATGACACCTGTCACTATAACCTCATCCACGCCCATCTCCACCAGTTTTTCTTCCAAACCCGTCTTCCTAAACGCGCTGTATGTACTCTTCTCCACCACCATGTCCCCACCTAATAACCACATTTATCATACCATCAGTGTGTCAAACTACACATTCACTACTGTGTGTACGACAGTGGCATGATGCAACAGTTGTGATGACTATTAAATCTAGAGAGACAAATTGTAGGGGATCAAAGTCCACCGTGTGTATATGGTAATAATAAAATCTATGCAATATTTACAATTTTGTAAGAGTTAGATCCCTGAACAAAACATTAATTGACTAACCAATTAGAACTAGTTTTCCCACAAATTGAGAGTTAAAGAAAAAATAGATATTCTAACATTCAACTTTGTTTACACAATCATCTAATTAGATATCATATCACATCCTAAATGTTTGTTGAGACTCAATTGAAAGAAGGCGTAAATTATATATTATAATTTCGATGCATAGTTATTAAAATCATTTTTTAAATAAATGTGGTGAGATTTGTAAGGTAGAATTGTTGTTGCTCACCGTTGCGGTCCAACGCCGTCATGAGCTGAGCCTCTTCGGTGCCGTCGACAATGAGGTCTCCAAACCACCACTCCTCTAGCATGCCGTGGTCGGAAGGAGACTTGTGGCAGTGGCGCGTGAATATCACGGGAATGGAAGCGCGTCTGCAGAGGCTAATGGTGGTGTTGAGGTTGTGAAGAATTGAGGATCCCATGGAAGAGAAGTAGTTCTGCATGTCGATGACCAAAAGTGCACATGATTTAGGGTTTGGGTTTCGATTCCTTACCTCGTACTTCTCATATGACGATGATGAACTCCCCTTTTTGTGAGAACTAGACATTGATTTTTTGTGTATGGAAAAGACGAGGATCAGATAGCTCTCAACAATTGATTATTACTATATGATTTTTTTTTTTTAATTTATCCAAGAAAAACCCCTTTTTTTTAAATATACCATTTTCTTTTTTATTTATTTTTTTATAAAAACACCATTATTATGTTACATAAGTAACATAAACAATCTTTATATTTATTAAAAAATTGAGATTAATTTTGTGTGTTTATGTAAAATAACGTTAATAACGTGACATAATAGTAAAAAAGGTATCATGATTATGTTTATATATATGACATAATAGTCAAAAGTGTCATGATTATGTCTCTATGACATAATAGTCAAAAGTATTATGATTATGTCTTCTATAATGGTAAAGCATTCTAATAATGGTTATCATGACATGATCATGAATAGTTTATATTTTGTCTCTTATGTAACTCTTTGGCTATAAAAGAAGGTGTATAATTTAAGAGTTATAATTTATTGTCAATTAAAAAATATTTACTTATAAAAAATAAAATCAAAATAAATAAATCTTTTTTTATGTTGTACAAGAAAATTAAGTATATGCATCTACATATGTGGACAGGTAAGACTCTATTTTTCGTGTAGAAACATTTTGTGCTTTTATTTCACGTGTTCATTTTATTATGATGGAAGACTCTTAAGTGAAATTTTATTATAGAGGAAAAGATGAAATGCTAAATAATGACAGTATATTTTGGGAAATAATGAAAACACTTTTTTTAATATTTTTATTGTTTTTAGAAATATTGTTCACTTTACAAAGTCTCTTATTTTTTATTAACAAGTGAAAATTAATATAAAATTAAAAAATAAAAAATATTTAAATACAGACATTAAACTTCAATAAAAAATCACTAGATACTTTTCACCAATAACATAGATATACTGAAAAGGCAAGGGTTGATATATTAATTTGTATATAAAAAAATATTCTCAAGACTTTAAAAAAATTATTCTAAAGTTTAGCTAACTCTAAAAAATCATAAATCTATTCTAAACACTAATAAGATTTTTAAACAAAACTACATTTTTTTTAGAGATTCATTCTTAGCTTTTGAGTCGTGTATTTATCAAACAAAGTCTCAATAAATACCTTTCAAATAATGGATATTCTTCTCCTTCTTTAATTCACTAACTCTAACCCCAAAATCTTAACCAAGAGCATTTATAAGAATATGAGAAGTAATGCTTTTGGAGATGTTAAATTCATTTTAAGGGTTGAGGATTTATGTGTCCAATTTGTATTGTGGAATAAGAAGAAACGAAGAGAAAAATAAGAGAAAATTAATTATAAAAAAATGGGAGGTTGATGTTGTTGCCGAGAGAGAGAAGAAGAAGGAGGAAAAGGGTGGAATGGAGTTGGTTTGATTTGTTTTATTTATTTATTTATTTATTTATTATTATTATTATTATTATTATTATTATTATTATTATTATTATTATTAATTATTTTTGAAAATAAAACGGAGTGGTTCAATAATGCATATACTTTGACCTTGAAAAGACACATTGCAAAGAATTTTTGTTGAGCATGACCGATCTACATTCTTCACTCCCATTGAAAGAAGTAATTAAATGCTTGAGGTTAATTTTTTTTTTTTTAACTAAAATACCCGAAAGAAAAAATACTATGCAATAGTTGGCATGGCAAGGGCGTGGACCAGTACCTTTTTGTCCCTTTTATGACCTCTTTCCATCGAGGGAAGCAAACTAAAATGTCTCTTTTCTCTTGTCTTCCTCGCACCATTTGCTTGTGTTCTCTACAACTGAATTTGCTCGCCATTATCAATATATGATTCTTTACAACTTGGTTAAGAGAAATATTTGATCAATCAAGTCACTATTTGATAAGGATCTCAAGAGCATGATGATGATTCATATTTTAATAAATTAGGATAAACTTTATTTATTTTAATTTGGTTTGTATTAATTCTTAGTTTGCTGTTATTTGGAATTGTAATAGTTTTATTATTGATTTAGTTTTTGTTATGTGTAAGTGAAGATACTTTACTTCCTTACATTAAGTTTATGTTAAAAAAAAAATAAGATGTAAGACCCATATGGACCTAGAGAATGGTGTCACTTATGACCCATTTAGGTTTAGAGATAGACAAAGTATAAATAAGCATTTGTAACCTCATGGAAGGGCAGATTTTGAATATTAATTGTGTGAGCTTTTGATCTCTAGAGTTCTTGAAAGAATTCACTTTGAACTTATCAAGGTTTTTAATCCTTGTGGCATTCTTTTTGGCTTATCAATCCCTAGATTGTGGCGCCATTTTGTTCTTGATTCGTTTGTTGAATAATAATATTGAGTTTCCTTTACATCAAACCCTAATACTCCAATTCTTCCAATTTTCGTGATCAGTAACCTGCGTTCATATCTCTAGTTCTATATATTGGTTTTTAGTGATTCAAAAGTCTAACTTGTGTTTCGGAACGTCATCTTTCACCTCATTTTGGAATCGGCCGAATCGGAGTTTCGCAGTGCCGTTTATCGCAGTCTCCAGCTATATGCAATTTTTCACTCAAATTTGTAAGTTTCCGACCTAGAACGATCCTTAAAGTAAACCATGACTATTAGGATCATATCACTATCTCATCGTTATGAATGAAAAAAATCATAAACTTCTGTTTCCATAAAACATCTATCGTCCGAAGAATAATTCTAATAGTAAAATATTTGCCCCAATAGCACTAAGAAAATAACCATGTTGTCAAACCATCTTGAAGGTGTAAGTCTTCCTCACATTTAACAAAATCGAACGTTTTGATTGTTTTGTTAAAACGACTATTCCAACTTCTAGAAATCTCTTTTGATTCATAAATGAAGTGATAAATTGCAAACTTTATTTTTTACATTGATAGTTTTCAAATGTTATCATGATCAAACATAGATGTAATTCCTTTATCTTGTATCATGTACACTTTTTCATTCAACTCACATGCCATGTCAAATACAATTGGAATTGATTTTAGGATCATTTTACCAAATTTTTGTATTAACTATTTACAGCCAATTTGTTTTCTTTTTCTTTGAAACTTTAATCTAAGTGAATATTGTTTGTCTTCGTTGATAAAAAAAGGAAGAGTCCTCGTTGATAAAAACAAAGAGTCCAATTAACAACCTCTTTAAACAATCTAAAATGTTATAATAATGAGCTATTTCTGGCTAAAAGTGCACTTGCTTTTTGAATTGAAACAACATGATCTCAATAATAGATTTAGTTCCACAGCAAAAACAGTTATTATTAACATCATGCAGCACACTAGAAGATACTTAGTTTTGATTCAAAGTAACAGGGTCTTATTACAGATAAAAATGCTAAGTTTTGAAAATAAAGGGAGGAAAGTAAAATTGCAGTTCAAAGTAAAAGATCATTAATGAAAAAGAATTATACAAAAAAAATTTAAAGCAAGTAGTTAAGGTGTGAATGAAAACAATCTAGAATGTTATAATAATGAGCTATTTATGGCTAAAAGTGCACTTGTTTTTTGAATTGAAACTGAATAATCTCAATAATAGATTTACTTCCACAGCAAAAACAGATATTATTAGCATCAAGCAACACACTAGAAGATACTTAGGTTTGATTCAAAGTAATGGGAGTCTTGTTACAGATAAAAATGCTAAGTTTTGAAAATAAAGAGAATAAAGTAAAATTGCAATTAAAAGTAAAAGATCATTAATGAAAAAGAATTATACAATTAAAATTCCTAGCAAGGAGTCAAGGCGTGAATGAAAACAATCTAGAATGTTATAATAATAAACTATTTCTGGTTAAAAGTGCACTTGTTTTTTGAATTGAAACAGCATGATCTCAATAATAGATTTAGTTCCACAGCAAAAACAGTTATTATTAACATCAAGCAGCACACTAGAAGATATTTAGTTTTTAATCAAAGTAATGGGGTCTTGTTACAGATAAAAATGCTAAGTTTTGAAAATAAAGAGAGGAGAGTAAAATTGCACTTAAAAGTAAAAGATCATTAATGAAAAAGAATTATACAATTAAAATTCCTAGCAAGGAGTCAAGGCCTGAAAACTATATAGTGTGTTCATTGTTAGACAGGATATACCAATACCACAACTAGGTCCATATAACTTCAAAAACAAAGAGAAATTATCAGAACATCATTCACATCAAACTAACTAATGAAAATAAATAGGATGGAATTGTAAACATCAAGAACTGTAGTTCTTTCATGCCAAAGATGATTTCCTGTTCCCAGCTCTAAGCTGTCTTTGAAATCACTAGCTACTTCCTGCTGGGAACTTCAACACCAGTTCAGATGGGCGTATGGAAAATTGTAGAGAAACATTTAGTAACGAGCGAAAGTGACAGACAAAGTTGAAAGCTAAAAGCATCATAAGAAGTAAAACTGGAAAGTCGAAAGGCCACCAGCTCGAGATGAAAAAAAACTGCGAATAATTTTACAATCCAAGACAGAGGGTTCACATTAGTTGAGAAATCCTACATTACTGCTACACAGATCACAGCATAACGGTAATTTAAATATATGATTGTTTCTCTAACTGCTCTACTAGATATTGCAGAAAATAAATCATACATACATTGGAACAACATCACATCAACATAATAAACAACATTAAATAAATAAAAAATTATAAACATCAGTAACATAGAATATAAAAAGAAAAACAACACCAACCAATTAAAAAATACAGTCGTATGTACACGGAAGCCCAGCATGGCAGCATTAGTGATGGGTACTCAGGAAACTATGATACCACTTCTATTAATAATAATACTCAGGAAACTATGTTTCTTCTCAGTTAGAATAGTAAGTTACAACTACTACTAACTGCTAGGATATTATAGAGCATCGTTGATATGATCTTGTTAGTCATGATTCACTTTAAGGATCGTTCTAGGTCGGAAACTTATATATTTGAGTCAAAATCGCGTATTGCTGGAGAATACGATAAACAGAGCTACGAAACTTCGAATCGAGTGATTCCAAAACAAAGTGAAAGATGATGTTCTGAAACGTGAGTTAGGCTGTTGAATCACCAAAAACAAGTATGTAGAACTCAAGATAAGATCGCATGTTACTGAACACGAAAATTTGATAGAATTTGAGTATTAGGGTTTGATGTAAGGGAAACTCAAAATTATTATTCAACAAAGAAGCCAATAACAAAATGGCGCCACAATCTAAGGGTTGATAAGCTAAAAAAAAACGCCACAAGGATTAACAGCCTTGATAAGTTCAAAGTGAATTCTTTCAAGAACTCTAGAGAACAAAGCCTCACAAAAATAATATTCCAAAATTCCCTTCCACGAGGTTATAAATACTTATTTATAGTGAGTCTATCTCTAAACCTAAATGGATCATAAGTGACATCATTCTCTAAGCCCATATTGGACTTACAACTTATTTTTTCTAAAATAAACTTAATGTAAGGAATTAAGTATCTTCACTTACATATAACATAAACTAAACCAATAATAAAACTATTACAATTCCAAAACAAAGCAAACTAAGAATTAATATAAACCAAATTAAAATAAATAAAGTTCATCCTAATTTATTAAAATATGGATCATCTTTTTGAGGTCCTTATCACTCGTCACTCCGAACTACTAGTAACTGCTTCTATTTATTTTTATACACATACTACTAAACTCTAAACTAGGCCATTTGGCTTGCGCCTTACTCCCTCCGTAACAAAAATATAAGTAAAAAAGTACATGTATTTAGACTAGATATGATTCAAATACATGTACTTTTTTGTTTATATTTTGTTACACAAGGATTACATAAGTGGGCCTAACAGGAGGTCTACATACAAAAAGGATCATACATTGGACTCATTAATAGGGGTGAACAAAATAATTGATTCCAAGTCCCAACCCCAACTATATATAAAATTAATTTTGAGTATGCAGATATTTGCCCACACAAATAATTGGCGCATTTTAATGTTTTTAAAATCCAGTTGGGTTGTCTAATTTGTGGAAACCAGTTGCAGTTGGATATCTATATTCAAATCAATTGTCTGATTTTCAGTCTTTTTTGCTACCACGGATCTGGTGCATTGCAATCAGAACTTTCTGCTCTTTCAGAGAAGTTTTAACCCACCAACCACATGAAGAAGCCCTCCGCCACTGCCTGCAAATCACTGTCCAAGCTCTCAAATCCAAAATGTCCCCTTTGGATGATGTTGACCTTGTCATATGTATTATCCACCATTGATTAATCACTTTCAACCAAATGATATATACTGCAAATTCTCAGTCTCTGTTATGCCCCATGTTGTTTGACTCATTTTTTTCATTTAGGTTTGTGAGTTAGAGAACATTTATGACTTCAATGCAGGCTTGGCCTTCACTCAGGCCACAATCACAACAGGCATGAAAGTGGCGGATTTGGTCGGGCTTGACAAAGAGTATTCCAAGAACACGGCAAACAAGTGGACATAGGAGAACTGCCAATTTGGAGTTTCTGATGAGTGAGAGACGGAGAAAAGTAACAATGAAAAAACAAGAATAAGACCAGTTTAAAGGGAGTGGGGGAGCATTTGAGGTTTTTAAAATTGAATTTGGGATAACACTGGTTTAACAACCTAATTTGGGACCAGTTTTGAGTAGATAATGTGGTTAGGTTTCAAAATCTAATCTGCATAAATGGTTAAGAACTTAGAAAAATATCTGGTTAAGCTTTTTTTAAAATCCAACCATGCACAACCGTACTTACTAGAGAACCCACTGAGCAACTCGCTGATCAATTAGAATTTAGAATAATAAACATCATGTTTACCATCAACAAACAGCAAGGTTACCGATCATAACATCCTTAAACCACCTCAATATGCTAATGTTATAGAAAAAAATAAAAATCATTAGAGATTCCCAAAACACATACTTGTAATTTGTTTCTTCATATGGAAGTCCTATAAGTTTGGGTCTCCTATATACTCTGCCATGTGTTCAAGTTTAACATTGAGTAGCTCATGGGTATCAGCATCCCTAACAACTCCAATCTCCCTTATGTTTACCATACAAAACAAGAACAGGTCCTCCACGTTTTGGAATAGCCATCTGAGGCATATCTTGAGACACCCCCTTGAATAATTTCCCTACTCTCATCCAGCGATATATCACAAGTAGTAGGTCCAATAACATCCAAAACCTCTCCCTTTTTCAAATACAATCTCCCTGCTTCAAACCTCCAGCTAGTCAGCCTAACCCGAATATGACTAGTAAGCCGAGAAATATGTTTCTTCCCCTTCTCTTCCCTACCACCACCATTACCATTCACTCTCCTCTCTTAAACTTCATCCCTGCCACGTTTACTCCAAAACCCATTTTCCTCTTCATGGCCTCAAGTCTTAGAATCCTTCAATTTCCTCAAACACCTATCTTCTTCTTTAGAACCCAATTCAGCAACATCTTCTATCTTAACCTTAACTTCCTCAACATCTTCAGCTAGGGACACAGCAATAGTAATGAAAAAGATCAAACTTTGTGAGCGAGTGTCCTTTGCTTTGTTCCATGTTGTACTACCTTTTCCTCCACAGGAAGACCCGTGTGCCGTATGACTGTCAATCAACTTTCTTGTTGTATCTGGAAGAACACTGGAACCATCTCCAAACTCTTCAATCTCCTATTCTACTTTAGGTACAAAGAAAGGATCCTCAAGTAGTGCTTCCATATGACTTAGCACAAGAAGTGCACTTGCAGCGCCAGAAGTTCGACTTCTAAGCTCATCAGTAAAACCAAAGCTCTCAGAAACAGGAACATATGCATGCACAGTGAAGAAAGGCGAACCTTCCTGCATCTCTGCCTTCAAAATCCAATCCCGTCTTTGGGAAAGTACACCATACATGGGACACAAATACTCAGTAGGGGTATTCAATTCACAAAAGTACATTGCTTCCACAAGCCTTGGTTTATTCTTTAACCCCTACAAGCATCTTTGACAGTTGCAATAACCTGCCCTGCAAAGATGCCATACTGGTTGGATTGTTGGTGCGTTTCAAATTCATCATATTGCCCTGAAGATGGAGATATATGTGCCTCGACCATAAATGTTAAACCCCACATAGGTTCGTCACATAAAGGTCCAGCTGAAGTGGCTAGTTGAAACCAAATTATAACATTACTTTCGAGACGTGCGACATCCATGTACACTTGGCTCTCATTTGAAGATGTATCTGAAACCAAGTTACTATCACCGGAATCAGCCACGAAACCTAATTTTTCAGATAGTTGAGAAGAACCACGTATTAGAACAGAGCTATCGGTACTTTCAGCTTTAATATCAGGAGTGAAGAGATCGTTAGCACCAACGTAATTTGGTCCAAGTGCCCATATCCTCCTCAAAAGCTTTAACCACTTCAATCTACATTTCTCATCATGGTCTTCATCATTCTCACTCCTATCCAAAACATCGCTCTCGATGGCATCCATTATACGTTTTTTAGGCACTTCAGTCGGATTCTCATTTTCTTCGAGAATATTTGTTCTCTAAGTTTTTAAACTTTTAACTGTCTGCGCTAACTTTACTCCAACGATATCTCCATGTAAATCAGCACTTTCGTCGAGCCCCTTTGTCAAAGAAGGTAGAAGTTTCATCACCTGCACTCCTACAACACATCTTCCATTGGGTGGCGTTTTCTCGACATAATCTAAGTTCCTGCTAAGAATTTTCAAATTTTCCAACATGTTGGATACCTCTCATTCAATGGTCTCTTTGTAGGAGAAACGGGTGGAGAAACCTCCAAGCTTACTTTAGCAAACCTATCCTTCAAATCCCTTATGCATCTCTCAAGATGAACTTCACCAGCCGCAGCAAGAATGTGCTCTCCTCTAGCAGAAACCGTGACCTCAACAAACGGATCTGCTTTATTCAAAAGCTTCGAGCCTTTGAGCAGTGAACCCATATCTGCAGGGTCAGATGGCTCAATTGCAACCCTCAAAATCCGTGTCATACTCGAAAAAGGCCAACAGTTCCTAGTCAAAGAAAGGGTTGCACTTTTCAATATATACTGACCAAGGCCTCGGATAGCGACAACATCTCCTGTTGTCGCAGATTTCACTACTTTCAACCCTTGTCCCATCATCAAATACATGGATTTCAATTCAGCTTCCTGAATATGTTTTTGCATCGATTCCCCTTTCAACGAATGATACAAAGCAGAAAGCACAAAAACTCTTTGCCCAATCAACAAAACACCACGAAATATCCTAGCAAATGCCAAAAAACACTCATCACATTCACCATCTCCTTCCTCACTAAAACTCCCTACAACCTCCCCCACTTGAGAAGGAGGAAGCATTCTAACAGGAAGTGCAAACATCTTTGCCACAAACGCAGCTCAAGGAGCCTCATCCCTCCAATCACACCTTTTCACCGACCTACTCACAACCTCAGCCTCTTCCACCACCCTCTTATCAACCTCATTCTCAGCACTAACCTCACACTGTGGAATCAACCGTGATATCTGAGACCCCTGCGCAGCCACAGGATCAGGCAAACACTTAACCACCATCGACAAAATGGCATCCGAAATCTGAAGCCAACGGCTCGTAACAGATTGAAACCCAACCTTAGCATCCTTATTCCTCAACTCTCGTGCTGGAACCTGCAAATTAAAAGACCTAATAACCTTCTCAATTAACCCTTTGTCACCTTCAAGTGCACCCTGATAAACCTGCCACAAAGGCTCCAACACAAACTGAATAAACATAGGTTTAGCCTCCCCATCACCACCAATCCCTTTCTTCCCAACAATCATCTTCATCTTCGGATTAAAATACCGTGGACCCCACAAAGCCTTCTGTAATGCACTAACACTAGCCCAAAGCTTTGAAGCATAAATTTCAGCAAATTCATGAATTCCAAAACCCCAACCATCTAAAGCACAAGCAAAAACTACATTCCCTTTTTGAGGCTGAAAAACATCTTCAACATCATCATAATCCTCCATAACTCACCACCAGAGGCAGTCCCGCCAGAGAGAAGAGAAATAACATCTGAAAGATATTTCTGTGAGTTATAAGCACTAACAATACCATTAACCTCATGAACAATCCTCAACAAACGTGTATAAGCTTCAAAAGGTGTAAGTTTCAATTCAGTGATTAACCTATCAATCTTATTAAGAACAAGACAAGGTGAAAGACGTTCGATCTAGCATTGACGAAGAACAGGGGGAATTTGAATATGAACACCTTCAACAACGTCAACTAATAGAAGTACACCGTCAGAGAGACGTGCCGCCGTGGATACCTTGCCGCAGAAATCGATGTGTCCAGGGGAATCAATTAGGTTAACGGTGTAGTGATTATAGTGAAGGGAAATTGAGGAACTCTTCATTGTTATGGCTCGACGTTGTTCTTCATCGAGGTAGTCCATGAAGCAGACTCGTCCGGCTACTTTTGGATGAACCATGCCTTCACCGGCGGTTGCAATGAGTTGGTCGGCCAGCGTTGTTTTGCCGTGGTCTACGTGTGCTAGGATCCATATGTTGCGGATTTTTGTGTCTGTCGTTATCGGAAGTTCCTTCCTCCATTATTTGTTTTTTGGCTCTCTTCCAACTACTCACTTAAGAATTTATAGATTGAAAACTATTCAAAATTTAATAATTTTCTAATAAAAGACTTTAACAATTTTTCATTTACACATTAACTTCAAGATTTGATGATTTGATCATTATGGTATTGAGGTTGTGATTGTTGCTTCATTATAGTATTATCATTTTTTTTTCCCAAGCAATGCTCATCAATAAGCCCTAGTAAAAATGCGTCAGTGGTCTTACCAATCGTCTTAAGCCTCTTCTCCAAACCATCCAAATCAAACCATCTTAAAAATCCCAAAAATTCACCAACGTTGTTTTTGCCTCCTAAACTAAGAATCTCTTTAATTATGTCTCTTAACTTATTTGTTTCCTCAACATCACCACCATCACCATAGTAAGTTTACACCGACACCATTCTCGTTATAGTATTAAGCAACCATTACTTTAATTTTGAATTATCTAAGTGAGTACGATCTACCATAAATCGATACTTAAAATTTATCGAAAATTTTAACTAACAATATTGGATGATACTTTTTAAAAGTAATAGCTTGTGATCCTCTTATTTTTATGAATAAGACGGTAACTTGATTGAATTCGATTAAACACGAGATAGATATTTTAGTCATTATCTCAAATAAAGATTGACATTAACATTTACTTTAAAATGTACATAATCAATAGATATATATTATATATGTAACAGTCAACCTGCTATCAATATTATTAATCACGACCTTTTCACCCTCATTTTCTCACCATAATCAATCATTCTCACTACCGATTGAAGAACAAGAGGGAGACAATATTAATTTTTTTATTAACCATGATCATTAAAAAAAAAAAAACCAAGTCAGAAAACCCTAGTCCAAATTTCTACTCATTCATATGAGTTGGATCACAATAAACCACGAACTTTTTAGCTCAAATTCTTCTTGCAGATGAAAAAACAACATACATATACATATTCTTCATTGATTAAATAATTCTTACTAACTCCTTCATTGATTAAATAATTCTTACTAACAACTTTATAAACTACAATAAGTCGATTATGACAAATAATTATTACACATAAATTAATAATGAAAAAAGAAATTTATAGAAAAATTTAAGACAATTTAAAATACTTATTGCTTGAAAAAATTTAAGACAATTTTTTTAAGTAAGAATACATAATTATTTATTTATTTAAATAATTAGTAGCAACCACATTTATTTAATATTAATAAGAAACTCTTTGGCTGCTTTTCTTCCTAACACAAAACTTTTAACTTCTAATGCGTGAAAAACAGTGGTTATTCTCCTTATATATCCAATACAGTCACAATAAATTTGCTCTGGTCAATGTGGGACTAAAGACTCATAATTGAATACCCAACGAACACGGCTCTGATACCACTTGTTGGGGAGTCCGGAGGAGCACAACAATTCGGAATGGGCTAAACAAGGATTAATAAGAGACTTAGACACCACATATCAACCCAAAACCTTAAGGCATTAGGTGTATAGGTCATTCTCCTTATATATCCAATACAGCCACCATTCCTGATTAATGTGGGACTAAAGACTCATAATTGAATATCCAACAAAACCCCTACTGATTTATATAGGTTGGATCACACCAAGCAAAAACCTTTAACTCAAATTCTTCTTGCACTAAATATTAAATAAAACATTTATATATATATATATATATATATATATATATATATATATATAAACTTCTTTGTTGATTAAATAATTTTTACTAACAACTTTATCAACTACAATAAATCAAACAAGATAAATAATTATCACACTAAAATTAATATTAAAAAAAATATTTATAAGTCATAATAATTTTAAATAATAAATTTAAAAGATATTACGATATACAAATACTATAATAAAATGATTAGTCTCCTTAGATTAATGTACTTCAATTAATGAATTAAGAATCATTCGGGAGAGCCCGCTGCAAATCGTATTCAAATACTACAGTCTCATTCCCATTGAAACTTTTGCGTTAAAATTAAATACTATAGAAATACTATGAAATTAAAGAAGAGTTTCGTTATACAAATACTATAAGACCATTAAATAAGAGTTTCCTTGTACAAATACTATCATTTTTTTCAATAGCAATAAATATTGTTTCCTGAAAATTTCAATATCAAGTAAAGACCATTAAAGAAGAGTTTCGTTGTATTTTCTTCCAACACTAAACTTTAATTATATAAGTTGACAATAATTATTATTGTTATGGAATTTCAAACATAATAAATAAATAAATATAAGATGAACACTCAACACTTTTTTCAATTTCTTCAATTTCTGGATTTTTCTTTTTTATTTTTTGAAAATAATTAAATTTAAATTAAAAAAAAGATCTACAAGTTTTGAATCTATGTCCTAAGAATTAGTTACCTATAAAT
>JBBPBR010000003.1:42648268-42716659 GCA_037974775.1 Cicer pinnatifidum
ATAAATTATAATTTTGATGTCTAATAGTTAGATCTAACGTAATTACACCAACAATCACTTATATATTTTGTTTAAGTGAATCAACATTTCAATCTTAATTAATTAGACCGACTAAGACTTATGAATTTTAATTTTGATAATCTTAATTAATTACACAAACACTGACTTGAAGATTATAATTTTGATGATTCAACGATTCAATCTGACCTAATTAAATAAAATTGTTCGATTATTGAAATTATAGTTTATAAGTCTTAGTCTATTTAGTTAAGGTTGATCAATTGGATCATCAAAACTGGAATTTTCAATTCATTCTTTGTGTAATTAGTTTAGATTGAATCATTAGATCATTGAAATTATAATCTCTAAGTTACATTTGGTTAATTTACTTAAAAAATTCTAATTTCGATAATCTAACGGTTCAATCTTAACAATTAGTCTTTCTATGATTTAGAAATTCTAATTTTTATGATTCAATGGTCTAAACTTTAAACTTTAATTATTAATTATTATAATATGTATAAATAAACAGAAATATTTAAATTATACAATTTTAACATATACTATATATTTTATTTATTATTTCCAAAAAATAAAATTAATATAATATATCAGAAGATAAATTTTCTTAAAATAATTTTTTACTGAGAAAAAAACGTAGCAATTGATAACTAAAGTGGATGGTTACGGAGAATATCATGCTAGAATGGTGCCATGGAGAACCAATGATTGCTCACAGAGGAACTTATTCAAACACAACAAATATTAGAATTCATCTATTTTTCTCCTATTTATGAGCGATAATGGAGAATATTATGAGAGAATGGCGCGACGGAATTTAAGGATGCTTCATCTGCAGACATATTCAAACACAATAAACTCCATTTTACTTTTCCACCTTCCATTCTTTCAAATCACTTAAGCCTCCTATTTATACTAATGATCAGGTTAATATTTAGGAAATAAAATTTATCATTGTTGCTAATTAAGTTAAATAAAAAATTTCGTTCTTCTCAATTTTAAAACTTGTCTTATTGATAAAAAAAATTAAAACAGATTTTAATATATTAAAATAAATTAATTACAAGCAATCAAATTAAATATATTCTTAATTTTCCCAAAGATATAAGTATAATTGTTTATTATTTATTTTTTTGTTTATTTTTAAATAAAAAGTAATAATAATTTTGAAGTTTTCTCAAATTATAATAAAATGCTCAAAATATTGTTTTTTTTTTACTTTTATTTTGTTATCTTGACTTTTTATTATTACTATGAATATTTTTATTATACCAAACAAAATTCGATGTCTAAAATTATATTATAAAAAGTTCGTCTACAATAAATAATTTCAAAATTCGATTATTATGTCTATATTTTTATTATTTTTTATTTTGATCTTTAAAAAAATTAGTTTTTAATTTGTTATAACTTAGCAAAATTTAAATTATTATATTGAAATTAGGTGTGAAAATCTTATGGAAATGGCGGAGTATTTGGCAAATGGAGGAATGGGTACCCAAACCAAAAATGGGCAGAGAAATGAAGATAGATTCACGCACGAATGAATTAAGGTTTCTCGTAATGATATTAGAAGATAAGAGGATGGTTTTGTCTTAACGAGATATAATAGATCGATTGTTTTCTTGAAACTATACCAGAGTGATTTATACCCGTTGCTAAACAAATTAATAGAAAAACATTTTACCGTAACATAATTAAATGTATAAAAAATTCAACAAATAATTAAACAAATTAATTATTTTCCACTATTGCAATTAAATGTATAAAAAATTCAATATTTTATGTAACATAATTTAAAACCGTTGTCTGTTTTGACTCTACTGGAACATTTTTTTTTACCGTAAAAAAAGTAGTGTTATCATAAGTCTAAAATGTTGCGGTGGTGGTGTATCAAATGACCTACTTTGACAAAAGAGATTCTAATGGAAAAATCATCATTTTCACTAATTATGATTAATTATGTTGGTTCATCCATATTGGAGGGACTAAAGCGTAGTTCTCCATTAGATTGGTGGAACTGATTGATTCGATTTTTAGAACATTGATTTTATTAAGTGTATCATTATAGACTTTATTGTTAATAGTTTATGATCTTTGAGTGCATATAAACTATACATGTGTTTTCTCTTAGACTAAATTCCAATTATGTTCCTCTATTTTATCAAAATTTGACTTTTAGTCTTTATATTTTTAATTTTGGAGTTTTGATCTCTTCTATTTTTGACAATGCTATTATTTCATCAATGACCGTGACAATGATGTGGTAATTGTATACTCAACACATCAAACTCTGATTTCCATTTAATTATTATCAATTTATAAATATGTTTTTGTAATTAAATAATATTATTTATTTTATTTAAAATATTAAAAATTATTTTGTAAATCTGACTATGACCCCTAAAATAAATTATCAAATCAAACTTCATCTCCATATTCAACTTTCAATCTTAAACCTGACATTAGTGTGATGACAAAATTGAATTCAAAGTTAAGATTACGAAAATCTTGAATTTTTAAAACAAAAGCCACAAAATCAATTTAGAGGTTTATAAGATAAAAAAAAATCTAGATTTTTTATAAATAGAACATTCATTTGTTGAAAAAAGTTGTTATTGTAATTTCAATATTTTATTTATGAGAATGGTTATAAGTTCTGAATAGATATCTTATTAAACTTGGCTGCAATTTCGCTTTACGGTTTTTGGAGATTTCAATATGATCTTAAATAGTAATGAGAAAGAAGGTTGTGCAACTCCATCTAATTCTCTCATTAATCTATTTCGTGACACTTTGATCTATAGGATACATGGGAGACGCGTTAACATAAAATAACAGTCATGACGGATTTAATTACAATATCAAAACTAGATTGAACTAATGCATTGTCATTCCTATTTGGACTACAAACTTTCTAAATTATGAGGTTACTAATATGTTTCGCCTTGACCATATGTCCATGTTACTAAGACTTTGTGATAAACGGAATGGACGACGCCACTATGTGAAGCAAAGAGATTTGAACAATTTTAAGACTTCTGTTTTTGAGGTGAATTCAAATTTGGAGACATCCCCGAAAAGATCAAAGAGGCTAAAAATGAATTATATAGACTCAATCCCAATCTACAGACAAAGATATAATAGAAAAAATTAAAGTGAAATTCAGTCTTGATGATTTACTTGAAAGCAAGGAAGTTTGGTAGGCCATACAATCACGAGCTTTATGGTTTGAACATGGACATAAAAATACAAAAAAATTCAGCACAAAGTTTTTTAGAGGCACCAGCGGTATAAGGTGGATAAGATCATGGATGATCACGACAAAAAATATATTGAAGAGGGGGACATTTCCTACACTTTCACCAATTTCTTTTAAGAACTTTTTGCAGCTTCACAAACCAATAGGGCCGCATAACTAAGAATTTGAAAACTATCACGGATCAACAATTTACAAGAGAAGATGTTTCTACTACTCTCAAATCTATGAAACCTACTACAGGTCCAGGTCCAAATGGGATGTCTGCTATCTTCTTTGACAAATATTGGCACATTGTGGGTGATGATATTTCACACATGGTGTTAAATACTCTAAATTACAAGGGTGATCCCAATAACATCAACCATATTTTCTTTTTCCTCATTCGAAAAACAAAAAGAACGCGTCATCACATGAATATTAATCATCACATATTCACTCATCAATCAACATAAATCACACATATAAGGTCCCTATGTGCAAACTAAAAATTTGGAACGAACATTTACCTTAGTTATAGTTTTTTCAAAAGTTATCACTACCACAATCAAACACAACAAAAAATCTCGTTCGTGTCGACACCTTTAATCAAATAGTATTTGGCTTAGTCAAATCAATCCCTTAAACTTTAACTACCTTACAAATCTTTTCTTACTCCTAACCCCTTTAGAGTATATTTTACTAAAATAGTTTACAATGAGTAAGAATTAATAGTACTATTAACCCCAACATAATTTCAACATATAAAATATATTTTTAGAAATTAACATCATTTAATTTTTTAGTAAATTCACTAATAATTTTTCGTAACGTTTTAAATTATTTTTCTCAATTTTTTTTACACAACCACATATTTTTCTCAAATTTTCCATAACTCATTTTTTTTTTTGTCTTCAAATAACTACATAATCGCACAAAATATATCAATAAATATTTTTTCTAGTTTCAAGGTTATAACTCTTCGAAATAGTTTAATTCCTTTCAAAATATATTAAATATTTTATTTTTCTTTTCTTATCAACAAAATTTGTATTTTAATTCATGAAACTTTGAATCTTTTTGAAAAAAAGAAATAAAATTCTAACTCAAGACTTTAACCTTTACTTAGTAAACTTGAAACTTTAATTAAAATCATGCAAATTTTTTTTAAAAAAATATTGAAAGTATACATATAAAAACTTGAAATAACAATTCACTAACTTTCCTTAAAACACAAGTTCAAAGATTAGATAACTATATGTATACATTCTTATCAATCATAACAATTATTTTTGGAAATGCATAAACTAAGAAATATCACTTTTCTTTAATTACCACAACAACATTAATATATGAGAGTTCTCCTCACCGCTAACTCGGTGCCAACGGTCTCGATTCCTTTTCGAGATTCAAGGAGCTAACTACATAAACATAAATATTTATAACAATTTGTTAACAACTAAAATTTTTCCAACCACAACAAAATTCCAAAATTATATCTTTTTTACACACCAAACTTTTAAAACCAAATAATCTACATTATTTAGTTAAAACTAAATAAAACGAATATTTTCCAAATCAAACATACACACACTCAAATATTTTTCAAATGGATTATACACACACTCAGTAAATTATGATTAAATAAATATGTATATTATAAAATCATAATTATAACATCTAATCACTCTTCCACATATCACATATCACATCTCTCAATCTAATTTAATAAAAATATTTACTCTCGTTACAACTCAATTGACAGGTGAATTTATCAGTAACAAGAGACATTTAAAAATTTTGAGCAGTAATAATATTTTTTGTAACTTAATTAAATTATACTCTAATAAAGAATTTTAATTGGTCCTCCAAATATATATATATATATATATATATATATATATAAATGTATTTTTGATACTTAATTCACAAAATAAAAATTGGGCTAAAGGCCTAAGCAATTCAACACAAAATACACTAAAATTGCATAAATTAAAGTTTAGCAAATTCAGGGTCTTACATTACTACCCCATAAAATTAGTTTCGTCCTCGAAACTATGCGTCGAAAAACAAATTAGGGTGTTGTTTCCTTATTTTGTTCTCCAGTTCCCAAGTCGCATCTCCAGTAGTTGGGTTCCAAATCACTTTGACTAACAAAACTTCCTTGTTCCTTAACTACTTAATTTTCTTGTCCTCAATTCTTACAGGTAGTACTTCAAATGACAAGTTGTCCTTTAGTTGAATTATGTCTGATTCGAGCACGTGGGACAAATCCAAAATATATTTTCTTAATTGTGACACGTGAAACACGTCGTGAATATTGGACAATATTGGAGGTAATGCAATCCAATAAGCCACTGGTCCAATTCATGCATTAAATTGGTATCCAATAAATTTCGGGGTTAATTTCCTTGATTTTATGGCTCTGCCTACTCCAGTCGTAGGTGTAACTCTCAGAAACACATGGTCACCCTGCTCGAATTCTAAAGTTCTGCGATGCTTGTCCGCATAACTCCTATAACGGTCTTGTGAGATCTTCATTGTCTCTTTTATCTTTTTGACCTTATATGTAGTATGTTGCACCATCTCAGGTCCTACAATCATACTTTTATCGTCCTTATACTAGCACAAAGGTGTCTAACACTTGCGTCCATACAAAGCCTCAAATGGTGCCCTTTCAATACTTGCGTGAAAACTATTGTTGTAGGTAAACTCAATCAATGGCAGTACATCATCCCAACTTCCTCTATTATCTAATACACATGCTCTCAATAAATCTTCCAAGGACTGATTCATCCTCATAGTTTGCCCCTCCGTTTGTTGATGGTATGCTGAACTCAATCTTAATTTCGTTCCCAACACTTCATGCAACGCTCCCTAAAAGTGCGATGTGAATTTTGGGTCATAGTTTGATAGAATACTCGACGATACTCCATGTAATCTCATATTCTTAACAATGTAGATCTCTGTTAGCTTATCTACCTTATAAATGGTCTTTACTGGTAAAAAGTGTGTTGATTTAGTTAATCGATCCACTATCACCCAAATAGAATCATTCTTTCTCCTTGTTTTTGGAAATGATGTCCCACTTCCACTCAGGTATATCTAAAGGTTTTAACATTTCAGCAGGTCGTTGATGTTCCACTTTCTCTTTCTGACAAGTTAAACAAGTTGATACATGCTCTGCTACATGCCTCTTCATTCCTAGCCACCAATAATTATGTCTTAAGTACTGATACATCTTTGTTGCTCCGGGATGGATACTTAATTTGCTCTTATGAACCTGTTCTATTTTTTTCCTTAGATATGCAACTACTGGTACACAAATCCTCCCATTTCATTTCAAAATATTATTTGGTCCAATCTTAAACTCAGTTGTCTTCCCTTGCACTGTTAGGTTCCTCTTCTCTTGGATTAATGCGTCATCTTGAAAATTCGCAATGTCTTCAAGTAGACCACTCAAAATCTTAATCGTTCCGAATTTCAAAATTCCTGGTGCAAACTCTATGTCCATATGTAGGTCTCGAAATACTTCCCACAACTCTTGTTGTCTAGACATTACTGCTGAAGACACTGACACACTCCTTCTACTCAACGCATCAGCCACCACATTGGCCTTCCTAGGGTGGTATTGCAATGTGAAATCAAAATCCTTGAGAGTCTCCATCCATCTTCTTTGACGCATGTTCAATTCCTTCTGATTAAACAAATATTTCAAACTCTTATGGTCGCTGAACACTGTGAACGTGCATCCATATAAGTCGTGCCTCCAGATCTTTAATGAAAAAACTACAACAACAAGCTCTATGTCCATGAGTAGGATAGTTTCTTTCATGAGTCTTCAATTGTATTCAGGCGTAGGCTATAACTTTCTTGTGTTGCATCAAAATACACCCCAAACCTTGGTGAGATGCATCACAATAAACTTTGTATGATTCTTCCGGTTGTGGTAAGACTAATACTGGTGAAATTGTCAACTTTTTCTTTAGTAACTGAAAATTTTCCTTACACTTCTCTTTAGTAACAGTGTTTCCTAAAAAATCTCAAAAAAGTTCATCATTCATTGATGGTTTCTTGAAATCTTTTATATGAAAGGATCTCTTCCTATTATTTCACATGTGTTGGATTTTCATTGAGATGAAGGATAATTCTTCATTATCCGAGTCTTCACTATGGTCCTCAAGTTCACTTTCTTCTAATTCTTTTGTAGCTTGTAGAGTCTTAGGATTTGTTTTCTTTCCTTTAGACTCGAGAGCAAGAGACTTTGACTTCTTCTTTGGTTCATCTTCAACAAGTTCAATGTCGATTGAAGAGTGAAAAACACAAGAAAGGGAGGTTTGAATTGTATTTTGTAAACGTAAAAACTTTTTTCTTTAAAACAAATGCTTATTAAAAAGGAAGATGAAACAAAATAAGTAAAGAGATAAAGAAGAGAAACACAACAAATTTATTCTAGTTCATCACCAACACGCTAGCTACATCTAATCCATTCCCTCTAAATTATTTAATCCACTAAATCAATTGATTGATTGTGTTTAAATCTTTTCAACCTTGTAGCTTAGTTCAATAAAAATTGTTGTAGACAGCGGCCACTATTGGGTTTGTTTACAAGAAACTACTTTTAGGTTTTCTGAAAGGCTCCCACATGATAATATTACAAAGATATACATTGAGAAAGTAAACGAGTTTTCATTAACTACATAATTTCTTAAGGTTGGAGTATGTATGTTTGCAGTTTGTGTACTTGTATATATTCTTGTTATACTATAATAATGATCACACATCTTTACATAAATAACTTCCACAACAATTAGGGTTTCTCATCGTTGCAGTAATTTTTATAACTTCCGTATGTAAAATAAGGATCTTATCAATCTTTAGAAATCTTAAATCAACATTCAATACTTATTCACTTTTGTCTTCAAAATTGATTAAGCGTATCTTGATAAAAATGACAAGAATGTCAGAAGACGATCCATCAAAGGATAAGTATAACTTTGATGAGCATATGATGTTGAGTTGTTGGCTTCTTCAAAGTTTTGGCTCAAATGACTGACTTGTGGATCGTCGACTTTAAGCAAATCGTTGATTATTGCCAGATGTTTTAGCTGCAAAAGTATTTGAGTGAGCTTACATTAACCAGATTCAACAAATGTGCGTTGATCAAAATAAGAAAAGTAGTAACATAAACACGTTCATCCGAATGAGATGAATAGAAACATAGGCAATTGAGAGTGCGTTGATAAGAATCAAACAAATAAAACATATACCAAAAGTCACGAAGCATTGCCTTGATGATGATATTTCTATGTGTAACAAAGGATCCGGTGCTGAGTCTTTAAAATCATACATTAGAGAGTTTTCACACTTAAAAAAATTCATTAAAATATAAATTGTTTTCACAATATACTTTTATTATCATCAAAATAATTGAAAGTTATTATCGTTCAAACCAACTTAGTTCTAACACACGCTTTCCTAAATCCGCTCGAATAAACTCCTTTTGTATATCGAATAATAACTAATATGTATGAGTTTCATAAATATGACACGAGGTTGTGAGAACCATTTGATAATCATGTATAGAACTTAAAATGGGTTCCTTGAAAAATAGCCATTGCAAATTCTAAAAACTAAAAGAGCAAATATACTTAAGCATTTATTTAACGATAAATATTTTTTAACACAAACAATAATTCATTCAGAATCACTATAATTATAAAAGAAAATACTACTGTTCTTCAAAATATAACAAAAAATTAATCAAACAAAATTAATATATGTAGTTCAAATTAGTTAATAAATGACGTTGAAATAAATTTTATTTATTTTTACTTATATTGATATATGGAGAGAATAAATATATCTAGAATCATCCAGCAGACCGATTGCAGAGAACAAACGAATTGGCAATATTTTTACTTGGTATAAGAAATAGGTATAAATAACTTCTTTGCGTTTCATCTGCCTACCATACGACACAGCGTTTCACTTCATTTCATTTCATTTCATTTCACTTTTCACAGTTGAAATCACACATCGACGCAACACCCACACTGTGACTGAAAAGAAGACGAACATCAAGAATTGATTGAGAATTAAAGATGTTCAAGAAGGCGGTGGAAGCAAAGTCTCAGCAGAGACTATCCGGTGCCGATAGGAAAAAGCTTAAACGAACCGTTAAAGACAAATTCCCGAGAGCTTCTGATTCTGACCTAGACACCTTACTTCCTCCTAAGGTATCATCATCGTCATTTTTCTATATTTATTTCCTAATCATATTATCAATATTCTAATTTTTATATTCCAATACTTAAGTAACCTAATTGCTCCTAATCATAATCTTGAAAAAATGAAAATGATTGTATGTAGCTCATGTGTCTCTGTTTAGTTGTGGAGACACACATTGACACGTAGACCTAGTAATAATTTAAGATTAAGGAAGTAGGAAGTGATTGAAGAGGACATTTGTCTGTGCTGTGTTGTGGAGACACACGACATGACACGTAGACACTAGTAATAATTTAAGATTAAGAAAGTTGGAAGTGATTGAAGAGGACATTTGTCTGTGCTGTGTTGTGGAGACACACGACATGACATGTAGACACTGGTAATAATTTAAGATTAAGAAAGTTGGATGTGATTGAAGGTACCAGGACACAACAATGACTGACTTGTAGACACTTAATAATTTAAGAAAATGAAAATAATTGAATGTAGTACATGTTTCTGTGTTGTGTTTGGGAGACACACGATGTAGACTAATAATTGTTTAAGATTAAGGAAGTAGGAAGTGATTGAAGGTACTGGGACACAACAATATCACTGACTAATTGTTGGTGTGTCAAGTGTGAGTAAGAGTCCCGTATTGGATTTTAGCACTATATAAGTGAGAGGACTTATATATCCAATGTTGGGTGAAAATGTTGTGTCAAATCCATTTATTTGGTTGCTCATAGTCCAATGTGAGAATCTTCTAGGACTCTCATGACCCAACACTAATAGACGTAGATAAGTTATAATTTAAAAAAATGAAAGTTGTTGAATATAATCACATTTCTCTTTGTAGACATTGAGACGTATTGAACACTGAACACACTCTCAATTTGAGGTCTCATTGTTTCATAGATCTTGAGTTTTCATGTTTTGTATTGATTAATCAATGCTGATCAACAAGCTTATATATATATATATATTAATATCAGTTAACATAATACATTCAGATTAATGCTAATCAACGAGCTTATCTATATTAATAATTATTAACATTATACATTTAATACCAGGCAGAGATAACAGTGGCCAAGTTTCAGAACCGTGTTCATGTGTATGCTGTGGAGGGAGGCTTTCCTGTGTTTTTCGATATTGATGGCCGTGGTTCAGACATTTTCCCATCAGGTAGCTTTTGCTTTTGTACTTTTTAGAAATGAAAATCAATGGAATTCATTTATATGTAAATAATAGTAAATAAATTAATAAAGATCCTGTGTGAGATTGCATTTAAAAATGGTAGGTAATAGGCATGTGAAATTTTGCCAGGTGTTTCTTACGGATGTTGGAATAAGTTAACTTCAACTAGAGCTATTTGTGCATTTGGTTGCGACAGTTAGAGAGTTTGTTAATTTCTAGTGGCCATAATTTGTTGTAACTGATGTAGGAGTTAGTTAACTCCAACTAGAGTTAATTGTACAATCGGTTATGATAGTTGTAGAGTTTATTATTTGGTAGTAACCATAGTTTGTTGTATATATTGTAGATGGTAGATGTAAACCTCATTTTAACTGATTCATTCTTTTTGCTCATAGTAATGAATTTCAATATGAGAATTCAATTATTTATCTCTCTTGCCAGTTGCCACACAGTTAACATAGTAGTTAAAATGAGGTATACATCTATCTATCATCTATGCATACAAAAAATTATGGCTTCTAGAAAGTAGCAAACTCTTTAACCATCATAACTCAATGCACAACTACCTCTTGAAGGAGTTAACTAACTGTTACATTTATAATAGTGTTATTACTATTAAGGGAATGTTTTTCCGCATAATAGATAGATTGATTCACAAGCACTGAGTTCATCAATTCAAATGGTTTTGTTGCAGTTTATGCTCTCTGGATGGTCCCTGAGCTGCTGCCGGCTTTCATACTCAAGGGCGGTGAGGTTTCTCGGTATGTCATAGGTGGAGCTGACTTGATGTTCCCTGGTATACATGTGCCTCCAGAAGGTATTCCATCATTTGCGGCCGGGGAAACATGGGCGGTTAAAGTACCTGAAAATCCTGCTCCCATTGCGGTATTAATTTATTACATTGATTGTTTGCTGTAGATCGATGTTTGAAAGTTGGAAGTATCTGTTAAATTTGCATTTGTTCTTGTCAAGGTTGGGAGTACCATGATGAGCAGCGCTGAAGCATTGAAAGCTGGATTGCGTGGAAAAGTGCTGAGAATAACTCATTATTATCGCGATTTGCTTTGGCAAGTATTACTAGGGCCTTATCTTTCCATGAACAGTGCTGTCATATGTCGACCACGGCAGATTTCGGTGGTGGATTTTTGTACAATGGCAAGCTGTGGTGTTTTATGACGGATATGGCAGCTTAAAATTACTGATTTTGGCTTTCTGCCATCTGCAATCGATAACACTGTTCCATTAGTTAGCTATAACAAATCTTTCAGAAAGTCGAGTTATTTATTTATTTTTACTTGTTGGATGGATTTGTAGGGAATCAGTTGAGGGCCGATTTGTGCCTAATGAAGGTTTTTTGGAAGATGTTGTGTTTGGGCATCCTTCTTTAGTATCATCACCTTCTCATGATTCTGATTTGACCGAGGCTGCTTGTGAGACATCAAATGACCGACAAAACAACACGAACAATGATGAAGCGGAGGGATCTCTAGACGTAAATGAGTTGCCAGCTGACTCAAGCCATGCGTTGACCACGCACAACAATGATGAAAATACGGCAGATCAAATAACTGCTGGCGTGGGTGATTTGAAGTTACCTGGTAGTGATTCCCCTAATGACTCAAATGACCAACATACTTTATCAACTTCAGATATAGATTTGCTGTTAGATAAGTGCCTTTTGCAAGCTCTGCATACAACACTGAAGGAGAAAGATCTTCCCATGCCCGGAAGCACTCTATGGTACGGCTAAATTTTCTCTTTGGGATATTGGCTGACCAAGTTGAACTATTGTGAACAGTAGACAAAAACCTTGCAAACCAGTATTTCAGTTGACAATTAGGCTTGGTTTATTTTAAAAAATAACTTGGTTCAGTAACATAATTCACCAAAATATAACACTGTGCAGCACACTTTTAATTGGATGAGATCATGGGAGCTATGGTAGTGATTTTTCAAGTTGTTGATGCTTATACTGGCCAACAGTTTGGGCATTTAAAATAAATTGTTGTTTGAAAAGAGTTTAGGTAAGAGCTGAAAGTAATTGTATATTAAGAAAAGTAGAAAACTATTACCATTGAATATAATTAAGGGTTTCACTAATAAGTGTTTTACTTCACTTGTTAAGGAATTTAAAAATATAAATATTTAATGGAAAGTACAGACACATGACACAAATTCAAAGCTTTTTGAATTCTTATAAAGTGTCATATGATAGGTGTACCTGTTTAGCCTTTGTTTTTAATATAAAGAGTTATGTAATTAAAAGTTATTGTCATTTGATGATATAAGTAAGGAATACTTGCGGATTAGTACATTCGGTGACTACTAATGTGCATAAATGTATTTTTCATTTTTTCCCACTTAAAATCATTTCAGATTCCGTCGTACATATGCTTTTAGTTAGTGAGTGCTGAACTAAAAGTTCAAATTTATATCCACTAATTATCTAATAATTTGTGTTTGGGCATTGTAGGTCAAACCATGTATTGCCATGTAGGCCTTCAGGAATGACTTTAGACATCAAGAAGTCATCCTACAAGAAGTTATCTAAGTGGTTACAAGCAAAAGCATCCTCGGGATTGGTATGTCATCTACTGCTTTGTTTCCTAGGAAAAGTTGAATCGTTAATTGAAGCTTGCAGATATTGACTAGAGAACTTTTGATTGTTTTTTTAAGCAAATATTAGAATGCGAAAGCATCACATGGAAGAGATAGCATTCCAACTAGGTTGGCACTTCACCACTACCAATATCATTTGTAGCACTCCATAAATATTTTATTAACATTAAAATAAAAAATACAAGGAGCTTGGGAGGTCGAGATCGAAACTCAAGAAAACAATTGTGTGAATGATGAGCAAATGTCTTGTTAAAAACCATACCAGGAAAGCTCAATGGGAAAAACCATGAAAAAGAGTGCAGTACGGTGAAGAGCAAATAAATAATGGGGGATATAAACCAAACCATAGAAACAATTAGCGAAATCTAATACTAGGCAGACCATTCCTGTTTCTGAGAAAATCCTCCCGGATGCAATTTGGAAGAACTTCCGACCAGGTAAAATCATTTGATTGATAGTCGAAGTTAACCAATCTATCTGCACAGGAGTTGTCCTCTCTAAAGTGTGAGAGTCTTGGAAACAGAAATTTCTTATCAGAGCAAGAGAACTTTTGATTGTTGATGAACTAAAAAATCTATAATGTGCTAAGACAGGTCTCTGCCAACTGGTTGTCGTTGTGAAATGGATCTTTCTTGTTCTGCCAGATCCACTGTTTTGCAATATTGTTTTTTCATCTTGATGTACTCATTCTGCTTTCTAAATTGTTGTCTTATGTTTCTCCTAGTCTCTGAATTTTGTTTGATTTGTCCCATTTTCTTTGTATGCTTAACAACTGATATGTTCTTCTGTCAGGATGAACTAAACTGTAGAATATTCAGTTATTTCATAACTTCTGTAGCATGTTAGATACATAAACCAAACAGATATGGTTAAACTTAAAGCTGCTATAGTAATTTTATTGAAGAACTGGAAAGGAGATAGGAGCTTGGATTATAGTATGAAGATAGGAGCTTGAAAGAATTCAAGAAATAACTTCCTCATCATGTTAGATATGTAAGCCAAGCCATTATGGTGAAAGTAATAATTCCGGCAGCATTTTGCTTCTGTAGTATTGTTTCATGATGAATTGAATAGATAAAGGTGTTTGGATAAAAGTACTCCATTAGTTTAGAGTGAAAAACTGTCGATTGGATGTTTTTATAACAAAGCGAAATATCTGAATTGGTAGCAATGAAAAAATAAATTGAATAGGAACTGGTGATTCAATTCTAATTTTTCTCAGCTTTCGTGATTGATGATGGGATTATAGCTGAAATCAACTGAAGAAATTACTCTCTCAATTTGGGATGTTTATTTCTCATATTTTCTTTAGTATACTAAGAGTTGATGAGATCTTGAAAATTTGAAACTATTTGTCGGATTTTTAAAGTTTTTCGATGTAGTGCTGTGGTTGACTCACATTTGTTAGGAGGATAGGATAGGAAATATTGAAAAATGCCCGCTCAAAATTTAATGTAATATAATAGAACACATGGCATAAGGGGAGTGGGTGGGAATTGATTCCAGAATAAGAGGGATAGGCGTTTAAGAGGGGGTGCAACAGAGTTGGAGAGGTATGTAAAGAATTAACAATTGGTTTGTGTGGTTTTGGGTTCAGTGGAAAAGTTGGTTCTCTCTTAGAATTGGCTTTATCTTTTATTGTTTTGTTTTTGTTCACCGTCCTCCAAGGAGAACAGCTCCATCCATTGCCATTTTTCCTTTTTAGCAGTTCTGTTAAATGCATTAACAGAGGCTATCTCCTCTGGTTGTCAGGAGTTGTTTCTTCCAATTCAATCTAGTTCTCCATTTTTATTTGGGTCCTATTATGCTGTAAATGAAGGATAAAAGGTTTTATAATACATCTCTGTTTTGTGTGCAAGTTGTGAGAAAAGTTTATTGATCTTTTTAATTTCTTTTTTATCATCTGTCTACTTCTAGTAAAGCTTCTTGCATTGAACTTATGTTCATTGTCATTTCTGGGTTCTTTCTTAATGTAGATTTGCATTTTGAACAGATATCAGTGAAAGAAGATAAGCATAAAAAAGAAGTCGTGTTATTTTCAGTTAACCAAAAACATGCTGATTATTCATCCTTTAAGCCTGAAAAAAGGCCAGTGGAGAAAACCGACCAGTCCAGTGTCCACTCTGTCGATGAAATTCGTTCGTCCAAAACTCTGGAAGTGGCTGAAATCTACAAGCCAAGTGTACATGTCAATCCCATATTTTCATCTGTAGGAGCTGATGTAGGGAAACTTTTTACTGCTTCTGAAGCCTCTGATATTGTCTTCACATATGTTGAAAAAGAAAATCTTGTGAAACCAACCAATAAATCCATGGTGGTTCTAGATGCAATATTATGTGATGCACTGTTCAAGGGGGGAATTAAAAAAGGAACTACATATCCTACAGAAATTCACAAGAAAGATTTAGGAGCCACATTTGTCAGCCGAATGCAGCCTCACCATGTTGTGACTAGAGGGAGTGAATGTGTAGTTCGTAAAGGTGCACTTAAAACAATGCAGATATTGACAGAACGGCGGCAAGGCAACAAGAAGGTAACCAAACTCTCTGGTCTGGAATCATTTCTTATAGATGCTGAAGCATTAGCATCAGAACTGCAGAAGAAATTTGCTTGCAGTACTACTGTTGCAGAACTACCAGGTATTTCTTAGCCATATTAAAATTTTAAGTTTTATATAGGTTTGGCTTATTATGATATTTCTTCTGATTTTTACATGTGTCATGTTAACATAAAAAAAATGTGGGATTTTTTCTCAGATATTTCCTGTCGGATGCTGCCTTCCTTTGTTTAAATTTGATCTCATGTTGTCGTGTCTGATTTCATATCCATTAATCACACTAGTTAAGTTGCAGTTGCATGTCATTTGATTTCTAAGTTTTAGTACTTAGAGTGTGACGGGTTGTACATGGAGAGAGGTTACTGCAGCCTGCAGGTGCATTTGATAAATATTTATCAATTTCCTTATAAGTGTTACTGAACAAAACCAAGGATTATGTTTTACATGGATATTAAAGTCAAGAGTTTATTCAGTATGAGAAGAAAAAATTTGTTTTAACTTCCTGTTTTTACTTTTAATTAATTTTTTTGAGGAATGTTTTTACATTTAATTATAAAGTTGTTACCTTGTTTTTTTAATTGTTTTATATTTTCAAACCAACTTTCAGCATTTTTTATTTTGTTAAGATGTTTTGCTTTATTTACTATTTTGTCATTAATGAAAATTGAGTTTTCCGTTTCAATTTTGGAAAAAAAAATACTAAAACTTAAAACCAAAACATCTTTCAGCTCTTTCTGTTTTTTAGCTTTCAAAATCAATTAATAGACAACCATTTTCAAAAATACTTTTCCAAAATTGATTTACCAAACAATTTTTTTCAATTTTAAATTTTAAAAACTGAAAAAGGTGTTTTCAGAAGGAAATCAAACATGCCTTGTCTTGCTCTATCCTTCTTTGCATTACCATAACATTGTAAGTAAGGATGAAGTTAACCAACAATATTGCTTATTTCATTGAATATTTTAGTTTGCATATGATATATTGTCTCAAATATTTGTTCGCAGGTAAGAAAGGGCATCAGGTTCTGGTTCAAGGTGGAGTTATTGATGACCTTGGAAAGCATTTGATTGAACAATATGGAGTTCCAAAGAGATATATTGAAGTTCTTGATAAAACCAAGAAATGAGCTATACATAAATGTGGTTGTTTGTAGAAGTAGTTGGTAGCATTGCTGGAAATGCTTGCTTGGATTCAGGAAATGTAATACATTTTTGCTCTTTCTCATACATCGATACTATTTACTAGGTTGAAGTGAATACAGAAAAGAGTAAACTCAGAATAGGAATTGAAGTGAAACTCTGAATGGGAAACACGACCGTTGAGATAAATCAGCTTGTTCAGTTCAGGCATTATCGCTCTTTTTCCGTATTTGATATTGTGAAATCAATTTTTCTTAAAAGTATTTATTTTCTTTTCACCATTCAATCGATCTTAGTTAAAATTGTTAAATTGATGGAAACAATTTAATTAAGTGTAGATAAATAATTTAATTAAGTGTAAATAATTAAATGCAAGAGTTTTTATATATATATATATATTTATATATTTAGGAACTCTTTATATCCAAAAATTGTTTCTCTAAATTATTTTAAAGAGTTTATCGAAACTAAAAATGGTATATCAACGTGTCATAAAATATTTTTATAAGCTCATTTAGATAAAAGGTTAAATGCTGATGTCATCAAATAAGCTACAAATAATTGTCATAAGTAAATTTATTCTTTGGAGAGATGGTATCTTAGTTTAAAGTGTTACCTTTAATTGAATTAGTAGAGATTGATATTATATATTATTGAATTCAACATATGTTTTTTGTCCACTATACAAAACATTTGAGTTATTATGGCCTATGGTCTCATAAACGCAAGTATTGGATTGTGTATATTAAATTGTGTTAGAATAAGCTCATTATCTGCAAAGCAGAAGTAACAACTCATTTTTGAAATGATAGTAATTAAATAAGTTTTCAGCAAAAACAATTAACTCATGTGAGAATATGGAGATATGTCAAGTAAGTTATTTAAATTTGACTGAGTTAGTTCTACATACAGGTGTTGACATTGTTAAGATGAACATTATATTTTTGACTTAGCTCTACATATAAGTGTTTACATTGATATGATGAACATTATATTCTTGATTCGAATTTGAGACTTCACAGTTGTGTGCGAATTTTTTTATTATTTTATTTAAACACAAAAGTTATTTAAATTTGATTTTTAGAATTACTTGTTTAAAAAGTAATTAAATTTCATATAAAAATTTCAAATAGAAATTGGTTCAAACATTAATTCCACTATATTAAAGAATTTTAAGTTGTGAAGGTATACTGCAACAAATATCTTAAGCCAAAACCCTGTTTACCGTTGAGTTAAGAAAAAAAATCATTGAAATAAAAAAAAGAAAACAAAAAAATACTACTAATCTCTAATTTTAATTTTCAAACTATATATTATATAATATTCATCCAACTCCAAGGTTAGAAAACCTGCAATTTAGAGAATTTTTTTTTTATTTTTTTATTTTATTTATTTTTTCTGTCTAGTAAAGTTTATGTCCCTGTTTTTTATGTTCGTTTTCTTTTTAAATTTTTTTTAATTTTTTAAAAAATTTTAAACTTAAGTTTTTTTTTTTTCCTGTTAAAAATGAAGTGATACAAGTAAGGTAAAAAACATTATGAACCCCAAACGGAAACAATAACACATGAGCTATAAATACACCTTCCCTCCAAATCTCCGGGTTACATAAACATTTGAAAACGAGAGACGAATAACTAATACTGCGATTTTGAAGATGGAAGAGTATTTGCAGTACATGAAGATTCTACGCTCTCACATGAACGGTACCTTCCGAAATAACCAATCCAATCCCTTTGCATCACTCCCACCTTTTATATCAATCAATCTGAATTCGAAATTTAAAACTGAATCCAGATGCGGAGGATCAAGCCGCAAAGATTTCTGCAGAAGAACAAATGCAATTGACGATCATTCGCACTTTGGAAAACGACATCGATTCAGGTTTCGCGTTGCATTTTAGTGCTTATTTCATCGATCCAAATAACCTATATAGTCTAAGAATCGAAACAATCAAAATTTGCTAAATATATTCTATGAACTGTGAACATTTGTACTCGTAGATTTGGAATCTCATACATCAATATTTCTCACTAGCATGTGCAGCGGTTTAGTTTTCCTTCAGACTCGCGTAGCGTTTTAATGTCATTTTCATCGATCTAAACAATGTTTATAGCCTAAGAAGTGAAACAATCAAAATTTGTTAAATAAATGGAATATAATATATAAAGTTCTTATTATTTTTATGAGCAGCGAAATCCGAAATTGCTCTAGCAGTTGAAGAAACCGATAAAATGAATAAGGCGAAAGTTGAGATTTGCTCAAAGATATTAGAAAAACAGAAAAAGATTGCCTCGTTGGAGTCTGATACATCCAGACTTACACAGGTAAAACAGAATGTTTATATAACTCAAAATTGCGGTTGCAGTTGGTTATTACGATGCCAATTTTGATATTGTGGTAAAATGCTTGCATATATGGCTAATGCATCTCTACAATTACGGTTCTGATACCGTTGCAGAGACTTCTAAAATCATTTTTGTTGTGGTTGTAATTGCTGTTCAGAAATACATTATGGAACTATTGTGTCCTTTCTTCTTGTGAAAATGATTTCCATTTGCAATGTGTCCCAACACAATGTTAAACTGAAGCGATGATGAATTCAATTTTTATAACCAAACTTGCTTGTTTTTTTCTTTGGTGTCATCAATGGTCTCGTTCTAGTGGAATGCATGATATTAATATACTGTAATCAGTTATTGTTTTTGCATTTTGTTAAACAGTTATAAATGAGAGCTTATATCATAAACACTTGGATTTAGTTAGTTATTTGTGCATTGACATGCATGTTGAATAACTATTTACATTCTTAATGTGAAATTTCAGTATGAGGTGGATGTGAAGAAAAAAGAGGACCTAACTGTTTCCATTGGGACTAGCTTGTGAGCATATTATAAGCTAATTTTAGAATTTCAACTATTTACACAAATGTTTATATTATGAGTTAAGTTCAAATAAACTAGCATGTAAAGTCGTAAGCTATTATACTACATAAATTAACTTGGAATACAAAACTTATACGTAGAAGCTAGAAATTTATAACTAACAATAAATTTTAAACAATTAATTAATTGTTGCGTCTTTGATTTGATTTCCAAGTGAAGTGGTAAGTCTCGAGTCAATGTGGTGAGTATGAAAACTTCATTCTTTATGTGGCTTTAGGATTGATTAGAACTTGTTTCTTGTTTTGACATGCGCCTTTGTAATGATGAACTAAAAAGAAAAGAAAAGCTAGGAGAGAAACAAATATGTGATGCCTTGTTCTGTGTTCCTGATATTGTTCATGACTGTCTCTTCCGATAGACTATGGAACTTATTCAGCAAGAGAAAGTTGGATTATCTGCCAAACTATTACAGAAGAGGTAAATGAGGATACTGAGAGAGTGATCTTATACATTTCAATATTTGATGCTTATCCATCTTTCTTTCTTTTTTTGAAATGGATGCTTATCCATCTAAACTGCTCTTCTCTTTCAGAGCCTACTATATGAAGGTTGCAGAAGACATGAGTGCCAAATTCCAAAAGAGCCAGGTTTGCTTTTATTGTTTGATATTAATGGGACATAGTTCGTTACCTATGGAACGACAGGCTCAATGCATGAAGTAATATCTTTGGACAACTGAAAACAAATGTTGACAGGAAAGGGGTGATTGTTCTGATTGTGTTAGGGAACTAATGCCATTTGTAATACATGGCCAGCAAGGATCATTAAGACCCTTAATATTTTCAATTGTTCTTTCACTGAGTTCGTTGCTACTAATAGAAATCTGTGGAAATCTGTGGCAGGAATGGATCAGAACTAAGAAGATTAGCAGGGAATTGGAGCATGAGGTTGTATGTTTTTTCCTTGTTTATACAAATATCTTTAGATCGATGTACAGCACTCTGGATTTGAATCCTCTGATCATGTGGGCATTTACATGAGGAGCTTATGTGGAAGATCTTGGACCCCAGACCTTAAAAATATGCAAGTGGATTTTGAATGGCAAGATATTCCACATAAGGCAATCATGTATAGTCCACACATGAGAGGATCCAAATACAATTGTATCTCATAAATTATTGTCTGAAAGATAAATAAAAAGTAAACTTCCTTCATTTGTCAGGTCTTACATACCTGTTTTACTGACAAGTCTCTTCAAGTCACTTTTATGTTGAATTTATGCAGGTGAAGGATAAAGTTGATGACCAAAGAAGTGAAGCTGAAGGCATGGCTAAACACTGAATTGAAAGTCCATTTCTTTGTTTATTAATATTATTTTTTTGTTTGTGCTGAATTTTGATATTCATTTTAAGAAGGGGCAAATCATTGGGTTGTACTTACAAGCATTTTATATTTCAAAGCTGTTATATGAAACTCTTACCACTGACTTAACACTTTATGAATTGTGAAATTAAATTGATTCCGAACATTCTTATCATATACTTAAGTTGCAGCGAGGGATGGTGGTGATGGTAACCGTGCCATAGATAACCTGGTATATTACCTCTTTCACTAGTGTGTGCTGCACGGAGTTAGAATCTGGTAATTTATCTTTGTCTGACAGGGGAGTGATGCAAGGAAGAACTTAATCACTGACTTGGATTCAGCTAAAGCGAAGCTTGATGAGATTCTTATTCTGAAATCCAAGACTCTTATGGACATCAACAAGGCACGTAACTGCATCCTTTTTAAGACTATCAATTATTCATTACTCAAGTTTTCGGTTGTTCATTTTCTTAGTTTTGGCTATTTGTAACATTTTTTATATCATATGGTTAATCATTTGAACTTTGTTCCTTATTCCCTTTCTTCTCTTTACTCTTTCCTTTTTCCTTTTACACTTTTGTCATTTCATCCGTAGTTTCTATAATGCATGCTGGAATGTGTGCATGGTGCATCCTATTTACCGTGATCAAGGTTGAACCCTGCATTCAAAATGAAAACAGAATATTTTTTATCATTGTCTTCAATATTCTAAAGTTTAATATACTGAATTCTTAAGCATGTAATGTTCAAATTGCATTGGTAGATGGACACATTTTCCTAATGCTCTTTCATTTCTTACAACAATGAACAAGAGAAACAAACGGAGCAGGGTCTTCAACTTAATGTTTTGTTTCCTCCAGTTTTTTGCTGCCTCCTAGTTTAGAATTGTGGTTCATTTAATTTAAATAGTGTTTTATTTATAATCATGGATAAGTTCTTGTTCTTCAGAAATGAACTTTCCTTATTACTTTTGAAGGTTGGCAATTTTAAGCTTTTACATTAGATGCGTACATTTTTCCATTGATTAAAGTTTCTATTGGTGGTATTGAAAATCAATCGTTTGCATTCAGAGGAATCCAAAGATTGGCTCAAAAACATAACTATGAGGTGGAAAATCTATTGTGGAACTGTTACCAAATATGTGACTTAAGCCATATTTAGGATTTGGACAAAATCAGAATGGAAGCTTTGAATGTGATTTATATGATGCTGATATGATTGAATGATCTTTATACTTTCTTTGCTTATTATTATTTCTTTTTCATTTTAGATTAAACTTGCTATTGAGGATGTCAAGGTCAAAGAAAATGAGTTTAAGGTTGGTTATTCTGCAGGAATTTTAGAAATGTGTGATTATCATAACCTTCCCTTAAGATGGAAGAGTGGGAGACATTTTCATTTATACACACAAGCACACACGCACATATACATATAGAGATGAAAAAAAACACATGCATATTACACACGTGCACACTAGCAGAGATTTCACCGAGATATTTCTGTATACTGATTTGCCCTATCTTGAACTTGTAAGCTTCTTTCTTTTCAATTCTTAATTGGAAACAACCAATAATTTTGTGGCTTTTAAAAACTGATATCGCAGAAGAACTTATTTAATTATTTGTTCTAATGAATGATCTAGCCAGAGCTAAAAGCAGCTGATATAAGTGCTCTTGAAGAGGAATATAATGCTCTTTTGTCAGACAAAGCTGGAGAAACTGAATACTTGCAGTCTATAGAGAAACAAGTAGAGAAACTCAAGGTAAACTACATTTAATCCACGGGAAAGTTATACAAGGTACTCAAGTAATTATCTACAAAATTGTATAACGTGTATTGAGATGCAGACATGAAACAGAAATAATCAAGTGGCAATTTTTAATTAACATTTTCTGTCTTAAGTAAAACTTAAACAGGGGTTTTAATTTTCTCTTGAAAATTTTCCCCTGCATTTATGCCTCTTATTTTGTAGGAAATCTGTCATGTGATAAAATGTGCTTGTGGTGAGGAATACACAGTTGAATTGAAAACACAGTAGCAGTGTTCGAGAACATGAAAACTACTGGAGGCTGTTAGTTCAGTTGTTCATGCTGACCTTGATTCAGATAATATTGTATGCCCGTTCATAATTGATGCATTTTGTAATGAATGGATGGATCCTTGGATTCTGATTGTATTTTCCATTCAATACACAGATTTAATCTGATTCCTAGGCCAATATACAGGGATCCACGGCAATTCTATCAAAACAAAAGCTGTCCTTACAAAATGAATGAATGTTATATACAAACCATGCCTTGGTTACCACTCCAACTCTCGTGCAGAAGACAAATGAACTGTGTAGAATACAAGTCATGCCGTAAGGAAGTAATTCTCGCTATCAAGTCTCATGATGAGTTAGCGTGGACTCATTTTACCAATGGTTGGCTTTCCTTTCAAAGATGATAGAAATAACTCGTAAGAGTAGTAAGCATGAGAGCTTGATGGATAATAAAACTCATAAGGTTTCATATTTAATAAAATAAAGATTGTGTAAAATAAATACATCATACTATATTTATAAAGCTTATAAATGATTAACTACTAACTACTTTATAACAACTCTTAACTAACTTACAAAGGAGTTACAACTAATCCATCTAACCAAATACCTATAACTAAAATCAACTATATTTTCTAACACGCTCCCAAAAACTCAAGGTTAGAGGATTCTTAACTTGAGTTTGGATTACAATGATTAGACCCAAACATGAAGAAAAAAATGATCAAACCCAAGGAGAGGAAAAAACTAACAAACACAACTAGTGTTGTAACAAGAACAGATGTAAGCCTAGTCCACCAAACCATCCTTCAAGGATACCTGGATGGTGAGTTCCACTTGAAGTAGTTCTAGAAATCACATCACCAGTCGTGTCAATAATTAGAACACCAATGTTATTGGTTACAACAAATTGCACATATCTCCACCAATGCTTTTCCATTTTCCCCAAAGGCATCCTCCATAAAACTTCCATTCCAAGAAAGATTCCCTACCTCAGAAAAATTGATCCACAACTCAATTGACTACAGTATTTATAATGCTCTTAGGATTATGGCAATAAAACCGGGCACCATCCCCAACTTTTTAACACAAGTAGGCGAACTCATGATCCCACCACCAAAAATTGTGGTGGACAAATTGAAAACAACACCAGAAAATGAAGCTCCATTAAATTCAAGAAAAATTAGCATTTGTCTCTTGAACCTTAGGTTTTGTGAAAAAGAAAATGTCGTCATTAATTTTAAGAACTGTGCTAGCGCTGAAAACGATGTCGTGGAGGTGGAGCTGAGATTTATTCATGTAATGGCTTCTTCCATCACGAATTATTGGTTAAATCTTTCTAAGTGAAGGGACTAGATGTAGTTACCAAGTTGGTGGTGAACTAGGATAAATCTATTTATGTCACTTTACTTCTACCTTTAATTACCTAAACTTGATTGCTACTGCCTCTGTTTTAGTTAAAATCACTAAACCCGAACTAGCTCTTGAATAATTAAAAAGAATCTATCTTAGACAAATACAATTCAACCCCCCTTCTCGTGTTTGCACCTTCAAATTGATCAAGGCGTGATCAAGAGAAAAGGTGCGAAGGAGAACATTCTGGTTCTAAAGCACATAGTGAAGATTTTGATATTAATAAAAGTATTTTAGACGAACAATTTGTTTGGACTAATGGCTTCGTTAAGCGTGCAACAATTAAAACAAGAAAATCAGAGGACGGTACTAGAGGAAGGTACCAAATGAAGCGACTAGAGGAAGGTACCAAATGAAGCGACTAGAGGAAGCTACCAGAGGAAGTGACTCGAGGAAATGACCAGAGGTTGAGATAAGAGGAACACAAAAGCATACACGTCTTCCTCTTAACATATGCCTTTGAAAGCAACATGCCTCTGAAGGTTACGAAGACTGCCTTTGATGTTTGGGTCTGAAGATTGCCTCTAATAACTTGGTCTGAAGACTGGCTCTGAAAATGGGTTTGAAGTGAAGGTTCAAACACGACAATGGGGGCTAAATTGTGTTTGTCTAAGTTAATTCTTTTTAATTATTTATTCAAATACTGGTTTAGATTTGGTGATTTTAACTAAAACAGAGGCAGTAGCAATCAGACTAAGTAATCAGAGGCAACAATAAAGTAAAGAGTGCAGAAGTAAAGTGACGCAAACAGATTTATCCTAGTTCACCACCAACTTGGTAGATGCATCTAGTCCCGTCACTTAGAAGGATTTAAACACTAATTCAAATCCTTGAATTACACAACACCTAACCCTTCAAGTCAGTCTTCTCAAAACAAACTAACACCTACAGAATTTTTGAGGCAAACAAACACCTTGACCCTATAAGTCAAGTTATCACCACACAACCTGAAAACCACATATTGTTGAAGACAACTACACCTTGACCCTAAGTCTTCTCAACACAACCTGAAAATCATAAATTGCTTGAGGAACACTAAAACCACTATTGGGATGGGTTACACAAGTTTGAAATAGATTGTGTTTTGCTTCTACTAAGTGTTTTAGCGTGAGAAATCAATTGTAACAATCTGCTCTGTAGAAGCAAAACACAATTTGTTTCAAACTTGTGTAACCCAACCCGATAATGGCTTTAGTGTTCCTCAAGCAATATGTGGTTTGTAGGTTGTGTTGAGAAGACTTGACTTGTAGGGTCAAGGTGTAGTTTCCTTCAACAATTTGTGGTTATCAGGTTGTGTGGAGAAGACTTGACTTTTAGGGTCAAGGTGTTTGTTTGCCTCAAAAATTCATTGATCATGTGCCAATAACCTTGATGAATCTATGGTATTTCCCATGATGACTCTACCACTATCAGTTTCTTTATATCCAAGAAACCATCTTTTTTTATATAAGACTATAGTCCGTGGAAGACGATTGGCACATGATATGAATTGCATTGTCTCTCCTACTTTATCCTTTATTCTCTATTGTTTGCATTACTACCGAATCACCAAATCTCATTCATTGTCGTCTAAGTCATCCAAACATGATTAAATTATAGATTATGGTCCCCGGTCTTTCTTAATTAAAATCTCTAGAGTGTGAGTCTTGACAACTTGGCAAACATGTTTGGACTACACTCTCAAGTAGGGTTTCTCATTAAGAAAATTTCCCCTTCGATTTTGTTCATACAGAGATGTATCGGGTTCCAATCATATTAGTTCTATCTTAAGTTTTAGGTGCTTTATTACTTTTATTGATGATTTTTATAGAATTACTTAGGCTTTCTTAATGAAAGATCATTCATAATTATTTACAATTTTTAAGACCTTTGCAATGAAGTTTGAACTCAATTTGGACGTTCTATTCGCATCTTGCACAAAGACAATGCAAAAGAATATTTTTCTATATGATTCACTAATTTTATGGAATTCCATGGTATAGTTCATCAATCCATTTGCCCCCTTACCCATAACTGTCATATTATTTAAATTGTGCGTACTTTGTTTATTCGTGTTATTACACTTACAAAATTTAGTCATATTTTATTAACATGACAACTTTAATTCTTCAATTACTCTTCGAAAAGGTCTTTCCAACCTGACAACCCCAAACTTTTGAAGAATTAATCACTTTGATCTTACAAACCAAGTCTTCTGCTAACTACCTGACAACTCTAAATTGAAGAAGGAACTAAACCACAATCGGATTGGATACAAAAGATTGAAATTTTAAGTGTTTGCTTTTAACAAAACTGATAATAATAATATCTCTCACACTCTAAGAAAAAACATTTAGAAAGTATTTCTAACTTGAACACGTGTTTCTATCTTTGAACTCTAAGATGGATTTGAAATTTTGAGCTTATGAGTTCTTCTATTCTTTTTTTTTTTTTTTTTTTTTTTTTTTTTTTTTTTTTTATTTTTTATTTTCGATTATCTTATTTTTCAGTCTTGAGTATCTATTTATAGATAAAATTAGGGCTTCAATTCATTCTTTTAGTGTATGTTGATTCATATTACTACACCTACAAAATTTACCTAGAAAGACATTGTAAGAGCTTAAAGGCCCTAGCTATTTTTCAAGGGCTGAAAGCCTTAAGAATGGCCTTAGAATCCTACAATAAACTTCACTTGCCCCACACCTATCACTTGTCATATTATTGAAATTGCATGTACTTTGTTGATTCATGTTACTACATCTACAAAATTTGGGGTGCTCTTTGAAAAGGTATTCGTCCTACTAGAAACATCATCCCATTAATAATTGTGAGTTGTCATCGCCTATCCCCATCCCATTGTGCTCTTTGAAAAGGTATTCGTTCCTCTGTGTTTATGCCTTAACTAGACCTGATTGGACCAAAGTAGATATCAAAGGTTGGTTGGGAAGTTGAACTACCTTAACTAGACCTGATTGGACAACCTTACATCAAGTTGTTACCTACTAAGAATGTCACATACAATTTAATTGAGGTAAATTGCAAATTGGTCTCCAAAAGTCCTAATTGGAATAAATATAGGAAGATGGTTGTGTTTAAGACCGAACAGGATGGTAATACATGTTCAAAATCATTTGCAAGTCAAAAATATTTGACATGCAGAGGTTTTAAAAGAGGAATGTTAACAACACAATATGAGATTTTAGCTAAGGACTAAAGAAAATATTTAGAAAAGGCTAAGGACAAAAAAATTGTTTAGAAAAGGCTAAAGACAAAAAAATATGTTTAGAAAAGGCTTACACTTCTACAATCCTATGGTTGAATTAATCAGTGTAAACATTATGAACTTGGATTTAACTATATAACTAATTTATTTACTTCGGATTTTAACTTTCAAAGTCCAATTAAGCTTGCCCTCTCGCAACGGGATGGACATTGGTAAACGCAGTGGCACCTCATATTCTCCAACAGTCGATATAGGTGATGGAAGATGGAGATTTTCAGCTGTGATGTTCACAGAGTTGTCTTGCAATCTAAAAATGGCACAAAACTAAGTCAGTCAGTACCAGAAAAATAATATGATAGTGTGTTGTAGAGAGAGCACAAGCTAGAAAAATCATCTGTGCATTCAATAACTTGCAAGGATTATATTCATAGAAATTATATATGATATATTACTAAAACTGTCATATCACAATGTCTTTCCTTTCTTTTCTCTTCAGCATTTCCCTTTTCTATATATAAATAAGCAACCCTCTTTCAATTTGATAAAAATCAGACGAAGTTCAATTTAGATTTATTAACATGAAGAACTTGATCTGACTTTTAACAAGAATATAATGCAGCTGATCCCAGATTGCAAAGGTAAGTGTGTCGAGTAAATTATTGAAAAATATGGGAAGGTAAAAAGTAAAAGGAAATACAGAGACTGAATAATCTGAAACTGATATAGATTTGATTAGATATAGAGATAACAAAACAGCAACTTCTAGTCATAATTTTATACTACTACTTAAAATCCTAATGCTAATTAAGCAAGGAAACCAATCATGAAATATAGAAACCACCAAGAGACAATCTATGATCCTCTAAAAGTGTAAGATACACATAATATTATGAAATATATTTTAAACTTCCAAGTTTTAACTAACAACGGCAAGAAAGATACATTAGCAAATGATAATAATGAATTTAGAATTGCCAAGTTCAAGGCAGAAGGCAGAAGAGGATACATGATGGTGAACATGAAAGGAAGAGTTAGTTATTACAGAAATTGTAAAAGTGTGAGTCCAATATATATATGTAGAGAGAGAGAAGGGAGAGAAAATGCAAAAAGATTTTATTAGGACTAGGAGAGCATTCAGCCACTTTGGCTTGGCTCTGGTGGTTTCTTGTTTCATTTCCATACTTGTAGTTCTTTACAGAAGGCATCGACACCCTGACTGACATTTGTTTCCAAGAGGTTGAGATTTTCTTGGTCTGAATAATCAACAAATCAAAGAGATTGAACAGGCGAAGGAAGTTTCTCTCAAGGCATTAATCAGTTGCATTTATTTATTTATTTATTTTTTAAACTATTAACTCTTAATTTGTTACTAAGATGCTATCAAGAAAACATTTTAACAATGACAAAGACAAACAAACATTACCTCAGCCACAAGAGCTTTTTTTGTCACTTACGTAACTCCAAGGGGTCAACTTTTCTAAAGTGAGAAGTTGGTGATGATTAGTCATACATGTGTACAAAATAACAACCATTCAGTTGATAATCAATGATTGACTAATTAGCTAACACCATTTAGTAGTTCATAGTTAAGCTTGGAAACACACATCTTTATAAGTTTAAACTCCTATGAGCATATAACAATCAAAGCATCAAACTGATATAGATCATAACATTAAACATATATAAATAGTAGATTCAAATTCTTCTTAATAAACTAAAATCTTTCTTCAGCTAGAGGTTTAGCGAATATATCAGCTCATTGATGTTCAATGCCTATAACCTGGATATTTAACACACCTTTTTGAACATAGTCCCTAAGTGATGTTTTCTATCTATGTGTTTAGCCCTAGAATGAAGAATTGGATAAGTAGACAAATAGAAAATGTATTATCACATAATATGAGAATTTTACTCTAAATTATTTTGTAGTCCTCCAATGCATGTTTCATCCATAGTAGTTTAGAGCTCCATCCTATTGCCGAAATGTTCTCAACTTTTTTTGTTGACATTGCAATTATGCTTTGTCTTTTACTTGACCAGGGGATCAAATTTTCACCTAGGACAATGGAGTTTCCACTTATGCTTTTCTTTCAATTTTGTCTCCAACACTGAGTAAGTATTAAGACTGGAAGCAGTAAGATATAGAAGTGACCCTATTATTCATATGTATGTTTTCTGATCAACTTTCTTTCCAGATTCATCTTTATCAAGTGAGTAGGGGAGATACATTAGTGTAGCCATTGGTTTGCAATCATTCATCTTAAACTTCTTGAGAAGTTATTTTGTATACTAGGTCTAACAAATGTAAATCTCATTATGATTTTGTTGAATTTGAGTTCCTAAAAAGAACTCCAATTCTTCCATCATTCTCATTTGAAATTCCTGTTGCATTAACTTAGAAAAATCTTGACAAAGACTACTATTGCTATTAGTAGAACCAAATATTATATCATTAACATAAATCTGAAAAACAAAAACGTCATTTCCAATAGTTTTTCTAAAGAAGATAGTGTCAACCTATCCTTTTTCAAAATACCTTTTCAGGAGAAATGCGCTAAGTTTGTCATAACATGTTCTAGGGGCTTGTTTCAGTCTGTATAAAGAATTTTTAAGCTTAAATACGTGATTTAGGGTTTAGGGTTTAGGGTTTAGGGATCAAATTTTCACCTAGGACAATGGAGTTTCCACTTATGCTTTTCTTTCAATTTTGTCTCCAACACTGAGTAAGTATTAAGACTGGAAGCAGTAAGATATAGAAGTGACCCTATTATTCATCTGTATGTTTTCTGATCAACTTTCTTTCCAGATTCATCTTTATCAAGTGAGTAGGGGAGATACATTAGTGTAGCCATTGGTTTGCAATCATTCATCTTAAACTTCTTGAGAAGTTATTTTGTATACTAGGTCTAATAAATGTAAATCTCATTATGATTTTGTTGAATTTGAGTTCCTAAAAAGAACTCCAATTCTTCCATCATTCTCATTTGAAATTCCTGTTGCATTAACTTAGAAAAATCTTGACAAAGACTACTATTGCTATTAGTAGAACCAAATATTATATCATTAACATAAATCTGAAAAACAAAAACGTCATTTCCAATAGTTTTTCTAAAGAAGATAATGTCAACCTATCCTTTTTCAAAATACATTTTCAGGAGAAATGCGCTAAGTTTGTCATAACATGTTCTAGGGGCTTGTTTCAGTCTGTATAAAGACTTTTTAAGCTTAAATACGTGATTTGGAAGCTCAACATTTTCAAAACCACGAGTTTGTTTTACACACACTTCCTTATTTATGTAACTAGTTAAAAAAGCACTTTTTATATCTATTTGAAATAATGTAATGTTATTACAAGCAGAAAAGGATAATAAGATATGTATTGCCTCTAACCTGGTCACTAGAGAAAAGTCTCAGTGTAATCAATACCTTCTTGCTGAATGTACCCTCGTGCAACCAGTCTAGCATTGTTCCTGACAACTTCTCCTTTTTCATTTGATTTGTTCCTCAAATACCTAATTAGTTCCAATAATGATCTGATAATTAGAATAAGAGTATCATTTGCACTTCCAATAATTAGAGTGTTTGGATGAGATGACTTGTATTTATCTTTGATGGTTTCTAACTTGACAAGATTTATCTTGTGATGATTTGTCAAGTTCCTTTGATTGTCTTGTATCGTCTAATTTGTCTAGTTCTTTTGGTTTGTCTTTATCTTATAATATATCAATTTTTTATTGTTCATGTAAATCTACAATATCTTCAACTTGCTTTAACTTTTTAAAGGAAAGTTGTTTGTCATCAAACTTAACATGTATTGACTCTTCCACTATTTGAATCTACCTATTGAGCACTCTATAAGTTTTGGATCTTTCAGAGTATCCAAGGAAGGTACACTTTTGTGAACAAGGATCAAACTTGCCAAGTGTAAGACCCTTAATTTTAAATTGTAATTTATGTATTTTGGGGAAATTTTGTGCTGAATTTCTGAGGCTTTTTAGCCAATTTTATGGCATTTTGTGAGTTAAATGCCAAAAATATCTTTTTAGAGACCCGATTAAAATTATTCGTCGATGCATAATTTTATTTAATTACGGTGAATCTTTTGTCGAAGAAAAAAATTTATGAGATGCAGCATTTTTCAGAAAAATTCATCTGCCCATTGAATTGCGGCGAGAGTAGATATTTTTCTAAAAAAAGTGGTTTGTGACGTGATGTGAAGTGACAGACGTAATGATGATTTTTTATAAAAAAAATATCTAGATATTTGTAAATATCTAGATATTTGTTTAGATATAAAACTTTTCCATGTTTCACGTTCTCCCTTCACCTTTCTTCTTCTCTCTCTCTGTTTGAAGAAAACAACAAGCCATTGGTTTTGAAAAGAAAACAAACATAAACCTCAATTTATATACTAGATCTAAACTTCCATTCGAGAAGTGACAGAAGGGAAAGTTGCTCATTGCCACGCTACGGTGCTAGTGAGCTAGTTTTCGACGCGACGTCACGAACTTAAATTTTACCGGAATTAATTACGGTACCGTAATCGCGTGTTAGAGCTATTGTTAAGGTAAGAGCTCCTTCCAAACTTTTAGTTTGCATTTAGGATATTATTTATGATTTTGTGGAAAAGAAATTTGATGTATTTGAGGTGCGATTTTGTGAAAAATTAATTTAATGTGATTATGTGTAATTTAGTGGAATTTAAATTTGAGGTGTGATTTGTGGTGATTCAAGTTTGGTGTGATTTATATGTTCATAATTATTATTATGAATTTTTGAGATGTGATTTATTTGTGGATTTTGTAGAAAATGAATTGATGAAATTTGGTGGTTTATGTGTAAAAATGTGGAATTTTGAAATTGGGTGAGTTATGTTTGAATTATTGAAATTTAATTGAGGTGCTATATGCGTGTTGTGGAATTGAATTGATTGAATTTGGTGTGAATTGGAGGTAATTAAATTTGATGTGTTTGAGTTACGTAATGAGTTATTTTCAAATAAATGAGTTTGAACTGAAGTTGAAATTTTATGAAAAATTTAGAGTTGTTAAAGTTGCGAAAAAGTTCAAATTTTAACTAAGTTAAAGAGTTTTAGCAAAAAGACAGATTGAAATTAAAAATGGTTAGAGTTTAAAATGTTACTCTTTTAATTACTCTTTGATTGAATTTAAAAAGAAAAAAGTCTATAGTATTTTATTAACTCAAATATTTCGGTGCTTTAATAGTCGACTATGTGAATGTTAAATTTGGACAATATTTGTTTTAAGTAAATAATATAGATTATTTAATTTTAAGAGTTTGGTGTTTGAGAAAGATTTATATTTAGGAATTTTGTTGCATGTGGATTAGTTTTATTGTGAACAAATTGTTATAAATATTCATGTTTATGTAGTTATCTCCTTGAGTCTCGAAAAGGAATCGAGACCGCTGGCACCGAGTTAGCGGTGGGGAGGACTTTGATATATTAATATTGTTGTGGTGATTTATGGTTGAAAATTTTGGAGATTGAATATGGGGATTAATGTTTGAAAATTATAGTGACTCATGTTTGGTGAAATTGATGTGTTCATAATTAATATTATGAATTTTTAAGAAAAATTTATGTGTTGATTGGTGGAAAGAGAATTTAATTCAATTTATGTGTGGATTGGTGGAAAATGAATTTAATTTAATTTGCGTGGATTGAATTTGGAAATGTGATTTATGTGTGTTTGTGGAAATTGAAATTGGTGTGAATAAATATGTTTGAGTATGCTCTCCGTTGTATATGAAAAATCATTAGTGTTAAATGAGTATTAAAAACGGGGAATCTTTTAATAGCTGCATTTACTTAATGATTGTGGTGAAAAGAGTCAGAGTATGCTCATGCATTTCATAGTACATGGTGACCGCGATGGGGCCATGGTGATAGTGGTGACCGTGATGGGCCACGGGATGATGCCATATGAATTGTTGGTTCATCTTATCCTTGCAGGGATTGTCGCGTCGTGCTGATCTGTGAGAGATTCCACTCTAGAATGTGCTGATCTGTGAGCGATTGCACTCTAGAAAATTGTGTTGGTCTGTGAGCGACTGCACTCTTGTATGTCGTGCTGGTATGTGAGAGACTGTATGCTAGTAAATCGTGCTGATCCGTGAGAGATTGCACCTCGGTAATTAGTACTGGTCTATGAGAGGCTGTACAATTATGATTTACGTCCCTCGAGGAGGGTTTTGGTTTGGAATTCCGGAATCATGCATTTTGGCATATACGCATTGCATTAGGGTGCTTGACACGCGAGTCATGTTTGTTATACTATGATGATTGTATATACATATTCGGTGGTTGTTGTGATTTGCCGTAATTGCTTTGAGGTGTGAAGTTGGGTTGATTAAGTTTTGATGTATTTATGTGTTCATAATTGATTTAATGAATATTCGATGTGTGATTGAGGTGTGAATTGTGAAGATTGATTTGGTGTTAATTATGTGTTCATAATTGATTTAATGAATATTCGAAGTGTTGATTGATTCAGAGCTATTTTAGAATTGAAAATCTGCATTTTTGTGTGTTGTATTCGGCTATGACAGTGCAGTTTGTTAAAACTTCATTTTTCAACATTGTTTATGCATTTTTGGACATATGAAAACCCTTTCGAGGAGTATGCTAAGACGAAAGGTTCTTTTGAGCATTCGAAAATATAAGAATTTTGCTATGTGATATTTGTTAATTTCGGTTGGTGAGCTTTACAATTATTGTGGAAATCTGGGTCTTTTCTTTTGATGAGTCCATGTTCCACTTTTTGATGTGACATGGGGAAAGTTAAAATTCTTGGGGCAGTGCTTTTGTTCAGGTCTGCCGAGAATATCCCAGGGGTACGAGCTATGATCGATAAGCCTCATAGCCCCGATGTATTTTGATGTTTGTATACTTTGGATTTTTATTTCAAAAAAATTATTCTGCTGCTTGTAAATATTTTTTTGACTTTGTCGTTATGTTACGACTTAAATATTTATCAAAAAGTATTTTCTTTGTTTTATTTCTTTGTTTAAAAAAAAAAATACACTCGCGCTGTTAAAAATCGGGGTGTTACACCAAGGTTCTTTTGAGTATTTAAAACATAACATACACAACCGAATTGATGAAAGTTAGAAATGTTGGGCTTTTTACCTTTCCATAATTCATAAGGAGTCTAATTTAAAATAGGTCTGATATAGACTATGTTTTGAATGTAACATGAGGTATTGAATGCTTCTCCCTCAAAATGCTTAGCTACATTCATATCGTACATCATAGTACGAGCCATTTCTTGAAGAGTACGATTCTTTCTTTCAACAAAACCATTCTACTGAGGTGTTCTAAGGGGTGAGAAATCGTGCAATATGCCACCTCTTGACAAAATCGCTCAAAGAGTTTGTTCTCAAACTCTCCACCATGGTCATTACGAATAGTTATTATAGGGAATTGCTTCTCATTTTTCACTTGTTTGGAAAAGGTAATGAATAACTTATGAGACTCATCCTTGTGTTTATGAAACTTAACTGATGTTCATTTAGAGTAATCATCAACAATGACTAGTCCATACTTTTTACCATTCAACAAGGCATATTTAACTGGACCAAAAAGGTCAAAGTGTAGAAGCTCCAAAGGTCTGTTTGTGGAAATAATATTCTTTGATGCAATAGAACTCTTAGTTTGCTTCCCTACTTGACATGCCTTAGAAATAACTTATCATTTGAATTTGAGATTTGGCAAGCCTCTAACAAATTGGAATTTGATTAATTTTGAGATTAAGCTCAAATTGGCATAGCCTAATCTCTTGTGCCAAATCAGTGGCTCATCGCTCACAAACACAAAGCATCTGACCTTTTGCTCTACTAAGTTAAAAAGGTTGGTTTTATAAAGGTTTCCTTGCCTCTGGCCAGTAAACAGAATAGAACCATCATTTTGACTTATAGCTCTACAGGACTTTTGATTAAAGACTATCACTTAATAGACTTATGCAAAGTAGTTCATATTTTAGTCCCTTTACTAATAGTACATTATTTATAGAAGTTGATGGATTTTTACCAACTATGTCATGTCCATTAATCTGGCATTTATGCTTTCCTCCAAAAGTGACTGGGACTCAATTGGTCATAGTTAGGTCTTGGAACATAGACCTTTACCTCTAATTTGCTACAAAAAGATGTCACTTTCACCATTCAAAATTTGGAAACAAAGATTGGTCAACTAGCCATTTCAATCAATCAATTACAGAAATAGGGGTCAAACCAATTGCCTACACAGTCAGTAGTAAATCCAAATGCTCCCAATGTCAGTGCATTTACAATGAGGTCTGGGAACGCTGTTGAAATACCAAAGGTACTTGAAACTGCAGTGAAAAATAACAAGGTTGCTGATGATACTTTGATATATGAAACTGTTGATGTTGAGCAAAATATACCACTTCCTTTTCCTTAAAGGGCAGTGAAGACTAAGAAAATCGACGAGGTAGATAGGGACAACGAGGTCCTGGATACATTTAGGAAGGTGGAAGTGAATATTCCCCTTCTTGAAGCAATTAAATAGATTCCAAGATATGCAAAATTTCTAAAAGATTTTTCACACACAAGAGAAGGTTAAAAGGTGATGAAAGAGTAAACATGGGGCGAAATGTTTCAGCCCTCATTCAGCCCATGCCTCATAAATACAAAGATCCAGGAACTTTTTCTATTCCATGTACCATAGGTAATAGTCAACTTGAAAATGCTATGTTAGATTTAGGAGCTTCCATTAATGTTATGCCTACATCTATTTTTAACTCTCTTGCTCTTGGACCTTTACAGAGTACAGATGTTACCATTCAATTGACGAACAGGAGCAATGCTCATCCCACTGGACTTGTGGAGGATGTACTTGTTCGAGTTGATGAATTGATATTTCCTGCAGACTTTTACATTCTGGACATGGAGGGAGAGAATAAGTCCAACAGGGCGCCTATCATCTTAGGCAGACCATTCATAAAAACTTCTAGAACAAAAATTGATGTGCATGCTGGAACTCTATCCATGGAATTTGGCAATAGCATTGTAAAATTTAACATCTTTGATGCTATGAAACACCCCATGGAAGAGCATTCGATTTTTCAAATTAAATTGCTTGCAGATTTGGCTGATGACACTTACCCCGATATGTTTGCTACTAATTTTCCTTCATTGTCTGGTTTTGATGATACTTATACTTGTGAATTCTGTACAGATTCTCAATTGTGCTCTGTGTGTGCTGAGATCGAAGTTGCCTTACAGGTTGATCATTGTGCTGATATTGATATTTCTACTAACATAATTGATTTTGCAGATTTAGCTTCGACCACTAGTGTTGTACCTTCCGTTGAACAACCACCGACTATAGAGCTTAAACCACTTCCTGAAAATTTGAAATATGCATATTTAGAAGGAAGTGGCAAGTTACTTGTGATTATTTCAGCCAAACTAGAAGATGAACAGAAAGATAAGCTGTTGCAAATTTTGAGAAAACACAGGAAGGCAATCAGATGGACCTTGGCTAATATTCTTGGTATTAGCCCATCCATGTGTATGCATAGGATACTACTGGAGGACGGGGTCAAATCAGTCAAGCAGCCCCAAAGGCGACTTAACCTATTTATTTTGGATGTTGTAAAAAAAGAAGTGACCAAGCTGTTGCAAGCAGACATTATATACCCATTTCTGATAGTCAATGGGTGAGTTCGGTGCAGGCAGTCCCTAAGAAAATTGGACTCGCAATGGTTAAAAATGAAAATAATGAACTTATCCCCACACGAGTGCAGAACAACTAAAGGGTATGCATTGATTACAGGAGACTAAACCAGGCAACTAGAAAGGATCATTTTTCTTTATCATTCATTGATCAGATGCTTGAACAGTTGGCTAGTAAGTCACATTATTGTTTTCTTGATGGTTTTCTAGTTATTTTCATATCCATATTGCACCAGAGGACCAAGAAAATACCACATTCACTTGTCCTTTTGGATGCCCTTTGGCCTATGCAATGCTTGTGCCATTTTCCACCGCTGCATGATTAGTATTTTCTCTAACTTGATAGAAAATTGTATTGAAGTTTTCATGGATGATTTTGCTGTGTATGGTTCCTCATTTGATGCATGCTTGCACAGTTTAGATAGTGTTTAGCATAGATGTATTGAAACTAACCTTTGGCTGAATTATGAAAAATGTCATTTTATGGTTGAACAAGGCATAGTTTTGGGACATGTGATCTCTAAAAATGGGATTGAAGTGGATCCTGCCAAAATTGATGTGATTTCTAATTTGTATTACCCATCTTGCATCCGTGAGATTCGTTCTTTTCTTGGCCATGCAGGTTTTTACAAGCGCTTTATCAAGGATTTCAGCAAGATAGCTCTTCCGTTGTCAAATTTGCTGCAAAAAGATGTCACTTTCACCTTCGATGACAAATGCAAGAAGGCGTTTGATTTCTTAATGGCAACATTGGCCTCTACTCCCATACTTCAGCCACCCAATTCGACCATCCCTTTTGAAATTATGTGTGATCCATCTAACTATGCAGTGGGAGTAGTCCTTACACAAAGGGTTGGTAAGGCTGCCCATGTTATTTATTATACTTCTAGGACTTTAGATTTTGCACAGGCTAATTATACTACCACTGAAAAGGAACTTTTAGCTATTGTTTTTGCACTTGATAAGTTTAAATCATATTTGTTAGGTTCGAAGGTAGTTGTTTTTATTGACCATACGACTTTGAAGTTCTTGTTAAAGAAACCAGAAGCAAAACCGAGATTGATCTGGTGGATGTTGTTAATCCAAGAATTTGATTTAGAGAATAAAGATAACAGTGGAGCTGAAAATTTGGTGGCAGATCATTTGAGCAGAATAGAAATGGACGAGGACCCCATCCCTATTCAAGATGACTTTCCTGATGAGCAACTGCTACAGTTGTGTGAGGTAACTTTTTGGTTTGCTAATTTAGTTAATTATCTAGTTGTTGGAGTCTTTCCTGCAGATGCATCCTGAACACAAATACACAAACTTAAAAGTGATTCCAAATTCTATGTGTGGGATGATCCATATCTGTGGAAATTCTGTAGTGACCAGGTGATTAGGTGATGTGTTTCCCATCATGAGGCTCAATATATTCTTCATTTTTGTCATGCCTCTCAAACTGGAGGATATTTTGGTCCTCAACGGACAACAAGAAAAGTCTTAGACTTAGGTTTCTTTTGGCCCACTTTGTTTAAAGATGCTATTGAGAGTTACATAACTTGTGAACAATGAAGGGGAATATAGACCTCAGTTTAGCAGAATTTATGAAGAATAAAACCTATTCTAACGATATTGCTAAACAGTTTACAAAATTCAAATTTTATTAACCACAATCCCAAATATCAATCCTAAAAGAAGATTAACAATAACAAGTATTGTCTAATAGAGAGTGCAGCAGATACAATAATTGTTCAACAGATTGATCAAGATACAAGCATGCCAAATTAACAATTCAAATATCAATCCTTTGGTAAAGCTTTGGTAAATATGTCAGCCAACTGATCAGCTGTATTGACATATTCAAGCTTTATATTCCCACTTTGAAATTGGTCCCTAATGAAGTGATGCCTTATCTCAATGTGCTTGGTTCTAGAGTGCATCACTGAATTCTTAGTAATGCTAATTGCACTTGTGTTATCACACATGATAGGTACAATACCTAAATCAACACCGAAATCAGATAAGTGTTGTTTCATCCAGAGGATCTGTGCACAGCAGCTTCCAGCTACAATGTATTCAACCTCAGCTGTTGATAGTGCAATGCTAGTTTGTTTCTTGCTAATCCAAGACACAAGGGAGTTTCCTAGTAAGTGACAAGTACCAGAGGTACTTTTCCTATCTAGTTTGCATCCAGCAAAGTCTGAATCAGAATATCCAACTAATGTACAAGTAGATCCCTTAGGATACCACAAGCATAGACTCTTAGTTCCTACTAGATATTTGAATATCCTCTTTACTGCACTAAGGTGATACTCTTTTGGATTGAATTGGTATCTTGCACACATGCAAACACTGAACATGATGTCAGGCATGCTTGCTGTAAGATAGAGCAATGGTCCTATCATACCCCTAAACCTTGTAACATCTACAGGTTTACCTTTCTCATCTCTATCTAAGTGGTTTCCTTGACTCATGGGAGTATCAATGGACTTAAAGTTATCAAAACTAAATTTCTTTATCAAATCATTGCAGTATTTAGTTTGACTAATCAAAATGCCTTGCTTGCTTTGGTTAATTTGAAATCCCAAGAAATAAGATAGTTCACCCATCATTGACATTTCAAATTTACCTTTCATTAAGTTTTCAAAATCTTTCCACAATTTATTGTTTGTAGATCCAAAGATTATGTCATCAACCTAAACTTGGACCAGCAAGATGTCATTTCCATTAGTTTTTATGAAAATTGTCTTGTCAACATTTCCTCTTAAAAAGTTTTGTTGTATGAGGAAATTGCTGAGCTTCTCATACCAAGCTCTTGGAGCTTGTTTGAACCCATAGAGGCTTTTGTTAGCATGTAGACATGATTAGGAAAATCAGGATTCTCAAAACCAGGTGTTTGGCTAACAAAAACTTCCTCTTGGATATCACCATTGAGAAATGCACTTTTCACATCCATTTGATAAAGCTTAAAGTCCATTATACATGCATAAACAAATAGTATTCTAATGGCTTCTAACCTAGCTACAGGGGCATAAGTTTCATCAAAATCTATTCATTCTTCCTGATTGTAACCCTTGGCCACTAATCTAGCTTTGTTCCTAGTGATGACTCCATTCTCATCTAATTTGTTCCTAAACACCCATGTTGTTCCTATGATGTGCTTATTTTCTGGTTTAGGTACTAGAATCCAGACCTTGTTTCTCTCAAATTGGTGTAACTCCTCTTGAATAGCAAGTATCCACTCACTATCTAGTAAAACCTCCTTAATGTTCTTGGGTTCAATCTGAGATACAAAGGCTGTCAAGTTACAGAAATGTCTAAGGTTCTTCCTAGTTGCAACTCCTTTAGAGATGTCCCCTATAATGTTGTCTATGGGGTGATTCTTATTGAACTTCCATTCCCTAGGCAAATCATCAGTCCTTAATGGTTCTACACAGTCAGTACTAGTTGGAGGTACAGGTTCAGTTGGTTCTAATTGTTCAGATTCTACAACTTCATCCAAAGAAGCATTAACTATAGAAGGAGTGTTGTTCAAGTTTTCATTAAAAAGTTCATCAAACTTCACATGAACTGACTCTTCTATGGTTTTTGTTTTTTTGTTGTAGATTCTATAGGCTTTGCTAGTTTGGGAATAACCTAGAAAGATACCCTCATCTGCCTTGGGGTCAAACTTACCTAGGTGTTCTTTGCCATTGTTTAAAACAAAGCACTTACAACCAAATACTCTAAAGTAAGAAATATTTGGCTTTCTACTCTTGTACAACTCATAGGGAGTTTTCCTAAGAATTGACCTAATTAAAACCATGTTGACAACATGTGTGGCAGTGTTAATTGCATCAGCCCAGAAATACTTAGGAATATTTGAGTCTTTAAGCATAGTCCTAGCTAATTCCTCTAAAGACCTATTTTTCCTCTCCACTACACCATTTTGCTGTGGAGTCCTAGGGGCTGAATACATATGATGAATACCATTCTGTTCACAATAAGTATCAAAAGAATCATTTTGGAATTCACCTCCATGATCACTTTTGATGGACATTATTTTCTGACTAGTTTCATTTTGTACTAAGTTTGCAAACTTTTTGAAAACAGAAAAAGCGTCACTTTTATGAGTCAGAAAGAAAGTCCAGGTGAATCTAGAATAGTCATCAATTAACACGAAACCATACAGATTACCTCCAAAACTTCTCACTTGGGATGGACCAAAAAGGTCCATGTGAATCAGCTGCAAAACCCTATTGGTTTTGACCATGTCTATTGTGGAAAACAAAGATTTGACTAGTTTACTTCTCTCACAGGAATCACACAATCTATCCTTAGTAAACTTTCTGTTGGGAAGACCTATAACTAACTATTTGCTAACAAGTTTATTCAAGTGATCTATATGAATATGCGCAACACGTTTATGCCATAACCAGTTTTCATCAGCATTTGATAGTAAACAACAAACAGTACTAGCAGGCAAAGCATTTAAATCTAGCATGTAAATGTTGTTAACTCTATCACCAACCAGTTTGATACCTTTATCATCCATATTCTCAATTATGCAAGAATGTGGTGACAAGCTTACTTGGAAACCATTGTCACAAAGCTGACTTATACTTAGAAGGTTGTGTTTTAGCCCTTCCACGTATAAGATGTTTTTGATGATTGCAGTTGATTCACTGCCTATGTCACCAACACCACAGATCTTACCCTTATTATTGTCACCATATTTGACAAATCCTCCATCTTTTAGGCTTAGGGACAGGAACATTGACTTGTCCCCTGTCATATGCTTTGAGCACCCACTATCAAGGTACCATTGGTGCCTTGTGGATCTCAAGCATACCTGCAACAAAATCAGAATTTCGTTTTAGGTACCCAACATAAATTGGGTCCTGGGGGGGTCAGTTTCAAACTTTGGTGTCTTGAACTTCCAAATTTGTTTACACCCTCTGTTGGCAAGTTTTTTAAATTTGCAATTGTAAACAAAATGTTCTTTTCTACAACAGAAATGACATGTGACAACAGAGGACGCATACTGTTTTGGTTTAATAAAGACACTATGCATATGACTAGATCTACCATACTTCTGTTTGTGTTTAACATTCCTATATCCAATTTCATGTTTATTGTGGTTCTGTTTAACATGCATATTTGGTTTATAGCCTAGTCCAAATTTCTCATTGAAATTCCTTTGATTACCAAGAAGCATGTCTAACTGGTTTTTACTACTGTTAAACTTCTCTAGATCACTATGCAATGCATGAGTTTCCTTTTTGAGATTTTCATTTATATCCTTAAGGGACTCATGCTCAAGTTTAATCTCATCATACAAAATGCATTTCTCTTCTAATAACTTCTTAGTACTAATCAACTGTTTAATAGTACTAACATACTCATCATGTAATTCACTAAATGCATTTTGTAACTCATCATATGAAGGATTAGATGAACTTACCTCACTTTCCGAATCTGAGTTTGTTTTAGCCATAAGACATAGGTTAGCTTGTTCTTCTTCGGAAGATGAAGAGGATTCGTTGTCATTATCGTTCCATGCAACATAAGCTTTTCTGGATTTAGGAGCTGGTTCCTTGCCTTTGTTCTTTGCAGTTCTATTTTTGTTTTGCAACTTATAACACTCAAACTTTATGTGGCCTGTTTTTCCACACTCATAACAGGTTATTGTCTTGGTGTCATTTGTCTTAGAACTTGATGGTTTTCTGAACTTGTTGTCTTTCTTTTTCAGAAACTTTTTGAACTTTTTGACAAGTAACCCAATCTCTGATTCTTCATCAGTTTCACTGCTTGACTCATCCGAGCAGCTTTCTTGTTCAGCTTTTGATTGGTGTTCTTGGACTTTCAAAGACAGCCATTTCCTTTTTTTGTCAGTTTGTTCAGCCTCATTGAGTCTGTGCAATTCCATTTCATGCTCCCTCAGTTTACCAAACAGTGTAGCTATCGCCATACTTCCAAGATCCTTTGATTCTGCAATGGCAGTAATTTTTGGTTGCCATTCTCTAGTTAGGCATCGCATGACTTTGCTGATTTGTTGTTCATTGTCAATTTCCTTTCCTAGTGCATTCAAGTTGTTGACAATGTGTGTGAATCTGGTTTACATGTCATTGACTGATTCCTCTTTCTTCATGCTGAATAGCTTGTACTCATGCATCAATGTATTTACTCGAGCCCTTTTCACATCAGTGGTTCCTTCATGTGTCTGTTGAAGAGTTTCCCACATCTCCTTTGCAGTCTTGCAGTTTGAGACCTTGAAAAACTCATCAGCAGATAATGCAGAGGTTATTATATTCTTGGTGGCAGATCATTTGAGCAGAATAGAAATGGACGAGGACCCCATCCCCATTCAAGATGACTTTCCTGATGAGCAACTGCTACAGTTGTGTGAGGTAACTTTTTGGTTTGCTAATTTAGTTAATTATCTTGTTGCTGGAGTCTTTCCTGCAGATGCATCCAAAACACAAATACACAAACTTAAAAGTGATTCCAAATTCTATGTGTGGGATGATCCATATTTGTGGAAATTCTGTAGTGACCAGGCGATGTGTTTCCCATCATGAGGCTCAATATATTCTTCATTTTTGTCATGCCTCTCAAACTGGAGGACATTTTGGTCCTCAACGGACAACAAGAAAAGTCTTAGACTTAGGTTTCTTTTGGACCACTTTGTTTAAAGATGCTTTTGAGAGTTACAAAACTTGTGAACAATGAAGGGGAATATAGACCTTAGTTTAGCAGAATTTATGAAGAATAAAACCTATTCTAACGATATTGCTAAACTGTTTACAAAATTCAAATTTTATTAACCACAGTCCCAAATATCAATCCTAAAAGAAGATTAACAATAACAAGTATTGTCTAATAGAGAGTGCAGCAGATACAATAATTGTTCAACAGATTGATCAAGATACAAGCATGCCAAATTAACAATTCAAGCAATGTCAATTAATACAGAAATTTCACTATTGCATGCAATCAAGATTAATCAAATAAGCAATGCAGAAATAAAAGAGATAAGGGTAGGAAATTGTTCACCGCAATTTTTATACTGGTTCAGCCGTCTGTTTGACGGCCTACGTCCAGTCCTAAGATCAAACCGATCTTAGCCTTTTCAATAGAATCTTGTAGAGTCGTTTTACAGATGTTCCAGCGCTTCCCGCCTATCAATCTTAAAACCACTCTCCCTATTCTATCTTTATCCCACTGTATCCTAGAGTTCCTTTACAAACTCTTCCAAGATCACAACCTAGTTTCTTCTTGATGAGACTTCTCAACACAGAAGATAACTACCAGTTTCACCACTGGATTTTTCAACGTTCTTTGTTTAAAGAATCTTTGTTACAAAAAATCTAAAAAGAAATATACAGAATTTCTTAAGCAGTCTTCTTCTCTAGTTCTCTTTCTCAAGCAATCTTTTTCAGGTCTCTATTGATCTCGAAGAATGGTTGGTTCAAGTCTGAAAAAGTAATATTCAAAGTTATTCAAAATGTGAGAATGAGATGTCAGAAAGTTTTATTTTTTTTATCTGTGTGTTATGAGAAGAAGTAATTGAAAAACGTTTATATAGTTTCTAAAAAACAACAGATGAATCGATTTACCAATCGATTCATTAATGTAATAAAATAGGCTCAATCGATTTACCAATTCGATTTCGCGAATCTTGTTTTTCTTGAATCTTGAAACTACATAAACTAATCGATTTACCCAATCGATTATTTTAATCCACTTTTCAGAGCTTTATAAGCAGTTCATAATGGAATCGATTGCCTAATTGATTGAAGATGTTTTGTTCCAACAACGAGATCAAAACAATCGATTACTCAGTCGATTCATTAATACACATAATCGATTTGGCCATAGGCTAAGTTTCCTCTGTAGCTTAAAATATTGTTCCAATCGATTGTACTGGTCTGAGGGACTTAGTTGTTTTTGTCAAATCGATCAGCCAAATCGATTTGGATTATTACAGGGAGTTAGCTTATTTTATGCTAATCGATGTGTCAATCGATTACGTAATATGCTTCTGAAAAGAGATTTACCAGTTGGTTCATCCAATCGATTTCTCAATCGATTGATGCCAAACTTGTTGAACAAGAAATTTGTTTCAATGGATTGTGCCAATCGATTGTGTTTATCACAGACCATGTTCATTTTGAAACCTTATTTTTGAAATCGATTTGCCTAATCAATTATTTAATAAATGGCTTGGCTCTGTCACTTGCACAATCGATTTTGTCAATTGATTTAAACAATCAGCTTAGTCTTTGTGATTTGAACAATCGATTTGCCAATCGATTAGCTTGCTAAAAGGCTTCTGACATGCACAATTGATTTTCAGTAAATGTGCCAGTCGATTTGCCTAATCGATTGCTTAATCACAGACTACACATTTTCATACAACCCTATTACAAAATCGATTTGCCTAATCGATTTGCTTAGTGAATTTTCCAACTTTTGTTGATTCCTTGAGTTCCAAGCTATTGTCTCAGGTATGTAGGGTTGAGTTGTTGTTCCTGAAATTTTACTCAGTTTAAAATGTTAGATTTATCACATGATGTATGTTTGTCAATAATATCAAAAATGGACTTATGTCTAACAAACAATGCCAAATACAAGGAACAACAATCACTCGTAGGAGTGAGATGCCTCAACAACCTATGCTTTTCTGTGAAGTATTTGATGTGTGAGGCATTAACTTTATGAGCCCTTTTCATGTATCTTTTGGTTATGTCTATATTTTACTAGTTGTTGATTATGTTTCGAAGTGGGTGGAAGCAATACCCACTAGGACTAATGATTCTAAAGTTGTTGCAGGTTTTATTGGATTAAATTTTTTTTGCAGGTTTGGAATACCCCGAGCCATCATAAGTGATCAAGGCACTTATTTTTGCAACTGCACCACGGATGCTTTGCTTCGGAAGTATGGGGTTATGGAAAGAGTTTCTACACCTTATCATCCCCAAACTAATGGGCAAGGTGAAGTCTCAAATAGGGAAATCAAACCGATCTTAGAAAATATGGTGCAGCCAAACAGAAAAGACTGGAGCCACCAACTTGAAGAAGCTCTTTGGGCTCATAGAACAGCCTACAAAACACCAATAGGGATGTCTCCTTATCGACTTGTGTTTGGTAAGGCATACCACCTTCTAGTGGAACTAGAGCATCGTGCTTATTGGGCGGTCAAGAGTTGTAACTTTTAGATCGAGAAAGTAGGTTTGGAGAGAAAGCTTCAATTGCAACAACTTGAAGAGCTTAGACTTGAAGCTTACGAAAACTCTCGCATCTATAAGGAGAAAACCTAGTACTTTCATGATAAGATGATTTCTATGAAGAAATTTTTCATTGGCCAAAAAGTTTTATTGTTCAACTCCCATTTGAAAATTATGGTTGGGAAACTTCGATCGAAGTAGATTGACCCTTTTGTTGTTACTAACATTTTTCCTCATGGTGCAGTTGAAATAAAAAGTGAAAACACCTAAAAAATGTTCAAAGTAAATGGACAACGCTTCAAACTATTCAATGAGAGCTATGTGCTTGAAGATGCTACCATAGAAGAACTCTCATTGGAAAAGCCTGCCTACACTGATGTTTAAACAAAGAGCTCCCTTTTCTTCCTCTTATTTTATACTTGTTACTTTCATTGAGGACAATATGTAATTTAATTGTGGGGGTATTATTTAGGATTTAATTTGTTATATTTCAAAAAAAATAAATAAATAAATAAAAAATAATAATAATAATAATAACAATAATAATAATAATAATAATAATAATAATAAAAATAATAATAATAATAATAATAATAAAAACATAATAAATAAATAAATAAATAAATAAATAAATAAAAATGAACATTGCACTGCATGTTTTTTGATCAGATTTTATGGTTGTAAATGTGGAGAGTTTGTTTGGACTGACATGATTGAATAATATTTTTGCATTCTAGGTAAAATAAATTGGATAAATCAATTGTGATAAGTCATTAACCTTTGTGAGATTTTTGAGCCTTATTATGAATGGAATACATTTTTCCATCTTTTTTTTTTCTTGTGTGTTATCTCACTCATGATTGCTAGTTACGCCAGAACTTGACTTGACTCTTGTCCGCATGCATATATTGAAATGATCTAGGCATTTGATTTTGATTAAGCTACTAGCCAAATAAGCCTACCCTACAATTATCCATTTGTTTGAGCCTAATTACCCCATTTTTTGTTATATAGCTTATTACATACCTAAAAGTGAAAAAACAATGAATTGACTCAATCTTGGGGGATAAAGGAGTCTTTCCTTACATAAGTGTAGGGGTGTTCAACTTGTTTGTTTAAATTTGAGGGTTATGAAAAAAAAATATGAGGAAAAATAGTTGTGCTGTGAGCAAAGAGAGTGTGAAAATAAAAGTCAATGAGTTTTGTTGAGTTACTTCTTAATGTTGTTTTTCTCTCTTAATCATTACTCCTTTATCCTCTTTGATTTCCAACCATAGTCTCTTTAGGATTATCTCACCCTTACCTTGACCACGTTACAACCTAAATAAAAACTTTTTGATCATTATCTGTATGTGTTTCAAATATAGATTATAGAGGTTTGTCAAGCCTATGGCAGTGTTAGCTTTCATAATGTGCTTTGAGTGTAAACAGTAGCCCAAAAAATTTGAGAGAATTTTATATCCTAGGAGGACTCTATCACTTATGATGCATTCTTTAGTTAACTTGTCCTCTTGGTTGCCTTGGTTGTGATAACAAAACTATTCATGATTGCCTTAAGCTAGAAATATATATTTTTTCTCTTACCACTTTGCATTCATAAGAATATTTGGAATCACATGCATTGTTTTGTTTAGAGTGCAAAAGTTTAAGTGTGGGGGAATTTGATCATAGCATTTGGGCACATGTTTTTAGATTTTTAGTTTGGTATTTGAAAAGCTTTTTATAGCTTAGATTAACATTTTTAGCTTGTTTCTAAACTTTGGGTCGAATTTGAATTATAATTTAATTATTTCCATTTAATTTTATTATTTGTATTTGTACTCTTTCTTGCTCTGTAGATCATAACTTGAGCTCTGGATATCGGATTGGCGCATATGAGCAGGCGTTGGAAAGCTAAACATCTGAGATACAACTTTTGTATTGAAAGAAAATACCAATTCCGAACTTTACTGTGCCTAAATTGCAAATTTAGTAATCTGGACTTCTATAATAATTTTAATTAGCGGGTCACTTGTTTTTAAACCCGAAATCCTAAACCCTAAAGCCCAATATCAAGTACTATATATTGGCAGTTTTGTTTCTTTTCCAAAGACGGAAAAATTTGGATTCAAATTGCTACAAGAAATAAACAGTTTTTATTTTAATTTCATGGAAGGCTAATTTCATAAGATTAATCCACGAGTTCAGAGTTTCATCAACACCTTGAGATTCAGGTTACACTGTCAATTTCGATTCACGATTCTATTCTTGTTTATTTGATTATATTGATATTTTGATTGCTTAAATTGAATTTTAATAGGATTTGATTAAATTTATTTGACAAAATTTGGTTTCCGTTTCTAATTTAATTGAATTATAATTTTGCGATGCTTGATCGTTAATTGTAATATTTTGATGATTGTTATGCTTAATCCAATCAAAGAAACCAAATTCATATAGGATTGATTATGCTTGTTTGATAAATTCTAGAGTCAAATAAGAATAGAATCACAAATTAGAAATTAAACTTATTGATATAATTTGTGATAGGTCTAAAACTCGAATACGTGGATTAATCGTTTTGCTCATCTATTAAATCAAAAATCTGAAAACCCCCTTTTTAATTTTAATTTTCAATTCGGTTATTATTATTATTATTATTATTATTATTATTATTATTATTATTGTTATTATTATTATATCAGAATTCCTTGCAAAACGATTCGAGTTATTACCTCTATTTACATTTTATCAATTGTATTTGATTCGTGTGCGACAACGGTTCACTTAGTTTATTTATGTATTAGGAATTCATGATTCAAAACTAATATGTAGTATAAATTAATGGATCTAGTTTATATAGCCCTAGAAAGACCTTAGTATTTTGTTTTTCCTTTTAAGTCCTTTTGTAATAAGTATTGTAGTTTTAATGTAATGTATACGTGTTACAAGTGTAATATGAGTTATGAATTGAATAAATGTTATTCGCTTCTCTAACCATCTTGTTTCTATGCTTTATTTTTTTTTCTATTGTCTTTTGTTTTCCTTTCCTCTCCTCTATTTTTCAACATTCTCTTGCTCGTATAAAACATTACTTGTATGCTATTATTAAAATAGTATATTAAGTCCTCGCATGTATAGAGGCTAAATCTCTTTGTAAGGAGAAGAATAGATGTAGCAATAATGTGTTGTGAACTAGTATATAAATATTTGTATTCCCTCTATCTCTTTGTTTATATCTATGTTCTCTATGATTCAACCTCTTTGTCTCTAAACCTATTTTAATCATAAATTGAATGACTTGATAAATAAAATACTTTTTGGTTAAGCTTTTGAAGTATCTTTCAGAAATGACGAAACAAAATTCAAACTCTCATTTCTTGTGTTTTCCAATATCTTCACATTTTGCATGTTGAATGTTATTTGTTGATCATTCACCCTTATGAACATCAACAATAGTCCCTCATGTAGTAAGGCAAGGTCTTCCTAGAGTGGTAGGTATTTACTCATCTGCTTTGAAATCAAGGATGGTGATGTGTATAGGAAATACAAATTTATCAATCATGACTAACACATCATAAATCCTTCCTTTTGGATGGCAAATGGACTTGTCTACAAGCTGCATATTTCTCATAGTTGGTCTAGCTTCCACAATCTCCATATGCTAGAAAAATGACTTAGGCGTCAAATTGATGCTAGCTCCTCATTCAGAAACTACATTTCCACAATAAATCCGACCAATGGAACATGAAATAGTGGAACTGCCAAGGTCTTGCATCTTTGCAGGTAGCTTGTGTTGCAACTACAAACTACACTCTTTGGTTAAGGAAATTGTTCCAAACTCCCCTATTCTTTTTCTTTTAGCAATAATATCCTTCAAAAACTTTGCATAATTAGACATTTGTCGTAAATCTTCTATGAAAGGACTATCAATAATAAGTTGTTTCAATACATCTAGAAGTTTGTAGCACGTTTTTTTCCATTTTATGTTTTCTAATTTGTTGAGGGAATGGAGGTGGTGGAACTTCTTACACTAGTTTAAGAAAACTACAAGATGTTGTAGCATTTTTCTGACTCTGCCCCAGTTTTCTTGGAACTTCCTGAAATTCACCTTCTTCAACATTTTTTGGTTCTTCATTTCCTCCATCGTTCTTGGTCTTTTCATTTTGTTTCAAAATAGATTATCTATCTTTTTTAAAGATATCAATCTATTTACCACTCCTAAGGCCAATGGCTTTCCAATGCTCATTTTACTTAGGTTCTTTAGCTTGACTTTAGTGTTTCTAGATGGTGAACCACTTGGTCTTCCATTCACTACTGTAGCTAGCTGACAAATTTGGATTTCCAAGATCCTAATCACCATTCCTTCATTTTGAAATTTTATTTTTGTCTAAATTGTGAAAAATTATGTCTTTGTCACAAATGACTTCAACAAAGTTTCTAGTGATTGATCATTTGATGCCTGACAAGGTAACTGTGAAAAACCATAATGATGGGGATGCTTATCTTGTTGAGCATTTCCTTGATTGTACCATGAAAAGTTAGGGTGATTCCCTCACATTGGAGTAGGGACTGTCTTTATTTTGGTTGCCAACATAAATGACAAATATTGGGTCTTTTGGGAATTCAACCTTTTAACATGCCCTCCTTCACAATACACACTTGTTATAGTAGTATTAGGTACCACTATTATTGGTTCTACAACAATTAGTACATGTGTTGTCCCTATATTCTTCAGCAGATTAGTTAATGTTGTCATATATGGTGCAAGTGTTGTGCTTTCACCAACTTTATGAACTCCAACCATTTTCTTGACTGCATTTACCCTTGCAACATCCCATTGGTAGCTTATTTGCAGTTATGTTCTCAATGAGGTCAACAAATTCAGCATAATACTTACTCAAAAGGGCTCCTCCTCATGATGCATCAAGCATAGTTCTTAATGAGGATACTATGCCACTATAAAAGTTATCCATTTGGATTCGAACTGATATCATGTGATGAAGACACTTGCTAAGAAAATCTTAAATGTTTCCTAAGCCTCTAATAGAGTTTCATCTTCAATTTTCTTAAAAGAGGTCGCATCATTCCTCTTTTTAGCATTTAGTATAAGAAGAAAGTACTTTACTAGGAACTTTTCTACAACTTTATTCCATCTAGACACTGAATTAGGTTTCAATGATTTCAACAATGATCTTTCTCTATCCCTTAGTGAACAAGGATACAACCTTAATCTAAGAGAATCTTCAGGAAAACCAGGAATCTTAAAGTTATAAGCAGCTTCAACAAATTGCTTAAGGTGAAAATGAGGGTCTCTAGTAGATGTTCCACCAATAGAACAGGAAACACAACAAAGAAGAGGGGTTTGAATTGTACTTCTATTAACATCACTAACTACAATAAGGAAAACAAGACCTATGAACAAAACAAAACAAAATAACACAAACGATTTATCCTGGTTCACCACCAACATGGTTGCTACATCTAGTCACTTCAACCTAAAGGATTTAATCCACTAGTTCACCACAAAATTACACTTTCACTGAACACCTACTATCCAAACTGACTATGTTAAATTCTTAGCATCCTTCTAGCTTATTATGTTAAAGGCAATAACTACTAGGATAGGTAACAAGAGAGTAGGTTTAGGTTTTATGAAAAAGATCTCACATGAGAATGTTTATGAAGTTGTACTCTTAGAAACTTTTCACAACACTTAAGTAGAATTAGTGATTAAGAGAAATAGTGCAGACAAGGCTACATATTATTATAGTTTTGGGTTTCTTGTATTTTTCAAGTGAGGAATGCACGTCCTTTTATAGAGAACGTTTAGGATTTCAACTTGTTGTCTTGATTGCAAGATATCATCATAAATAATGAGGTTTCATATCAAATATTTTGAGATCGATTTTCCATCGAAATTTTTCCAAAACGAGTCCTTGTAATTAATTTAGCATATCTTGGTATGAAAGCATGGAACCAGGGGATATGATGATCAGAGCATGTCTCATAGACCTTCAAACAAGTAGCAGATTCAGTATGTTCATCAGAGGATGTACAAATATTTTTCCTTCTTTGAAATATTGACTTTCATTAGAGTGTTCACTTCTTTAGAGCATACATCAAAAGTGTGAACCATACGATCAATGTCTTGATGCGAGTATTAAAGGAAGATGATCGTATGTTTGTTGCATTCATCAGAAATAGACGATCGTATATATGTTGCATTCATCATAGGCACATGAAACATAGCATATCTTGTATTATCGGAGTCACCAGAGGAGCATTTTAAAGTGTGTTTTCCATACTTAAAAATACGCAATAGAGACGAAGTCTTGGTGTTCCTTTAACTTAGACCAATCATCCAAGGAAACTCCATAAGATCCTATAGAGTATGCTTGATCTGGAAACTACACACTTAATCAAAACATTAGTGCTTTAAATTGTTCCCACAAATTGATTTTGTTAACATCAAAACAAGTAAGGTCATAGTTCTTCAATCCATCTTCGTTCTAACACTCTCCCTTTTTTTTTAGATGACAAACATCTAATTTTGTAAATAATTTTTAAATTTAATAAATATAAAGGTATTATAGAGTATTACAGCAAACCGTTATAAGAGGAAAATATATTATGACAAAGTATTTTAATGTAAATTAGTAACTGAAGTTTAGAAAAGACAAAAAAAAAAATACAGAGAAACAAAACATAAAACATTACAACAAAGAAAACAGGAAACTAAAGAGATGGGAATGGTGACCTTTTCCATAATTACACTAAGGGAATTATGAATATCCTCTTGATTTTTGGTAGTTTGTTCCATAAACGCCTCAACATTGGCTTCCAATCAATCAAAATCTTCTTTTTTGAAAAATTGAGAGAGATCAAACTTAAGGTCAGAGGGAGTTTTAGAGGGAGAGCTTGTAGAACCTAAAGCAACAACAAGAGGAGCATCAAGAGAAGGTATCTCAATATATTGGATGAGTACAGGAAATTGTAATGGTTCTACTCGAGTAACCACTGGGGATTCTAGATGAATGCCACTAAAAGAAGATGGGGCATCTCTGGATAAAGCTGCTGATGTGGTTGTTATGAGCTTTTAGATCGATTTATTTTGGCCTTCTAAAGCTGCAAGATCCAAAAGTAGATGGTTTTAAATGTTTATTTGAAAGATTTAGAGTTCTATGAAGCTAGCTGCAGTCTATGATCCTTGATGTCCTGAATCCATATTATGACAAAGGAGAGGACTTTGTTCCACTTAATGGAAACATCATTAGGATCCAAACTTTGAGCATTCCTATTCTAAGTGGAGGTAAGTTTGGTAGTAAGAGAGGTAAGGAAGGTGTGGAGTTCTGGGAAGAAAGAAGGAATAGATTGTGTGATGGGATTGAGGTCAAGAGGAATGGTGGAGGTGGCAGTGCCAAAGGAGACGGGTGAAGAGGGAGATGTATAGGATTCATTTAATGACGTATTGGAAACGATGTCACTAAGAACTGGAGCAACTGTCTCAACTTCTTGTGTTGATAGATGTATAGAGCTTGGTGATGTGGGGTCAGGTTCTAGGGTGGGAGAGGGAGATGTTGGAGGAAAATTGGACGAGGTAGGTGTTTGACTTGGAGTGATAGGCATGTGTAGGAAAGGGGTGCAAAATATTCAGCTGGGGTAGATTTAAATACTCATCCCTAGTGTTGGAGTCATAAAAAGGAAGGGTGACAAGTGTAGGGTTAGAGGGGGGCTAACTATGTTGGTTTGTTGGGGAGAGGGTATGGAAGGTGCTTGTTCAGGTTCAAGGTGGAGGATATGAATAGTTTTCTCTAAGAGGGGGTTGTCTTGTCTTCATCGGTTTTGGGTGCTTCTTCCTTGTCCTCTTTAAACCTCAGAGCCTGAACAACTTGTTTCCTTTTCTTCTCAAATACTTGTGCAACCTATGGTAGAGGTAGACAAACTAGAGCCATAGCTTAGTCTGATTGGCACATCCGCATATATTCGTCAACCTCAGTGGGAGCAGTCTGAGAGCTATTGGCTTGACTTGTTGACTTTCTAGCGTCACCACTAGGTCAAATACAGTTTTAGGGAGATACTAGTTTCATCTTGATGATGTTGGAGATGTTGAATGTGGAAGCAGATGAAGAGACCAAGTGTTCCTCTTGAACTAATCCTCCTTGTCTTAGAGTTGATGACATGTGACTTCTTGATTCTAGAATGTTATAGGGAAGGTTCACCTTGATCCTTTAAGGTCCCTAATGAAATCAAACTCATTCGCAGTTAGGTTTGCAAAGTCAATCTTCAATTTGTGAAGAATCTCAAATTGATCCATATTGCAATGTAGTGTAGGAACATAGGAGAACGAGGAAGTTTAACATTTTGAAATGAATAGAAAGTGTGGGAGTTGTATAGTTGTGAGTGATAAATGATTTGAAGAGCCAAAAACGATTGAGTTTTCAATGCCATTACTAGTTCACCTGCATGAGAACACCTGTCACTGTATCACACCTTATGAGAAGGACATTGTTCATATTCAAGATTAATGGAATTTATATTGACCAGAGGCACAAATAAACTCAAATTCATCATAGGCAGAGGCAGAGCGTGCATATATTTAATCGTTCACTATGTTTTACCAAAAGCAAAGCATACAGAAGATTCATTATCATTCTTTAATAAATAAAAGTTTTATATTTTTTTTTATAAAATTGAATTTGTTCTCAACAAGGGGTTTTGTGAAAATATCAGTCAACCGAGGATCAGTGTCAACAAATTTGATGTCTAAAATACCTTTATAGACATAATCCCTTATGAAATGATGTTTAATCTCTATATGTTATGCTCTTGAATGTAAAATAGGGTTTTTGGTAAAAACATATGAATGAATTATTATCCCAAAAGATAAGAATCTTACTCTCAATTTTTTTGAAATCTTCTAGTTGATGCTTCATCCACAACAGTTGAGTGTTGCAACTAGTTACTGAGATATACTATGCTTTTGTTATAGACAAAGCAATAGTCCCTTGTATTTTGTGTAACCAAGAGATTAGATTCTCAACAAGGAATATGCAATTTCCATTGGTGCTATTCATTTCGAACTTTTAGATATCCAAAGAACTTTTATAAACAAATTTGATGTCTAAAATAACTTTTCGAACAAGGAATATGCAATTTCCATTGGTGCTATTCATTTCGAACTTTTAGATATCCAACAAGGAATAGTCAACATCATAAAAACTTATTAACTTGTACTCATAGAATGGCTTATAACACACACAAATATTAGTAGTTCCTTTTAAATATCCAAAGATCCTCTTAACAACTGTTAAGTGGGATTATTTAGAGTCAAACTAAAATCTAACACACACACATAAAATAGAATATCAAGTCTAGAGGCAGTTAAGTAAAGAAGATAACCTATCATTCCTTTGTATACGTTTATATCTACGTTTTTACCTAACTCATATTTGTCAAGAGAACAAGTTGGATGCGTAGGTGTAGACATGGACTTCCAATCATCCATTTTAAACTTCTTAAGCAGTTCTCTTATGTATTTGGTCTAGTGAATGAGTACACATTTTGGGTTTTGATGAATTTGAATTCCAAGATAGAACTTTAATTATCACATCATGCTCACTCTTGGCAAAGCTTGCCATTAGTGAAACCAAAAGTAATATCAGCAACATATATTTGGACAATGAGAAGGTCATTCTAAGATGATTTTCTAAATAAAGTAGTATCAACATAACCTCTCTCCAAATTATTAATTAATAAAAAATTATTTAGTCTGTCATGCTAAGCTCTTGGAGCTTGTTTTCAATTGTACATGTGTTTCTTTAGTTTGAAAACATAGTCTGGAAGTTCATTATCCTCAAATCCAGGAGGTTGTTTGACATAAACTTCTTCATTTAAGTAACCATTTAAGAAAACAATTTTTCCATCCATTTGATATAGAGTGAATTTATTAAATAAACAAAAGAATGTAAAAGTCTGATAGCTCCTAATCTTGCCACATGGGTGAAAGTTTTAGTGTAATCAATACCTTCCTACTGAATGTATCCTTGGGCTACAAGTCTAGTTTTATTTGTAATTGCTTCACCTTTTTCATTCAGTTTGTTTCTAAAAATCCATTTGATTCCTATTGACTTTTTTTCTTTAGGCTTGGGGACGAGATCCCATATATCATTACTTTTAATTAATTTAACACTTCTTGCATAGCTCGTATTCACCCATCATCTGATAAGGCTTCATCTTCTTGTAAGATTTAACTTTTCAAATATGAGTCCAAACAAAAATGTCTATAGTTGTTGACTCCTCTTATGTATTTGGTTCATATGAAATTTGTAGATCTACAAAGTCTACGTCTAGCTTTGACTTTTTTATGGTCAAGCTTTTTGTCATCAAACTTGACATGGATAGATTTCTCAACAATCAACATTTCTTTGTTATATACCTTGTAGGCTTTAGACCTTTCAAAGTATCCCAAGAAAATGCAATTTTGAGATTGTGAATCAAATTTTCCAGGTTTCTTTTTGGTGTTCAAAATATAACGTGCAACCAAAGTGATGCAAATATGAAATATTGGGTTTTATTCCTTTTTACAATTCATAAGGAGTTTTATTGAGAATAGGTCTAATATAGATTCTTTTCTTGGCAACATTCACTTTGTGAATCACGTTACGTGCCTAATAAATCAAGTTGTAAAAGTTCAAGTGGTATAAAAGTGGAAATAATGTTTTTATAAGAGAAAGAAGATTTTGTCAATTTCCTTTTATGACATGCCTCACAAAGAACATATGATTCGTACTTAAGATTTGGCAAGCCTGTGTCTAGATCAAGTTTTTTCAATTTTGAGATTAACCTCAAATTGACATGTCCTAATATTTTGTGTCAAACCAGTTGTTCCTCACTTACAGACGTAAGACACTTTACTTCTTGTTTATTCAAGTGAGATAAGTTTATCTTGTAAATGTTGTTTTTCGTTTGGCCAGTAAATAGTATGGATCCATCTGTTTGACTTATTTCCTTACATGACTTTTGGATCCAATAGTTGGGTCATGGTTTGTTAATTTTGAAAGGTGTCTTTTCTTTCCATGTTTTCTGCACAGAACAAGTAATCCTATTATGACCTTTCTTTTAGCAGTATGCGCAAACAGTATTAGGCGTTGAAAATCTAGGATTGTATTTCGGTTTTTCAAAGCCTACACCACATTTATTGTTTCTTTTAACGTCATAGATCATAAAAGCTTGTTTACTATGTCTATGTCGTTTGCAAGATTTTCTTTAAAGGTTATTTCATACTTCATAGAATTTCAGAATTTATGCTATGAAGTTTCTGTAAAAATTTCTTTCAAGGTTAGATTTTCCGTTTTTAGGTTATCAAACACCTTTTCAACGGTAATGCATTTGTTTGTTAAGATGTCATGAGCTTTTTTAAGAGACTTAAGTCTTGAAGAAAACTTATGATGTCAAGTTTATGAAAATAATTTTTATTTGAGTTTTTATTTAGCCATCAGAAGTAATTTTCATGTTGAAGCTTCAAGTGTTAAAAATCAATTTCTTTACTGTTTTGTAAAATTGAGAGACTCGTTAAATTATTTTTACATAAACAAACACAGTTAAATTTACGATGATTTTGTCTAAATTTATTTCTAGAAATAGATTTGAAATTAAGATTAAACGGTAGAAAAGTTAAGATATGAAATTTTTTCTGGAACTCCTTAACTTCAGTAAAAACATTTATCAAAAAACATCATCTCCAAATTCAAAGCCAGGAGTTTTATAAAATTTTGTCACTGAAACTGTTTTAGCCAAAATTAATCAAAACAAAAGTTTTACCATAGCTAAAATAAAAAATTATTTTACACATGTTCCCAAGCCTTTTTTGTAAAATAACTCAAATATAACAAATATCTCTAGAAAAATTATTTTTCTTAAACACTAAAGTTTATCAAGTTGTAAGAAGCAATATTCCCAAGTTTCAAAAAACTTTACAAGTATGAAGTCCAATATTTACAGCACAAAAATGAAGTAGAAGTTATATACCCAAGTTTTTAAAAGTTTGTGAACAAAGCTGTTTTAACCAAAACTTTCACAATTCAAAACTTAATGCATGCAAAATTTATGACTTGATCAAGATTTGAGTTCTTGAAATTACATGCAAAACTTGAATCGAACTGTAATGTAACATATATGCTCCTGATGATCAAAACAAGAATAAAAATTGAAGCTTTTATTTGTTGGTAAACCCTAATATCATTATGCTCAACGATCCATGTCAATTACATGATGAATAACCGAAGGAGGAAGCGTACCTGTGGGAATTGCTATTGATGAAATCCTGGGGTGATGATGATAGAGCCAATGGGTTGGGTGATCTTCCTTAGCAAAACACCCTGAAGATCTTGCTCTCTTGATGGGGATAGAGAGAACCAGAGAGTTTTATCTTTTAGGGTTTTGTGAAACTGAATAGTCTTGTTTCGTTTGCCTTGGGGACCACTACCCCTATATATAACTATTATTAGTTATATCCCAAATTGCAGTATTACTAATTCAGCCCCTCATTAAATTAGAAACCGCCTGGTATCTACACAATTAATTTTCATAATTATTATGCTCTTTAGCCATAAACTATTATATATTATTTGACCCCTAGATTATTGGCTAATTATATAATGACCCTAACACACTTTATTAATTAATTATATATGTGACCCATAAATCTTACAATCTCCCACTGGTCACACATGTATCCTTAGGAGTGTGTTAGACTTTATGACGTCAAAAATGTCATTATAATTACCTTGAGCCTAATCCAAATTGTCTCGTCCATTAATCGTATCAGCACATAGAACCAAAGAGGCTTTCGTCATAATAAGCATAACTAAACCCATCAATGATCACCCGCACTGACACAACTAAATGACATAGACCCATTATGAAAAGTGTAGCATGAAAATTACATGAAGTTGGTCAATGCATGTCAATTTTCAACTGGTCCTACTTTACCGAATGAGATCATACCATAACTTAAATGTACAAAGTAACCAAAACTGAATATTGTAAACTTTATTTCTGATCAGAAAATCCAAATACAATGTATTTGTGCTTTGCAATTAAACATAGAACATAAATTGCATAATGGACGAAACTCCCACTAAAATCAAGATTCCTCAAACTGTAGCATACCCATGTGAGCAGTATGCTCATGAAAGACCTTGGGTGGTAGACCTTTAGTGAGTGGATCCGCAATCATGGAGTTTGTCCTTAAGTGTTCTATGGTTATCTGTCCACTTTGTACCTTCTCTTTAACAACTAGGAACTTAATGTCAATGTGCTTTGACTTGGTTGAGCTCCTATTATTGTTAGAATACAGGACTGCTGATCTATTGTCACAGTACAACTTGAGTGGTCTTTCAATCCCTTCAACTATTCGCAGCCCCGTAACAAAATTTCTCAGCCAAATGCCCTGGTCAGATGCCTCATGAATTGCTACGAATTTTGCTGCCATGGTTGATGAAGCAGTAAGACCTTGCTTGGCACTACGCCAAGAAACTGCTCCACCAGCTAACAGAAAGACATAGCCTGAAGTTGATCTTAAGCTGTCTTGGCATCCCGCAAAATCCGAGTCAGAGTACCCAGTGATCTCTAACTGGTCTGACCTCCTATATGTGAGCATGTAGTTTCTTGTTCTCTTCAGATATCTCATGACCCTCTTGGCTGCTTTCCAATGGTCAAGACCTGGATTGCTTAAATATCTGCCTATAATCCCTACTATGAACGCTATGTCTGGACGCGTACATACTTGGGCATACATAAGACTCCCTACAGCTGAAGCATAAGGGATCTTTTGCATTTCTTGAATTTCCAAACTTCCCTTAGGGCACTGTTTGAGACTAAACTTATCTCCATTAGCAACTGGGGTGTCCCCTGGTTTGCAATCCTGTAACCCAAACCTTTTGAGAACCTTATCGATATAGCTCTTTTGTGACAATCCAAAAATACCTCGAGATCTGTCTCGGTGTATCTGAATTCCTAATACAAAAAAGGCGTCACCAAGATCTTTCATCTCAAAATGCTTTTATAGATATTTCTTAGTTTCGTGCGACATGCCTATATCGTTAGTGGCAAGCAGTATGTCATCAACATACAAGACCAGGAAAATATGTCTGCTCCCACTGAACTTATGATACACACAATCATCAACTGTATTCATATCAAAACCAAATGAGAGAATTACTTGATGAAATTTATGGTACCATTGACGAGAAGCTTGTTTTAGCCCATAAATGGATTTTCTTAGTTTGCACACCATATTCTTTGGGTCTCCCAACACAAAGTTTTCTGGCTGCACCATATAGATCCTCTCATCAATGTCGCCGTTGAGAAACGCTGTCTTTACATCCATTAGATGAAGCTCCAAATCAAAGTGAGCAACGAGAGCCATGATTATTCTTAAAGAGTCCTTCGATGAAACCGGAGAGAAAGTCTCTTTATAATCAATCCCCTCCTTTTGAGTATAACCCTTAGCTACAAGACGTGCCTTATATCTCTCCACATTACCATTGGAATCCCGCTTGGTTTTAAAAATCCATTTGCAACCAATGGGTTTCACTCCTTCAGGTAATGGGATAAGTTCCCAAACTGAATTGTCTTGCATAGACTTATACTCCTCATTCATTACTTCGATCCACTTATCTGAACGAGGATCTTGCATGGCTTGACGAAAGTTGACCGGGTCGTCTTCCGTCATGCCAACATTTTCCTCTACCTCATTGATAAATGCTACATAATCATCCGAAATAGCATTTTTCCTTTCTCTAGTGGATCTCCGCAATGGAGCTGGCTCTTGAGGCACTTGTTCTTGAGGATCTTGAATTTGACCTGAATTTTGTTCTTCTTGAACAACCAGATCATCTTGAGTTTGTTCAATAATGGGAAAGTCAATTGGTGGAAGAATCAGTTCTGGAATTGTTACCGATTCTTCCTCAAAGACAAAATCTTTAACCTTAATCTTCCCCCCAAACTCAATATCCTCAAAGAACGTTGTCGTTCCCGTCTCAAAAATTGTTCTCAAATTAGGATCATAAAATTTATAGCCCCTTGATTTTTCTGAGTACCCTATAAAATAGCTGCTAATTATTCGGGGTTCAAATTTCTTTTCATTCGGCCTATAAGGCCTTGCCTCAGCTGGACATCCCCAAACATGAAGGTGCTTCAGACTAGGCTTACGCCCAATCCAAAGCTCATAAGGTGTTTTAGCCGCTGCCTTAGTAGGTACTCTATTAAGAATGTATGCTGCTGTTTTTAATGCCTCTCCCCAGAGTGACTCTAGCAAGGTGGAATGACAAATCATACTCCTTACCATATCCTTAAGAGTCCTGTTTCGTCTTTCAGCTACACCATTCATGCTGGGTGACCCTGGCATAGTGTATTGTGGGACGATTCCACATTCCTCTAGGTACTTGGCAAATGGTCTCGGACGTTGTTCACCTGAACCGTCATATCTGCCGTAGTATTCACCACCACAATCAGATTTGACCTTTTTAATTCTCTTATTAAGTTGATTCTCAACTTCTGCCTTAAAGGATTTGAACACGTCTATTGATTGGGACTTTTCGTGAATTAGGTAAAGGTAGGCATATCTAGAATAATCGTCTATGAATGATATAAAATAGTGTTGACCATTCCAAGAAGGAGTTGGAAATGGCCCACAGATATCCGTATGTATCAATTCTAAGACGTCTGTAGCTCTATATGCGCCTAATTTCTTATCTTTAGTCTGTTTTCCTTTAATGCATCCTACACAAACGTTAAAGTCTGTGAAGTCAATCGAATCTAAAATTCCATCTGACACAAGTCGTTCAACTCTATTTTTAGAGATGTGACCTAGACGCTTGTGCCAGAGCACTCCTGAATTGAAATTGTCAATTTTTCGCTTAGTACCACGTGATTCCACACTCAAGGTTTCATTATAGTTAGCCACAATTTCCAACAAATAAAAATTATCATAACCAGAAAGTAAACCGGTTCCAACAACATTCGAATTTAAAGACAAAGTAAATTCTTTATTCCCGAATGAACAATAATATCCTAATTTGTCCAAATAAGAAATAGAGACCAAATTTCGTCTAAATGACGGTACAACAAAAGTGTCTTCTAAAATCAAATAATGATCGGAACTTAATAATAATCTAAATTTTCCTATGGCTTCAACTTCTACCTTCTTCCCATCTCCTACATAGATGCATCTTTCAGTATCATTAGGCTTTCGGAAGTTCAGGCAACCCTGCATTGAAACACTGATGTTCGTAGTTGCACCAGAGTCTAACCACCAAGTGTTTCCAGGTACTGAAGCTAAATTAACCTCAGAACAGACCAAAGACATAATCATACCTTTCTTAACACGCCAAGCGTGATATTTGGCACAATCCTTCTTCACGTGTCCAGAACTCCTGCAGAAGAAGCAGTTGTTATCCTTAGTCTGCTTCTTTTGTTCTGGACCCTTAGCAGCAACTTTGTTCTTGGGCTCCTCAATTCTTTTCCTTTTGCCCTTGTCTTTAGAGATGCTAGTAAAGTGAGCACTTTCAGTCCTATCTTGCTTCAGCTTGTCCTCTTCTTGCACACATAATGAAATGAGCTCATTAAGAGTCCATTTCTCCTTTTGACAATTATAAGTCACCTTAAACTGACTGAATTGCGCAGGAAGAGACAGCAATACTAAATGAATGAGTAAGTCATCTGACAACTCAAGCTTTAGTCCTTTAAGCTTAGAAGCAATGTTGGACATCATCATAATGTGCTCTCTTATATTTCCCTTGCCTTGATACTTCATGGAAATTAAATTCTGAAGCAAAGAACTTGTTTCAGCCTTATTACTTTTTTCAAAGCGTTTTTCCATCTCAGCAAGAAAATTTGTAGCCGTAACTATCTCATCCGAGACAGCACCTCTAAAGACCTCAGGAATGCCACGTTTTATGATCATAAGACTTATGCGATTTGAGCGATCCCATTTCTCATACTCTAATTTTTCCGCAGAAGAACTAGAGTCCTTAGGAGTAGGGGGTCGATCAATTCATAATGCAAGGTCTAGATCCATGCAGCCAAGAACAATCAGAATGTTCTCTTCCCATTCCTTAAAATTTGTTCCATTAAGGACAGGAATAGAACTCAAATTTGCAGATATGGAAGCAATAGATGCTGTGAATTAAATAAAGAACGAAACTTAGAAATTCACATTATAAGAAAATAAATCAATAAATAAATACATATGTTCAAATCATGGAATTTAACCCATCTCAAGATACCCAGTGCACCATTGGTGTCAAGTCTTTGGACAGTAACACCAACTGCTAGTGGTACTCTTGTTGCAACAATCAACTATTGACAATAAGACATGTCAAACAATAAACCTTCCTTTAGGCTGATTTACTGCTCACATGTATACCAAATAATTGTCACACATTTATCATTGCAGGTGTGCATGTAATTCTGCCAAATATTAACATTCCTTTGGGCCGGTCAATACCCGCATGAATAAACATATACACAGCTATTTGACACTCTTTACGAGCAATTTAGACAAGAGAGGTCACTTTGGCGACGTCAAGTTTCAATTAACTCATTCAAAATGTCAAACTTGACTTGAACATATATTCATTATATCCAAATAAAACAATATTTTTTTTTAAAAAAAAAAAAATATTGTTCACTAATATAACATGTGGTTCATTAGTATTTGATAATTATTGTTTTATCAAAAAAATGGTAATTATCAAAAATAAAAAAAATAAAAAAAATAAAAAAAATAGAAGAACCCAAGAATGCGAATAAGAATCACAAAACTATTGAGTCCAACAAAAATCAAGCAAAATTCTTGACAGAAACAGATACTCATCATGCTAACATATAGTATGTGGTTACAATATCAAAGATGGTGTTGTCATATATACTTAGTGAAACATTCTTATGCAAGACCAAATTGTAATTTTGCAATTTTAACTACCATGGGCCCTATTGCATCACCCAAATATCCGGAAAGACAACAACAACATCAGTCCTTATGAAGACCAGTGTTGCCAAATTGCCGTCACAGTGGCACCGTAGCATTATGGCATGATAGATTATGTGTCAGTCGCCATAGGCTACCATGCCTAGTAAATTATAAATTCCATGATTTTAATTTACCATCCATGACCGCAATTGGGGCTGCTATATTTAAATGCATCTTAACAGTTTCTGCATTATGCTAGATAACATATCATTCATAAAAAATCCCTTTTTTTAAAAAATTTAATTACTGCACAACAGGCATAATAATTAAATTAAATTAAACTCATAATATTTATATTTAAAACAATAATAGCAAACAAATTGGATGTAGGAACAATATGTGCCACGGGTTTGAGTTAACAGTATAAGAACAAGGGAACAGGGCTTATATATCCAAATTCCCAAATCACAAACCCTAAGATTTCAATCATGTCAAAATTCCCAAATTGAATCCTAAAAACAAGACAATAACCGAATTTCATCATGATTTAAACATGGTAGGCTCTGATACCAATTGTTGGTAAACCCTAATATCATTATGCTCAACGATCCATGTCAATTACATGATGAATAACCGAAGGCGGAAGCGTACCTGTGGGAATTGTCATTGATAAATCCTGGGGTGATGATGATAGAGCCAATGGGTTGGGTGATCTTCCTTAGCAAAACACCCTGAAGATCTTGCTCTCTTGATGGGGATAGAGAGAACCAGAGAGTTTTCTCTTTTAGGGTTTTGTGAAACTGAATAGTCTTGTTTCGTTTGCCTTGGGGACCACTACCCCTATATATAACTATTATTAGTTATATCCCAAATTGCAGTATTACTAATTCAGCCCCTCATTAAATTAGAAACCGCCTGGTATCTACACAATTAATTTTCATAATTATTATGCTCTTTAGCCATAAACTATTATATATTATTTGACCCCTAGATTATTGGCTAATTATATAATGACCCTAACACACTTTATTAATTAATTACATATGTGACCCATAAATCTTACATTATTACCTATTTGAAGGGTGTGATTCTGCCCCCAACTAAACGGAAGGAGAGAAATTTTTAATCGTAATAAAAATTGGTTCATTGGAATCACAAGGATGGGGGGAAGAAATTTTATTCACAAGACATTTTGTTGGAAGAACTCACCAACTCTTGGTATTTTCTTTAGAGAAAATGAGAGAAATGGATTAAAAGAATGTGATAATGAAAAGAGGGAGCATCGTCTGAAAATTTAAGGGAAAAAGGAAGAAAAAAAACTGTCTTAATTTATGTTAGATCCAAACCCCTTGCATAAGTCAACTACCTCATTTCAATGTAAAATTCGTCCGTTGACAATTTTACTCAGCGTCGGAAAATTTTACCATTAAGTAGTATTGGTAATAATAATTCTTAACAATTAAATTATTATCATAACTATTCTTGATAAAAATTATCTAACTTTTCCAATCAACCATAAATATTTATAAAAATTATCAATTTAATTTTCGTCGAATCATGAGTTTGTTGAAAATTACACGACTAGTAATATTTATCGAATATTCTAAAACAAAAAAATCTATTTACGACAATTAAGATAATACTATTTTTATATTTTAAAATTAAATAATTTTAGCAAGGTATGAATACAATTGATTAAAAAATACAACAATAATTATAAAAACTATTGGTTATACTTTAAGAAATTTTCTTACTACTAAGGTATGACACCTATGTTTTAGTTTCACTTTTAGAGACGGTTTGAATTTGTAATTTTTGTGATTGATGTGTTTGTGTGTTCATAACCAATAACATGCATGTTTATTATGTGTTACAAATTTTTATTAATGATAAGAGTCTTAAGTATGCTTTGTGAAAAGATGCTTATGATTATTAGTGTTTAATAAGTTTAAAAGTAGAGTCTTTTAATAACTTCATTAACATAATAATTATTGTGAAAGAGTCGGAAGATGCTCATTCATTTCATATTTAGTGGTGATTGTGATAGGTCACAAGGTGATCTCATGTCATTGTTGGCCCACTTATACTTTGCAGGGAAAGGGATTCATGTTTGTCTATGAGATACAACACAATTATGATGTCATGAGGTTGATGGCTCACTAGTGATGTCATGTGATTGTTGGTCCATGACCTTATATAGAGGGACGTGATATTCTGGAATCATATGCATTGGCATGTTGGTGACTATTTATATTTTTACAGAATTTGGACGATACCCTCAAATGATGTGGAACCGTTCACTCCTATACTCACTCATGTGATGGAAATGTCACGGGAATTCCTTGATTAAGGATTGCTTACTACCTAGGGTCAGGTCACCAACGAGGCTTCGTATACGAGAAAAGTTATGGCAACGTCATTGCTATGTGGGGTGGCGGGTTATGTTGGGATCACCTAGTAGCGAGCACAACTTCCAGTACCAACTCAAGTTATATTAGAAGCAATTAAAAAGGCCAAATCAGTGATCATGGAGTAGCCATTCTAGAGAGGTGGACCCAAGCACCCCCAACTATACCACCGGTCGTGGAGGATCATGTTATTTCGTCAACTTTTGAGGCCACGAAATCTTCTTAATAGATGATGGGTGTGTGTTCTGTCGATGTCGAGATTTCTTCTCCCGTGGTTGTTTCCACTTCTCCCTCACTAGTGTTGATTCCCAAATCATTCTCGGGGGCAAAGATGGAGATATGTTTTCGTGAGTGAACAATCGATTTCCCCTCAACCGACCCAGAGCTAGTGTAGAAGACAATGATTTTTATGAGATTCTCAGACCTGAGATTTAAGTGGTAATTTTAACTACAAAGGAGTTAGATTCAAAGGATTCATAGGCAAAAGTATCGTCAAGAGAGGTCTTGTCTATTGTGATTTGTATTGTGTGTTGGTGTTGTCCTTGTTATTGTAGTGATTAGTCTATCATTAGTAAGTTGGTTTATAGAGCCTTATGTGCCACTTTTGTAGTGATGTGATTATCATATACTTTTGAATGACATTACTTTGACAATTGACTTTTAGTGGTGATTCTATTTTTCATTTTTTGGGTATCTATGGATGAGTTGAATTCATGGAGCAACATTTATGCAAAGTTGTCTGCCGAGAATCCTCAAAGGTATGAGTGATGGTTAATTCGATCTCGTAGCTCTAAAGTATTTTCAGGTGTATATTTGAGGAGACATATGTTTTAGACTGCTTTTGACGATGGACACCTATGCAATATATTATTATTATTATTATTATTATTATTATTATTATTATTATTATTATTATTATTATTATTATTATTATTATATTTAGAGTTAATATTTGTGAACTTATTTCATAGGATCTTTAAAGTTGAACGATGTGTGAAATTTTGTTAGTTTTATTTAAACTTTAAACGAAAAAAGATTTATAGATATATTTAAAAGAGAGGTGTTTTATGGTATTTTATTTGAGAAATTATTTCGAAATAAAATATGTTTTCTATGTTATAAATCAGGGTGTTAAATTAAGTTTTGAGACTTCTGATATCGAGGTAAACATTCATTATTTTTTTATCAGTTGGGAGGTAGACATTTATTATTTCTTATCATTTGTTTTA
>JBBPBR010000003.1:42718389-42756643 GCA_037974775.1 Cicer pinnatifidum
CAATTAATATTATAAAATAAAATTTATCTGATAATTATTTAAATATAATTATATTTTTATTTATAAATGTCTAAAATGAAGGACATGAGTGTTATTTTCTGCAAATTTGAACACAATTTTTGTGTTTTAAAATGATAGAAAAAAATGATATTTGGAAACCATAATTTAAAGCAATGGATCAATAATATATAAGTGGGTTAGTCGTCAGCTTTGTAACAAAGAGAATAAGAAATATTAAGGCAAAATCCATAAATGGAAGGGATGAAAAAGATAATGTTCAAAAAATTGATATTGTAAAAGTTGGTCACTATTCTGAAATATTTTATTAAATATTTTTATTTAATTATTATATTCCAATATTATTATATAGACATATATTTTTATTTAATTATGTTAACAATATTTTAATTAGGAGATTTTATTTAATTAGGAGGCTTTATTGATTAGTGATCAGATTAATTAATAAAATTAAGTAATAAGGGTTATTAAATTTCTAATTTGATAATCAATCAAATATTTGGGAATAATAGAAATCTTAATTGACCATCAACTTATATATAGTTTATGATCTCCAACTTATATATAGTTTATGATCTCCAATCTACCAAGCACACAACACAACACAACACCTATTCTCCCCATTTGAAGAGTTTTTAGGGCATAAGGGTCTCGGTTGAGAAAAAATCACAAGTCATCAATCTCATCATTCATCTCTCCCTAATCTACAAGTTCAGCCGTTGAGACCATCAAGAGATATTTGATCTAGGTATTCCTAAAACTTCATTTTTGATAAATAAATCAACATGTTGTAGATCTTAAGGTTGTCAAAGTTTATGTTTGTTCTTGATGTTCAGGTACGTGTACATTCGTTTATTAGACTTCATAAGTTGAGTAGTTTTCAACTCTATAAATACTAAAGTCCCACATTGAATAGAAAACATATGGAGTTTTCCTTTTATTACTATATAAAGAGTGTCGAACTCTAGTGAAAATCACACAAAGATGTATGCATTTCCCAACTTTTTATTTTCTCCATCTTCTACTCGATCCATTTATGGGTCACTTCTCCCTTTTTTTTTTTTTGTCTCTTCAATTTTTGAGTGGTAATAATATCATTGTCATTTTAGAGTGGTTTTTGGACGTAGTCCTTTTGATTTTTGTGTTGTAAACCCTTTGATTTTTTAGAGTGGTTTTTGTGTCGTAGTCCCTTCTATTTTTCAGTGGTCCTAATATCACTATCATTTTCGAGATATTTTTATGTTGTAGTCCTTTCGACTTATGAGTAGTCATATTATGAGTGACTTTAACGATCATATTGAGAGTGTAATTATAGAATGGTTTTCTACGGTGAATAATAACTCTGATACATTTTGTCTAGGCTATTTATCTTGGGACTTCATGGTTGATAGTCTTCCTTGCACAATTTGGGCAGTGTTGCGAAACTTCTTAAAGAGAGCAACATAGTCTGCAACCCAGTAATATCTTTGGTGGCATAAATTTATTTTGAAACAGTTTTTTCGAAACTCAAAAACAACAATTTTTAAGATGTTTTTTTCTTCCATATCAACCGAAGAGATTATTGATTCTTCTGTAACTGATTTCAATAAATTGTTTGAGTTTGAGGCAAACAAAAAAGGATAATAAAGCTAAAGAATTAACAAATGAGAGGATAATGATTACTTTTGTAAGAATTATATTCTTAATGGACTTACTGATGATATGTATGACTACTACAATTCCAACAATATTGTGAGCAGACCTCTAGTATCAGAGTATTAGATGACAGATTTGTGGAGGCTTATTCCCATGAAATTAAAAAGATAGCTCATGAGATCATCTCTTAAGATATAACTTTAGATGAAGAATTTCAAATTGTTATTATTATTGACAAACTGCCCCTGCAAGGAAGGATTTCAAAAATCTCTCAGGCATAAAACAAAATAATTTTCTCTAGAGAGTTTGATAGCCTGTCTCTAGAGATAAGAAAAAAATCTTGTTTATGGTTTTCTTTTGATTAAGTCAGGGTTTACTTAATCTCTAGGAACATATTTGTACACCAACTATAAATATGATATTTTTACTGAGAAAGGTCCGCACTGATGGCATGTTTAAATTAAATCTTGAAATTAAGAAAATATCTCATTTTTCTTATATGTTGAATGATTGTCATATTTGGCATGCTAGACTATGTCATATGAACAAAAGTGTGATTTCAAACTTAAGTAATTCATGTTTAATATCAAAATTATCTTTAAATGATTTTGAAAAATGTGATTTTTATAGTCAAGCTAAAATAACAAAGAATTCACATAAATTAGTAATCAGAGAATTTAGTTAGATTTAATATAATACAATATACGTGAACTTGATGGGACTTTAAAGAAACACTATTTTATCACTTTTATTGAGGATTGTTTTGACTATACTTGCGTATATCTCATGAACAATAGAAGTGAAGCGCTTGACATGTTAAGAATCTTTATAACTGAAATTGAAAATCAATTTAGTAAAAAGATTAAAAGGAACCAATTTTGATTCTAGTTTGTTGAATGAGTTTTATAAATTGCATGGAATACATGAAACAACTGCACCATATTCTCCAGTAATGAATGTTAAAGTTGAAAGAAAGAATAAAAGTCTTACTAAACTAGGTGTTGCTATTATGCTTAACTTTGGCGATGCATCTCATTGGTGGGAGAAATTATATTGATTGTTTGTTATGTTTTGAATAGAGTTCCTAAATCTAAAAACAAAACATCTCCTTTTAAAATTTTGAAGAAAAGACAACCAAACTTGTCTTATTTTAGATCTTGGGGTTGTTTGGCTTATGTTAGAATCTCCGATCTCAAGCAAGTTAAACTCATCATTAGAGCCTATGAATGTGTGTTCATTGGGTATGTAGTAAACAACAAATCATATAGGTTTTATGACCTAAATGCAAAAATGATCTTAATGTCAAATAATATTGACATCTATGAAAATCAAATTCCTTTCAAATTAAGAAATAGTGGGGGTAGCGAACCAAGTCACGTTCTTGTGATGAGGAGCACTTAAAGCATTAAATAAGGCGAATAAGTAAGAGAGTCATAGTTGCTAAAGATTATGGGCCCGATTATATGGCTTATACCTTAGAAGAGGATCCTGCAAATCTTCAAGAAGCTTTGTCATCTTTGATTGCAGATTTATGGCAATAAGCTATAAACCATGAGATGAATTCTCTAAAGTCTAACATGACCTAACATTTAGTAGACTTGCCTTTTGGTTGGAAACCGATATGTTGTAAATGAATATTCAAAAGAAACCAAAACCCGATGGAACTGTTGATAAATACAAGGCTTGATTTGTAGCCAAAGGTTTTAGACAAAGAGAGAATATAGATTTCTTCGACACTTTTTCACCGATCACTAGAATTACATCCACTAGGATACTCATTTCACTAGTTATTATTCATAACTTGGTGGTACACCTAAGGGATGTCAAAATGGTTTTATTTTTTTTAAATGGTGATTTGGATGAAGAAATCAATATGGAACAAACTGGAGGTTTTGTGATTCATAGACAAAAAAACAAAGTCTATAAGTTAGATAAATCTTTGTATGTTTTTAAACAAGCTCATAAGCAATTACATGAAAAGTTTAATAACTTGATTATATCGAATAAGTTTAAAGTGAATGAAAGTAACAAATATTTATTACAAATATGAAAATGGTATTGTACTATCATATGTGTCAATATAGACGACCTACTCATATTTGGTTCAAACATGCATGTTGTAAATATTGTGAAATCACTATTGTGTAACAACTTTGATATGAAAGACCTTGGAGAAGTTAGAGTAATCCTTTGAATCAAGATTACAAGGTCGTACAAGGAAATTTCTTTGGATTAGTCTCACTATGTTGAAAAGATAATAAAGAAATATAAATACTTTGACTGTAAACCTGATTGCATACCATATGATCCAAGTGTACAACTTTTCAAGAACACTGGTGAAAGTGTTAGGCAAATTGAATATGCGAGCATCATTGACAACCTCAGGTATGCCATTTATTGTACTAGATCTGACATTGCCTACATTGTGGGACTATTGTCCAAGTTTACTAGTAGACCTAGTATAGAGCATTAACACGATATCGGAAAAGTCATGAGATAACTTAAAAGCACCATGAGTCTCAAATTACATTGTCAAATATTTTATGCCGTCTCTGAAGGATAAAGTGATGCTCATTGGAACACTTTATCAGATGCTCCAAAGCAACTAGTGGCTATATTTTTAGTATAGCTGGTGGTGTTGTGTCTTGGAAATCGAAGAATATACGATATTGGATCAGTCCATTATGGAGTCTCAAATTATAGCATTAGCTATTGCTAGTGAAGAATCAAGTTGGTTGAGTGTGTTAGTGCCATTATGGATCCCTTTATGGGAAAAACCTATACTATTTATGTTGATCCATTGTGGTAGTATCGCAACTATTACAAAGATTGAGAGTCATTAATACAATGGTAAGAGACGACAAATACGTCATAAGAACAACAATGTTAGAGAGTTACTTTCTAAATGAGGTGTTATAGTGGATCATGTACACACTTATGAGAATTTAGCGGATCCTTTGGCAAAAGGATTAACTAGTGAGAAAGTCCTAAATACATCCTAAAGGATGTGACTATTGCCTATAAATCAATGAGTCACTCATGATGGTAACCCGTCCTAAAAGACTAGAGATCCCAAGAATTGGGTACAATAGATAATAACAAATCATAGTGATATGAGATAAATATGCTATTACATTTTAGAGAAGCATGACTCCTGAAGCGACAAAAGGATGGAGGAACAGAAACTCTTAATGAAATCTATACTCTATGTGGAGTGGAGTACGTAACTACAAGAATACTCTTGAAAAGACTCACATATGTGAATGTGGAAGTGGGGTTGCTTCCTTTAAAATTTTGAGGCATAATTCTTAAAGCATTCACTATATTGAAATAGACGTGCAAGATCATTAATACACGAAATTTTAAAAATACAGATTTAAATTTAAGTTTTATTTGGAACAAATTTTAAGTTTGACTTAATTTCCAAATCTTGTGGTTATTTGTTCGATTTTCAAGACCATGTTGCCATAAAATAAGTTTTTTCATATGATTTAGGTAATTTGATTTATTTTTGAAATTGAATCTTTTCAGTTTGATTTATTTATTTTTGGATATCTTGAATACTAATATTAATATTTATGAATAATTATTACCCTTTATGAAATTGGTTGATTTGTAAAATATGGAATCGCAAGATTTATGTGGTTTTCTTTAATGGATTTAAATATAAAATCTATACATTATAATAAAACAAAGTTTATTTTATGGTAAATGTGACATTTGCTACTACTTGTCTATTATAATGTTTTTAGCTATTTTTTTGTCTATTAAATTTAAGAATAACTACTAGTTCATTTTAACCTTGTTGCATGGTCGATATTAAATCGCTTGTTATATATCCAATGTAATAAGTAAAGCAGCAGCAAATTTGTTATTATGATAAACTTTGTTAAATTTGTTCTAATTGAATTGTTCTAACATATATATTAAAATAGAAAAAATAAAACTCTACACAAAAAAAAAAAAAAAAACAGTAGCAAAGTTGTTATTATCATAAATTTTGTTAGATTTGTTATATTAGACACTACTAACAAGCATTTTATCAACAAAAAAATCCCCTAAATTAACCAAAAAAAATTAGAAAAACACACGCCAACCCATTCTTCTTCCTTATGCACGAGCTTCATCCTTCACCCTTCAGCGCTTTCATTCTTCAACCTTCATCCTTCAAAGTGAACTCAGCGTTCATCCTTCAAAATGAATTGGATGAACTTCATCATTCAACACGAACTCATATGAACTTCAGCTTTCAGTCTTCCTAAACTTTGTTTTCACTTTCTCATTCACAATCAATAGGTAAATTTTATTTTCCCTAAATTTCGTTTTCACTCCCTCCTTCACAATAAACACGTATTTCCCTAAATTTTGTTTTTCTCTAAATTTTGTTTTCACTCATGAACTCTACAACATTTAGCGTTGGCGATGAGTTGGTCTCGCGCAATGTTTTTCTACTTTCGTGTTGCAACAAATTTTCTTTGTCTTCCCCTTCAATTTATCAAGAAGCTTTTTTGCCGAGAAGTGTAAATTTCTTTCACCATCGAGAAGTGTGTGAGCAAGTGTTTGTTGTTTTCTTCAATAATTTTCTAATAATTCTTATTTCTTACTTAGCAATCTAAAATTCTTTCATTGTTAATTGTTCTTATTATAAATCTTAGACTAATAATTGTTCTTATTATCAATCTTAGACTAATAATTATTCTTATTATTAATACTTAATCTAAAGTTGCAGAGGATGGAATAATTACTGAGAATTATTGGCTGCAAATGAATGAGATAGAAGAAGAACATCAATCAGAAGAAGAACTACGCGCGCGAAAGCCGTACATAATCGAGCTAGTTGGCGTTGTTTGTGAATTGTGATGGCTATCTTGTATTTATTAGAGGCATTAGGTGTATATTCTTTAAGATTCAACTATATTAGTAATTTTATTGTGTGATTTTTTGTTATGATATAGTTAACATTATCTATTGGAATTTTATTAACTGGAGAGTTATTATGATAGGAAAAGCAGTGAGGGTGAATTCACAGTTGAAATCTCATAAAAGATTTTCTAATGCATTTTCAAGATATTGTAAAGTTGTTGATAATGCTAGAGTGTTTTGCACAAATGGTGTTCGTGTTCCACCAAAGGTAAATAGAAACACTTTTCCTTTCTTGTGATTGATTTTATACTTTACTAGTATTAAAATATTAAGAGGATAAGGAAACACCAATAATTGCATAGATCAAGAATAATCACCTCCAAATGTGTTCTATAACATCATTGTAATACCTTGAAAACGTGAAATGCTTCTATCTGTATGCTTTTACTAGATTCCTGAAGAAAGAAATCAGCAATTTCACTTTAGGGTTTAGGGTTTAGGGTTTAGGGTTTAGGGTTTACTGGATTCCTTTGTAATATGTTGTTTAATCAATGAATGAGGTTATTTAGAAATATTCACTATTAATCATTTGACAATGTGGTATTTGAAGACGACTCTTAGATAGATTATAAGAAAATGGTTTGATTTTATTTTATCATTTGATATAGAAATAGCTTATGCTACAAACATTTAAGTTTATCCAAATTGGCCTTATGGATATGGTAACAAAGTGGTCTGAGAGGTTTTTGTATTTCCTTACCAAAGTTTAATTAGTTTTCTATATGTATTTAGTGCGCTTTTGATTTGTATGTTCTTCTGTAGTTAGTAGATGCTTCAACTTTAAAGAGAGAGGTTGTCGAGGGGGTTGATCTCATGGTTGTAAGGGAACTAACTGGAGGTCTAGTGTTCACATTTTGGTTTCAGTATATCGGATTATTTAAAGAAACCACAATGTCTCATATGATTCTAATATTCAAAATTTTGAATATTAACTCTTCATTCATTTCATTTGATTTGTTAATATTGGAAGCTAATTCACCTAACTCAGTCTTGATGTTGCTTTGTTTGTTGTTCATGTATCTATTTTGGAAAACGTAGGGGCTTTGGTACTAATGTACATGGCGAAGAGATTGGTTTTAACACTGAGATTTACGTTGCACACGAGGTATCTTGCTATTACAAAATGGTATTATAATGAACGAAGTATGAAATTTAGTTAAATTTTGAATATGACTTGTTAGATTGGTTCAGATTTAATCAATCTAATAAATCAATTTCAAATTTGACTTATTAAATTGAGAAAGAAATACAATATGAGTATTTATAATAGACTACCAACAAAATAGTTATAACAACCCAAAAATAAAGGCATAATAAAACTAACTAATATAAAACTAACATCCCCCTCAAGATGGAGAATGTAGGTTATGAATTCCCAGCTTGTTAAGAATTGAATGTTGTAGGTTCAAGGGACTTAGTAAAAAAATTTGCCAACATATTTGATGAAGATATGGGAAAGAGTTGGAACAATCTAGCTTGCAGGTTGTCCCGAACAATGTTTTTTAGATTTTTGTTTTAACAAATGACCAAAACGATTAATCCACTAATTCGAATTTCAGACCTATCACATATTTTATCAATGAGTTTAATTTCTAAGTTGTGATTCTATTATTATTTGACTATAGAATTGATCAAACAAGTGTAATCAATCATATGTGAATTCAATTTCTTTGACTGGATTAAGCATCACAATCATCGAAATATTATACTTAACGATCAAGCGTCGCAAAATTATAATTCAAATAAATTAGAAACCAAAACCAATTTTTGTCAAATGAATTTAATTGATCCTATTGAAATTCAATTTAAGCAATCAGAATATCAATATAATCAAATAAATAGAAATAAAAGGATGATTAAAATAAAAAGTGTGTATATCTATTCTCAATCTCAATCCGAAAATTTCATGTCCCCGAAAGGAACGAAAATTTTCAATATATAGTAAAGTTCGGCATTGGAACTTTATTCCAACACAAAAGTTGTAGCTCTAATTTTTAGCTTTTCAACACCTGATCGCATGCGCCAATCTGATATCCAAAGCTCAAGTTATGGCCTATAGAGCGAGCAAGGGTCAAGATGCAAATAATAAAATTATAATTTAATTTCAACCCAAAGTTTAGAAACAAGCTAAAAAATTATTCTAAATTATAAAGAGCTTTCCAAAATACCAAGCTAAAAAACTAGAAATATGTGCGCAAATGTTATGATCAAATTCCCCCACACTTAAACTTTTGCACTATGAGCAAAGCAATGCATGTGATTCCAAATATTCTCATGATTGGAAAGTGGTGAGAGAAAAAATATTTCTAGCTTAAGGCAATCATGAATAATTTTTTATCACAACCAAGGCAAACAAGAGGACAAATTAACTAAAGAATGAATCATAAGTGATAGAGTCCTCCCAAGATATAAAATTCTCTCAACCACTCAAAGTGTTTGGGCTAATTTTTTCACTCAAGGCACATCATGAAAGCTAATACTACCATTGACTTGACAAGCCTCTAACATCTATATTTGAAACACATGTACATAATGATCAAAATATTCTTCAGGTTGTAACGTGGCCAAGCTGAGGGTGAGATAATCCTAAGATGACTATGGCTGAAAATCAAAGAGGATAAAGGAGTAATGATTAAGAGAGAAAAACAACATTAAGAAGTAACTCAACAAAATATCATTGACTTTTATTCTTACATTCTCTTTACTCACAACACAATCATTTTCCTCATTTATTCCTCATTATATATATATATATATATATATATATATATATATATATATATATATATATATATATATATATATATTTCTTTTTATTTTTTTTATTTTTTATAAACCTTAAATTTAAACAAACAAGTTGAGCACCCCCACACTTATTTTAGGGAAGACTCTTTTATCTCCCATGATTGGGTCAATTCATTGTTTTTCACTTTTAGAATTGTAATGAGATATATAACAAAAAATGGGATAACTAAGTTCAAATGGGCTTAAACAAATGGATAATTGTAGGGTAAGTTTATTTGACTAGTAGCTTAACAAGAAATAAATGCCTAGATCATTTCAATATATGCATGTGGACAAGAGTCAAGTCAAGTTCTAGCATAACTAGCAATCACGAGTAAGATAACAAACACACAAGAAAAAGAAAAAAATGTTAATGACCTATCACAAATGATACACAAATTATCATTTTATCCAACTTATTTTACCAAGAATGCAAAAATACTATCCAATCATGCCAATCCAAACAACCTCACAACATTTACAACCACAAAATCTAATGAAAAAGTATGCAATGCAATGCCCATTTTTATTTATTTATTATTTTTTTTAATATAACAAATAAAATCCTAAATAATATCCCTCAGACTTAAATTACACATTATCCTCAATGAAAGTAACAAGTATAAAATAAGAGTAAAGAAAGGGAGCTCCTTGTTTAAACTTCAATGTAGGTGGACTTTTCCAAGGAAAGTTCTTCTATAGTAGCATCTTCAAGCATAGAGCCCTCATGGAATAGCTTGAGGCGTTGTCCGTTTACTTTGAACACTTTCTCAGTGTTTTCACTTTTCATTTCCACTGCACCATGAGGAAAAATATTAGTAACAAAATGGCCAATCCACTTGGATCGAAGTTTCCCAGCCATAACTTTCAGACGAGAGTTGAACAATAAAACTTTTTGTCCAATGGAAATTTCTTCCTATAAATAATCTTATCATGAAAGTACTTATTTTTCTCCTTATAGACCTGAGAGGTCTCATAAGCTTCAAGTATAAGCTCTTCAAGTTGTTGCAATTGAAGCTTTCTCTCCAAACCTGCTTTCTCCATCTCAAGGTTACAACTCTTGACTGCCCAATAAGCACGGTGCTCTATTTCCACTGGGAGGTGGCATACCTTGCCAAACACAAGTCGATAAGCGGACGTCCCTATTGGTGTTTTGTAGGCTCCAGTCTTTCCTGTTTGGCTGCACCATCTTTTCTAAGATCTGTTTGATTTCCTTATTTGAGATTTCAGTTTTCCCATTAGTCTGGGGACGTAAGGTGTAGAAACTTTGTGCACAACCTTATACTTTCGAAGCAAAGTGATCATAGTGCGGTTGCAAAAATAAGTGCCTTGATCAATTATGATGGCCCGAGGTATTCCTAACCTGCAAAAAATATTTGATCTGATAAAACCTGCAACAACTTTATAATCATTAGTCCTAGTGGGTATTGCTTCCACCTCCTTTGAAACATGATCAATATCTAGTAAAATGTAGACAAAACAAAAAGATACAAGGAAATGACACATAAATTCAATTCCCCACACATGAAATACTTAACAAAAAAGTATAGATTTTTTAGGCATCTCACTCCTACGAGTGATTGTTGCTCCAACTATTTGGCACTGTTCACAACATTTGTAAGTCTAAAAAGCATCTTTGAACAAAGTGGGCCAAAAGAAACCCGACTTTAAGACTTTTCTTCTTGTCCATTGAGGACCAAAATGTTCCCCAACTTGAGAGGCATGACAAAAATAAAGAATTTATTGAGTCTCATGGTGGGAAACAAATCACCTAATCACCTGGTCACTATAGAATTTCCATATATATGGATCATGCCACACATAGTATTTTGTATCACTTTTAAGTTTGTGTATTTGTGTTCTGGATGCATTTGTAGGAAGGACTCCAGCAACTAGATAATTAACTAAATTAGCAAACCAAGGAGTTACCTCACACAACTATAGTAGTTGCTCATTATGGGAAGTCATCTTGAATGGGGATGGGGTCATTATCCATTTCTATTCGGCTCAAATGATCTGCCACCAAATTTTCAGCTCCACTCTTATCTTTAATCTCTAATTCAAATTCTTGGAGTAATAACATCCACCAGATCAATCTCGATTTTGCTTATGGTTTCTTCAAGAAGAACTTCAAAGCTACAAGGTCAGTAAAAACAACTACCTTAGAACCTAGCAAATATGATCTAAACTTATCAAGTGCAAAAACAATAGCTAAAAGTTCCTTTTTAGTGGTAGTATAATTAGTCTGTGCAAAATCTAAAGTCCTAGAAACATGATAAATAACATAGGCAGTCATACCAACCCTTTATGCAAGGACTGCTCCCACTGCATAATAAGATGCATCACACATAATTTCAAAAGGGAAGGTCCAATTGGATGGATGAATTATGGGAGTAGAGGTCAGTACTGTCTTTAAGCAATCAACCGCCTTCTTGCATTTGTCATCAAAGGTGAAACTGGCATCTTTTTGCAGCAAATTTGACAACGGAAGAGCTATCTTGCTGAAATCCTTGATAAAGCGCTTGTAACAACCTGCATGGCCAAGAAAAGAACGAATCTCGCGGATGCAAGATGGGTAATACAAATTAGAAATCACATCAATTTTGGCAGGATCCACTTCAATCCCATTTTTAGAGATCACATGTCCCAAAACTATGCCTTGGTCAACCATAAAATGACATTTTTCATAATTCAGCACAAGGTTAGTTTCAATACATCTATGAAAAACTTTATCTAAATTATTCAAACATGCATCAAATGAGGAACCATACACAGTAAAATCATCCATGAAAAGTTCTATACAATTTTCTATCAAATCAATGAAAATACTAATCATGCAGCGTTGGAAAATGTCAGGAGCATTGTATAGGCCAAATGGCATCCTCCTATAGGCAAATATGCCGAAAGGGCAAGTGAACGAGGTCTTTTCTTGGTTCTCTGGTGCAATATGGATCTGAAAATAATCAGAAAAACCATCAAGAAAACAATAATGTGACTTACCAGCCAACCGTTCAAGCATCTGATCAATGAATGTAAAAGGAAATGATCCTTTCTAGTTCCCTGGTTTAGTCTCTTGTAATCGATGCATACCCTCTAGATTTTCTGCACTCATGTGGAGATAAGTTCATTATTTTCATTTTTAACCATTGTGAGTCTAGTTTTTTTAGGGACTACCTGCACCAGAATCACCCACTAACTATCAAAGATGGGGTATATAATGCATGCTTGCAAGAGCTTGGTCACTTCTTTTTTTACAACATCCAGAATTAATGGGTTAAGTCGCTTTTGGGGTTGTCTGACTGATTTTACCCCATCCTCCAATAGTATCCTAATGCTAGGAATATCAGTCAAGGTCCATCCAATTGTCTTCTTGTGTTTTCTCAAAATCTGCAACAGCTTCTCTTCCTGTTAATCTTCAAGTTTGGCTGAAATAATCACAAGTAACTTGTCACTTCCTTCTAAATATGCAAATTTCAAATTTTCAAAAAGTGGTTTAAGCTCTAGAGTCGGTGGCTATTCAATGGAGGGTACAACACTAGTGGCTGAAGTTAAGTCTGTAAAACCAATTATGTTAGTAGAAATATCAATATTAGCACAATGATCAACCTACAAAGCAATTTCAATCTCAGTACAATTGAGTACAATGATCAACCTACAGAGCACAATTGAGTATCTGTATAGAATTCACAAGTATTAGTATCATCAAAACTAGACAATGAAGGAAAATTAGTAGCAAACATATCGGGGTAAGTGTCATCAACCAAATCAGCAAGCAATTCAATTTGAAAAATAGAATGCTCTTCCATCGGGTGTTTCATAGCATCAAAGATGTTAAACTTTACAATGTTGTCACCAAATTTCATGGATAGAGTTCCAGCATGTACATCAATTTTTGTTCTAGCAGTTTTCAAGAACAGTCTACTTAAGATGATAGGAGCCCTGTTGGACTTATTCTCTCACTCTCCCTCCATGTCCAGAATGTAAAAATCTGCAAGAAATATCAATTCATTAACTCGAACAAATACATTCTCTACAGGTTCAACAGGACGAGCATTAGTCCTGTTTGCCAATTGAATGGTAACACTTGTACTCTATGAAGGTCCAAGAGCAAGAGAGTTAAAAATAGATGTAGACATAACATTAATGGAAGCTCCTAAATCTAACATAGCATTTTCAAATTGACTATTGCCTATGGTACACAGAATGGAAAAAGTTCCTGGATCTTTGCATTTCTGAGTCATAGGCTGAATAAGGGCTGAAACATTTCGTCCCATGTTTACTCTTTCATTACTTTTTAACCTTCTCTTATGTGTGCAACACTCTTTTAGAAATTTTGCATGTCTTGGAATCTATTTAACTGCTTCAAGGAGGGGAATATTCACTTCCACACCTTCCTAAATGTATCCAGGATCTCCATGTCCCTATATGCCTCTTCCATTTTCTTAGTCTTCATTTCCCTTTGAGGAAAAGGAAGTGGTATATTTTCCTCAACGTCTACAGTTTCAGGTATCAAAGTGTCCTCAACAACCTTGTTATTTTTCACAGCAGTTTCAAGTACCTTTGGTATTTCAATAGCTTTCCTGGACCTCAATGTAATTGCACTAACATTGGGAGCATTTGTATTTACTATTGAATGTGCAGAAAATTAGTTTGACCCTTGAGTCTGCAATTCATTAATTTAAGTGGCTAGCTAACCAATCTTTGTTTCCAAATTTTGAATGTTGAAATTGGAGATTCTGGACAGCCATCTATTTAACGAGGTCCTCTAATGAAGGTGCATTGTTTTGCTGTTGTGGAATATTTTGTTGTTGTTGCTGCCTAGGTTATTGTTGTGCAGATGAATTCCTCCATCTCAGGTTGGGATGGTTTCTCCAACCAAGATTGTACGTTTTAGATGACAGATCATAGTTGGCTTGAGGATTGTATATATTTGTATATGCTTGAGGAGGATAACAATTGGATCTTCTTGCAATGTAGGACACGAATCTGTAGGATGCTCTAGAGAAGTGAAAATACCACAGACCACTGCTTGGGTTTTACCTATTGACAATGTTTTTACTAAAGATGTAAGATCATCAAGTTTGCTTTCTAAATTCTTGTGGAAAGAAGCTTGAATTTCATTCGCACCCCTTGTCAACACTATTGAATTGCTTCTAGTTATAAACTATTGAGAATTAATGGACATGTTCTCAATCAAAGCCTTTGCCGCTTTTGGGGTCTTATCGACAAGTCCTCCCCCACTAGCAGCATCCAAAATGCTTTTATCCATAGGTATCAAGTCTTCATAAAAATATTGGATGAGCAATTTTTCAGAAATCTGGTGATGAGGACAGCTAGACACTAAAATCTTGAATCTCTCCCAATACTCATGTAATGACTCCCTGTCAATCTGCCTCATGCCACCTATGTCTTTTCTGATTGAAGCAGCTCTTGAGGCAGGGAATAATTTTTCTAGAAATGATTTCTTGAGATCATTCCAACTTGTAACATAACCTGGTTGAAGGTAGTATAACCAGTCCTTGGCAGCATCTTGGAGTGAAAATGGAAAGGCTCTAACCTTAATGTGACCTTATGTGACTCCTTGAGGCTTCATGGAAGAACACACAACATGGAATTCATTCAAGTGTTTGTGGGAATCATCACCTGCAAGACCATTAAACTTTGAAAGCAAGTGTATTAAATCAGATTTAAGTTCAAATGGTACAATAACTTTAGGATATGTGATACATAATGCATTACAAGTGACATTAGGTGCAGCAAGTTGTCCTAAGGTTCTATTATTCGCATCATCCATATTTTGCAGCAAGTTGTTACTTTTATTATCTAACTCTGACTCTGGCCCGTTAGCACTAGCAGCTCTATTAAGTCTACGACGTAAATGAAATGTTCTATCTATTTCAGGGTCAATGGAATACAAATTTACTGAACTAGCCCTAGTCATGCATCATCATAACAATGCAACGCAAAATCATAATTTTGAAAATTCCAACAATGTCCCTATCGCTAAAATTGAAGTAAAAAATCGAAAACCGTATCGAATAAAATCCAAAATATTTAACAATAGCACCAAAATTTTCTAAAAATCAAATAAAGGCAACACAAATTTTTTTGGAATTTTTGGAGAATATGAAAAATTCAAAAATTTGAAAAAGGGTCTAAACGAAGGAATTTGGGACTTTGAGCGCCATTTAGGGGAGTCCTGTTCCTTGAAAAAAAAGGTCTAAATGAAGAAATTTGCCTTCTAGGGGAGTCCTGTTCCTTGATTTTTTCCTGATTTTCTAGCAAAATTTCTAGGCAATCTGAGACAATCGCCTGAAACTGTGTTTTTTTTTACTAACATCGTGTCTACGAGCTAGCAACAAGCCTATACGACCTGTAGACAAACAAAACACGACGAAACAATTATTAGGATGGTTAGTAATACTCTAAAATTGGTTAATATTGTTATGAGAGAGTCCCAGAAAAATGTGCTAATTTGATCCGTTGTCGCACATCGGTCAAATACAATTAATAAAATGTAAATAGAGGTAATAACTCGAGTCGTTTCACAAGAACTTCTGATATAATAATATTAACCAAATTGAAAGTTGAAATTAGAAAGGGTTTTTTTTTTGGATTTTTGTTTTTATAATGAGCAAAACGATTAATTCATTGATTCGAGTTTCAAACCTATCACATATTATATCGATGAGTTTAATTTCTAATTTATGATTCTACTCTTATTTGACTCTAGAAATGATCAAACAAGCGTAATAAATCTAATATGAATTCGATTTTTTTTACTAGATTAAGCATCACAGTCATCGAATTATTACAATTAACGGTCAAGCATCGCAAAATTATAATTCAATTAAATTAAAAACTGAAACCAAATTATGTCAAATGAATTTAATCGATCATATTGAAATTCAATTTAAGCAATCAGAATATCAATATAATCAAATAAACAGAAAAGAATCATGAAGCGAAATTGACAATATAACCAAAATCTCAATGTGTTGATGAAACTCTTAGCTCGTGGATTAATCTTATGAAATTAAAATAAAAAGTGTGTATATCTATTCTCAATTTGAATCTGAAAATTTCATGTCCCAGAAAGGAAAGAAAATTCTCAATATATAGTACTCAATTTTGGGCTTTAAAGATAAGTGGTCCGCTATTTAAAATTATTACAAAAGTCCAGATTACAAAATCTGCAATTTAGGCCCAATACAGTTCGGCATCAAGATTTTATTCGAACACAAAAGTTGTAGCTCTGATTTTTAGCTTTCCAAAGTTTGCTCGCATGCGCCAATCCGATATTCAGAGCTCAAGTTATGGCCTATAGAGTGAGCAAGGGTCAAAATGCAAATAATAAAATTATAATTTAATTTCGACCCAAAGTTTATAAACAATCTAAAAAATTATTCTAAGCTATAAAGAGTATTTAAAATACCAAACTAAAAAACTAGAAACATGTGCACAAATGCTATGATCAGTAATGTAACACGAATTGGTTTAATTTCATGAAAAGTAATAAAAAATTTGGAATTACAAGTGACATGGTCAGTAGCGCAAGTGTGAAGAATCCAATAGTTTGGAGAGATATTACCTAAAGCAGAATTATGTTGATTAGAGGAAACTCCAGCAATTTGAGAAACTTGATTTGTAGGTTGACATTGATTTTCAAAAGAGGAAGCAAATTGTTGAAGTAAATGTTTGAGTTGATTAATTTGGTCAGCAGTGAATTGAGAGACATTACATTCAAGTGGATTGGATTTTGGAGAACTATGATCGTTAGGAGTAGACTTATAATCATCATCAGTAATTGAAGAATTAATAGATTTGGTGTTCTTGTATTCAGGAGAATATCTAGATAGAAAACCATGTTTAAAATAACAATGTTCAACAGTGTGTCCTAGCCTATTGCAAAAATTACATTGTCGTTGAGGAACTCCACCTCTTCCCCGACTAGATCCGCGACCTTTACCATGACCTGAACCATTTCTAGGATTAGCATTAGAAGTACCATTGATGGAAGAGTTCATTAAAACCTTAGCATCAACAGAAGGACCACTAATCTGTCGTTCTTGCTGTAAAATTAAAGAAAATGTTGTGGTTATATCAGGTACAGGATCCATCATCAAAATCTGGGTTTTTACTGTATTAAAATTGTCATTGAGGCCCTTTAAAAAACAAGTAAGGGCTTCACATGATCGATAACCTAAGACTAGTTTTTGTAAACTAAACTTAGATGAAGCAGAGCAAGAACAATCGGCGATGGATCGTAAAACCCCTAACTCCCCCCAAAGAATACTTCATGCAGTAAAGAAATCAGATATTGATTTATCACCCTATTTAATGGAGTGTAAATCTTAAAGAAGAGCAGAAAAACAAAAAAAGGTCTCCTTTAGAAAATCGATTCTTTAGATGATCCCATAAACTTTTTGAATTCTCAATATGTATTGTACTTTGAGCAATAAAAGGAGAAAGAGTACGAGTAATCCAAGAAATTACCATCATATTGCAGCGCTCCCAAGAATCAAATAATGCATCGTTCTCTATCGGCATCAATAACTTGTTGTTGATGAATTTCTCTTTGTTCTTGGAGATCAACACATGTTTCATCAAACGGCTCCAGTTGTAATAGTTTGGCCCTCGTAAAGTTTGATTTATATATAATGCACCTGGATTTTCGCTAGGATGAAGGTAATACGGCGATGTTGGATTTCGCGATGCATCTTGAGAAATAGTTGCAGAGGTGGTAGAGGATGAATTGTCATCAAGACCTGCCATTGAAGAGGTTGGCGAAGGAAAAGAGAGAAAAAGAATGGAAGAAACAAGAATAGAAAGAAGAGGAATGAAGGTGCGGTTTTGTGTTTGCAATTTTAGGGTAAAGAACTTTCCATTGAAGATGCATTGCTCTATTTGGAATTTTGAGTTTTTTTTTTAATTTTGAGATTTTGACAAAATTGAGTTTAAAAGTAGAATAGAGAAAGAAAAGGAAACTTATGATACCATAATAAATATTATTTTACTGAATATACATCATTTTATTAAATTAAGAAAAAAATACAATATGAGTATTTATAATAGACTACCAACAAAATAGTTATAACAACTCAAAAATAAAAATATAATAAAACTAACAAATATAAAACTAATATTTTAAATAAATTTCACGAGCTTGGTAATGGAATAATATGTGAAATAATAATAGTAAGAAATACATCCAAAAAGCCTACAAAGAATAAGAAAGGTTGCCTCATTGCAACAAAAGAAAAATTACCTCTGAAAGCAAAAAACATAAAGGTTGCCTTAAAAAAACGTTGCCTTCAATAATATGAGAATAGCAAATGCAATTTCAATTGAAAATCAATTAACATACAAATATGTATTTCAATTGAAAATTCTAGGCAATGGGAAATCAAAATATAAAGAATGATATATGATATAGTAAGCGATTGAATGATATGCATTCCATTTGGTGTATTGATATTTATGAAAACAATTGTAAAATAAATATATGATGTAATTAAGTCTATTTCCTTAGCTACTTCAAAAGGAGAAAATGGGTTGTCTTTTATGTAGTTACAACCATACACTAAAAGGTATCTTAATGACTTGCAAACACACTTATGCAACTCCATTGAATCCATCCATTGTCGGTCAAACAAAGTTTGACATAATATCAGTAAGATGAATGAATTCTATACGCCTCAAGATGTACTTAAACTCATCTATTCATTTATACATCCATTGTACTGCATCATTTTATAAGCCTCAATTGTATTTCCTCCAAATTTACTTTTTTGGCTTTCTGCCCAACCACAACATAAATGTTCTATTTTGATAAATAATTTTAATAACTATAATCTGTGTTTCATTGTCAATGGTTATCAATTGTATTATAGTCTTTTAATTTAGATATCAATTTGCAGCAAAACAAATAAAAAATTTCTCATGCGTCGCACGGGTACTCACACTAGTTCATATAGAATTAAAGTTTTGATTTGAAATTTAATATTTGATTTATGGCATGATTGTAAAGTCTCATTATATTATTATCAGATCTTAGATAATATGATCTTTTTTTTATGATGCTATTTGGATTATATTATTATACTCACATTAAGTGATGTCAATTAGTCTATCGACTATTAAGCCACATATTAAAGAGATTTAGACTACATTTATGAGCAGTGCCTTGTAAACATAAGATGTTTCTAATTTAATTTAATAAATTAATTTATCTAGTAATTTTGGTAAAGTTGGTTGAAATAAGTTGTACAAAGCAATCTCTTTTGCGGAAATTTTACTTAACCAAAACTACAAAAGATGTAATATAAAATTATCCATGTGAGTTATCATCGGCCCGACAGAAGGCACAACTTTGTTAGAAACCTTTGCTGCGTAGATTTGGCTCAATAAGAATCACAGAAGATGCAATATAGAATTATTCATATGAGTTGTTAAGGTTGGTCAAAAGGCAAACACAAGAACAATATTTCATCATTGCATTGAGAGTACCGTTTGTAGTTAATTCATGCAGTCAAAAGATTGTGAATTAATGGTGTGTTTGGTATTTTATTTTAGTGTTTTAATTTACAAATAGAGATAAATAGAGCACATCTTTATAATTAATTTTTTGATATGCCTACTAAGTGTAATTCAATTATTCAATTATTTGACTAACTTTTATTTACACCTATGATGGTAAACATGTGACAATTATAAGGATTTCTTGTTTAACAATGTTAATTGTTAGTGTTTGATATTTGTAATAAAATACCACTAACAATTATTGTTATTGTTTAAAGACTTTATATTAATGTTGAATTAGATATTTTCGTGAACACATTCATTTTTTCTCTTTAAACTAATTTAGTTGATGTATTTGCTATTTTTTTTTTCTTTCCTAAAAGCAATAAGTTTTAGGATAAAGAACAAAATCAGTATTGTTCTCGGATCTAGACTTTGTATAAGGATGTAGAAAACTAATTCTTTCACAATTTAGTATTTTTGAATGGAAAATTAAGTGTGGAAAGTGAGTTATTTTCCAAATCTCATAGGTATAAAGCATTGTATTGCAAAGATATTGAAGGTGTTAATTAAGGTGACATGTTTGTCATTTTATTTGTTTAATCTCAACACCCTCAAGAACTAGATAACCACGTGTCATAAGCGATTGACCGTAAAAAGAAATTCTTTTTTGGTATTTTTGAAATACTCTATTTGGATAGTCATGACAAAAGATGGATGTCAATATAGTGTTTTTTAATGTCAACATAACGAAACAATATAGTGCAAACTAAAAGTTACTTTATGTTTATAGACACAAAATAAATTATTGATAAATTAATGTAATCCTTCGATGAGTTAATCTATAAGTCTCATTAATAATATCATAGTTTATATGGTAATTATCTCATTTGTTTTTTTAGATTACTATTGTAGAGAAATTGTGGATATTACAAGATCAGGAGGACCAAAGTTATAATCTTAGTAGAATGCATCGATTTTATTTTACTTAGTCATCAATGATATAGACTTATTGTATGAAACCAAGATATCTCTAAAAAATGTTTAGTGATGTAAAATCTTTAAGACGCCCTTTTTTGTATGAAACATTATGATACTTAGAGATTATTTTTACAGCATCATTTAGTTATAAAAAAAGAATTATATCAATAAAATTATAAATAAACTCAATGCAAAAGACAATATGCTGATACCCTCAATCACTAAAGAGATATTATTTTAATCTAAATTTCTTACCTATAAAAAACATAGAAATTCATAAAAATCATTTAATATAGAAATTTTTTATCTAAATTATTTATAGCATTCATAAATAAATTATATAATAAGATTATTTGATAGATACTTGAGAACCTCGTGTTTAAATTGCTTACAAAAGTAACTATAAGTATGTTTGACTTTGATCTTTTAGACGTCTATATAAAGTGGAAAAATTAATTTAAAAAATGGTTGATTTATTTATGTCACTTGGTTGCATATAGTAAAAGATATTGAAAGACTAATGAAGGTATACTGTGACATAAGTCAACTGTAAAGTGTTTCAATAAATTTTTATAAACTGTATTAATATACCTGTTATTGTGGTTGAAGAATAGAACATATAGAGATAGACGTTATGCTAGCTGACCCACAAATAAAATACTTGGCACCTAAAGTCTTTTGTGTGGTTGTTATCATTTAGGATGTCTTGGATTAGTGAGAATCTTTGTTCATTTACGTTTTTACATTCTATACTCTTAGAATAGATATCGACTTTATGTTGTGATTTTCTTTAGAAATAAAATTTATGAGGTTATTATTATTATTATTATTATTATTATTATTATTATTATTATTATTATTATTATTATTATTATTATAACTGCTTATATATCATGTGTTCAAATATTAAATTTGCACCTAAGAAACTTCGGTAGGACCAGTTGAAAATATGCATGATATAGAGATCCTATTGCATGAAATTTTTATGTCACTCATCCAATCTATCTCATCAAGTGCTTTGATGTGGTGGTCGTCAAGTCATTGTGATTTCATTATTAATGTATAAGATGGACCAAATTGCAAAAACAAAATCTAAAGATAAATAGTATTTGAATGCATGCCTAAAGAATTTTTGATATAATTATTAAGATATTTTATCCAAGTAACAGATTGTTGGAATATTTTATTAATTATTTTTATTTTGTTATTATATTCTAATATTATTATGCGGTCACATATCTTTATTTAATTATATTAACTATTTATCAATTAGGAGCTGATAAACTCTAATTTAATGCATTTTTTAAATATCTTTTGGGTTATTTTTAGGGAATCTATATGTTATTATATAAATTTCTAAATTAACCAACTCGATGTTATGTAGAGAAGATGAAGAGATGAAATCAATATATTCAATAAAATAAAATATGAAAATATACACTACGTGAAAAATGTCATTTAATAGCACTCCTTTTACAGCGCTTACTAAATACACGAGCTGTTGTAAATATATTTTAAAAATAACGGAGCCTATCACACCGCTTTTTAGACAAGCGCTGTGAAAAAAGCGTTGTTGTAGGGTCATACAGCGTTTGTGCATAATGTTTATAAGGCTTTTACAGCGCTTGTACACAAGCGCCGTAAACTGAAGCGCCCTCACGTATTGTTTTACAACGCTTTTTTTACAAGCGTTGTAAAAGACATGCGCTTTCAAATAATTAAATTACCTATTACAGCGCTTTTTTTACAAGTGCTGTAAACGACATGCGCTTAAAAATAATTAAATTACCTATTACATTCACTTTAAATAAAAATCATTTACTTTTAAATAAATAAAAACAAATTTACGAACCCTCGTCACTTCTACTCTGGAAACCCCCATATCCTCTACGTATTATGCAGCCATCTACGTTGTCTCAGGTATTTATTAATTTGTTTTTGTCAAAAAATCTTTAGTTTTTTAATAATTGAAAACTAATAAATTGTTATACATTAAATCTTTTTTTTTTTTGAAATTTATTGATTTGTTCTGTTTTGAAATCTTTTCTGTTTTGAAATTGTTATTAGATATGTTGATATTAGATATGTTGATATTGGTTTCTTTTTTAAATTTGTTGATATGTTCAGTAGCTTATTATTTTTGTAACTGCATTTATATAGGTCATATAATATGGATCGGAAATCGATGTCTGTCAATCGATTGTCAAAAGAGTATGAAAATGGAGTGAAGGAGTTTGTTGAGTTTGCAGTGAAGAATGCAAAAGATCCAAATAGAGTCATTTGTCCTTGTTTAAAATGTTGTTTTGGAAAACGCGTTAGAGAAGATGAATTGGAAGGGCATTTAGTATGTAATGGAATTAATCAAAGCTACATATGTTGGATAAGACATGGTGAGAAAAAAAAAAGGAAACATTAATTTTGAGAATAGTTCGACATATGCTTCAACTGACTTCGATACAGATACATATGAGCCGGACCGAGTTGAGGAGATTGCAAAAGCAGTTGAAGAAGATCTTCGAGATTGTCCTAAAATATTTTAGAGTTTGTTGAGTGATGCAGAGAAACCATTATATAATGGTTGTACTAAATTCACAAGACTGTCGGCGATATTAAAGTTGTACAACTTAAAAGCGAGTAATGGATTATCTGATAAAAGCTTCATAGAATTATTAATACTCTTAAAAGATATGTTGCCAAATGATAATGAGCTTCCTAGTCGAACCTATGAGGCTAAACGGATTTTGTGCTCTATTGGCATGAGTTACGAAAGGATTCATGCGTGTCCTAACGATTGCATTTTATTTCGAAACGAATATGAATTACTTAAGGCGTGTCCGAAATGCAATGTCTCTCGATATAAGAAGAAAGAATCTACTCCAGCAAAAGTCGTGTGGTATTTTCCTATAACACCAAGATTTAGGCGCATGTATCGCAGTGAAGAAGATTCAAAACACTTAACATGACATGCAGATGAAAGAATTAGAGATGGAATGTTTCGACACCCTGCAGATTCCCCATAATGGGCAAAAATTGATCACGAGTATCCTGAATTCGGGATAGAGTCAAGAAATCTAAGACTTGCACTTTCTACTAATGGAATGATTCCACATGGTCTTCAAAGCATCTCACACAGCACGTGGCCTGTGATTTTGTTGATTTATAACCGACCTCCATGGTTATGTATGAAGCGTAAGTTTATGACGTTGTCTCTGTTAATTTCTGGACCCAAACAACCGAGAAATGATATCGACGTATATTTGACTCCTTTAATTGAAGATTTAAAAATTATGTGGGAGACGGGTGTGGAAGTTTATGATGGGTATAAGAAAGAATGTTTCAATTTGAGGGCTGTGTTGTTCGGCACAATTAATGATTTTCCAGCATATGGTAATTTATCAGGATATAGCATTAAAGGTCAGTGTGCATGTCCTATATGTGAAGAGAGTACAAATTGGATGCGGTTGAAACATTGTAAGAAGAATGTGTTTCTTGGACATCGTAGATTTTTACCTTATAGTCATCAGTATCGTGGGTGGAGAAATGTATTCAATGGAAAATCAGAGGAAGGTAAAGCTCCTTTAGCACCGACTGGATATCAAATACTTGAAAAAATACAAGGTTTGACCAATAAATTTGGCAAACCTTTTGCGGGAGAGCTGGTCAAAACTAGGTGGAAGAAAAAGTCAACTTTCTTTGAATTGTCATATTGGAAGTCATTGTATATAAGACATTTTCTAGATGTGATGCATATTGAAAAAAATGTATTTGATAGTGTTATTGGTACGTTACTCAATGTTCCAGGAAAGTCTAAAGATGGCTTCAATGCAAGATTGGACTTGGTCGATATGGGAATAAGAAATGAATTAGGTCCCGTAAAGAAAGGAAATCGCACATATCTACCTCCAGTCGCTCATGCTCTATCTAGAAAGGGAAAAAAATTTATGTAAATTTCTACACGAAGTTAAAGTTCCAGAAGGGTACTCTTCAAACATTAAAAATTTGGTTTGTATGAAAGACCTCAAGTTAAAAGGTTTGAAGACCCATGATTGTCATATTCTAATGGAGCATTTGCTACCAATAGGTATACGTTCCATTTTGCCTGAAAAAGTTCGACGAGCCTTAACTAGATTATGTTTCTTCTTCAGGGAAATTTGTAGTAAAGTGATTGACCTTCAAAAATTACCGACATTGCAGAGGGAAATTGTTGTTACTTTGTGTGAGCTTGAAATGTATTTCTCACCCTCGTTTTTTGATATAATGGTTCACCTTACTGTTCATCTTGTTAAGGAGACACAACTTTGTGGGCTAGCTTATATGAGAAGGACGTATCCGATAGAACGATATATGAAAATATTAAAAGGGTACGTAAAAAGTAGAAGTCGACCAGAAGGTTGTATTGCTGAACGGTACATTGTTGAAGAGGCTGCCGAATTTTGTACAAAATATTTGTCCAATATTGAATTCATAGGGCTTCACATGTCTCGTCATTCAGAAAGAATATCAAGAGAAGGGATAATTAGAAGGAGACTACTGACGATATCAAGGACAGAATGGGAGCAAGCACAATTGTATGTTCTGCACAATGATGATGAGGTTAAACCGTATGTTACAATACACATGGATCAGTTATCTCGTTTGATAATGAATAGGAATCAAAATTGGATAACCCGAGAGCACAAACAAAGTTTTATAACATGGTTAAAAAATCGCATAAAGTCAAAGTTTGATATAGACCCCGGATCAATTTCAAAGAGATTGAGGTGGCTAGCAAATGGTCCGAGCTTACATGTCTTTTCTTACACTGGTTATGTTATTAACGGCTACACATTTTATACCAAAGAACAAGATGATCAGACCACTATGCAAAATAGTGGAGTCACTCTCGTAGCTGAAGCGATGCATGTCTCAAGTACAAAAGACAAAAACCCAATATATGCAAATCTATCATATTTTGGGGTTATCGAGCGCATATGGGAGTTAGACTACACAATATTTCGTGTACCCATATTTGGTTGCAAGTGGATCGATAATAATAATGGCGTTCGGATTGATGAGTCAGGGTTCTTGCTTGTCGATTTTAATAGGGTGGGATGCAAAGACGAGCCTTTTATTTTAGCGTCGCAAGCTCAACAAGTGTTTTATGTCACTGATCCTTCTGATGATAAATGGTATGTTGTCCTATCGACCAATAAAATAAGTGATGATAATAATAATGATGAAGATGTTGGTAATGATCTTTTATTTGCAACATCACAACAACCACATGAAATTGATTCAACTGATGATGGTTTAAACCTTTTGTATTGTAAATGGACAAACAAATGTGAATCCCACAAGGAAAAGAAGAAGGGCATCTTAATGTACATGTTTAATTATTTTATATAAGCCATGTAATCTGAACGGAGTTAATGTAAATTTAATTGTTTGAACATTTGTTTTATATAAGCAGCCATGTATTTGATTTTCTGATTAATTTATTTTCTGCTTATATTTAGCTTGATTTGAGTTTTTTATACTAAGTTCGTGTAATTTAATTTAAACTAGTAATTTACATGAACTGAACTGAATATAAATTAGTAATTTACATGAACTGGACTGAACTGAAAAAGAGCCTTAAGTATAAAAATAAAACAAAGAGGCCTTTTACAGCCCTTATTTGAAAAAACGTTGTAAAAGACCCTTTTAAAATAAAATAAGGAGGCCTTTTAGAGCGATTATTTGAAAAAGCGTTGTAAAAGGCTTTAAAAAAACATTCATATAACATAAGAAAACATAGAGGTCTTTTACAGCGTTTTTTCAAATAAGCGATGTAAAAGAGCCTTTCTAAAATAACATAAGGAGGCCTTTTAGAGCGCTTTCCAAACAAGCGCTGTAAAAGGCTTTAAAAAAAACATTCATATAACATAAGAAAACAAGAAGTTCTTTTACAGTGTTTTGTCAAATAAGCGTTGTAAAAGAGCCTTTTTAAAATAACATAAGGAGGCCTTTTAGGGCGCTTTTCCAACAAGCGCTGTAAAAGGCTTTAAAAAAAACATTCATATAATATTAGAAAACAAGGAGATCTTTTACAGCGCTTATTGGAAAAAGCGTTGTAAAAGAGCCTTTTTAAAAATTAAATAACGAGGCCTTTTAGAGCGCTTTTCAAACAAGCGCTGTAAAAGGCTTTGGCCTTTTAGAGCGCTTTTCTAACAAGCGTTGTAAAAGGCTTATAAAAAAGCGTTGTTAAAGGGTTTTATATATAACAGTAAACCGCTTCAGTTTCCTCTTCATTACGTAAACTTCACTATCATCTCAACCTTCATCGTTCTTCTCTTTCTTTGCAAACCCTATCATATCTTCCATTAGGAACCTTATTTCCACGATTATTTCCTTCATTTTGAACCTTATTTCCATCCATGATCATCTCTCCCATTGCACACAATATCTTTTCATTGAAATATGTAACCCTCATTACGTATTTCTTTAAACCATATTTCTGCGAACCGTATTTTTGCGAACATTCTGTGAACCCTCTTCTCTTTGCATTTCGTATTTCTTCGAACCCTCATTATTCAGGTATTGATGTTATTAATTTTTTGTAATCACTAAAATGCATGTTGGGCTTGTTTAAGATATACTGATACTGATATGTACTTAGAATACTGCATGTTGTGCTTGTTGAAGTTATACTAAACTGCATGTTGAACTTGTTGTAGATAAATGGATACATCTAAAGATTTAGAATATCAAAATGAAGAAGTTGTCAACACTAAGACTTACGAAAATGAAGTCAAACGTGGTGCAACTATAATGCAAAAGGTCATTAAAGCAAGAAGCAATGGAATTAAATTTGAGGTATACTATACTCTGTTTGCTGTTTATTTTTTATCTTTTTTTAATAGCATGTACTTACTATATGAGTTTATTAGGTTGGATGGATGAGAGTGGTCAGCCAATTGACCCCAACAGCTCCATGTTCGTAAGTTACGTTGGGGTTGTTGTTCGTCAAAATATCCCAATTACGATTGATGATTGGAGAGATAAGGCATTGAAGGATGCCAAAGATATATTATGGAATGACATTCAAGTAACTTTTTTGATCCACTCTTTTGTCATTTATAATTTTTTCATTGAAATACTTTACTCAAACTATATCTTTATTTCGCTTGCAGACTTCTTTTGTTTTTGATGAGGGGAGAAAGAGTTACGTGTTGAGAGTTGCTGGGAAAATCCATCGGGGATTTAGATCTCACCTCTCTAATTTCTATCTAAGAGATAGAGAAGGAAATACAAATGTTGAAGCTCCAAGAATATATAAACATTATATATCAAATGATGAATAGAGTGCATTTGTATCCAAATGTTCGGACCCCGCGTTTGTCGTAAGTGATTAATTTATTAGCATTTGTGTTTTATTATTCATATTCGTAGCATATTTTAAATTTTTACACGATTGCTATTTTTTTATATAGAATATAAGTAAGGCAAATCGCGAAAGGGCAAGAAATCCGACGCACCCATACAAAAAATCACGTATGGGATATGCACGTCTTGAGCAAAAACTTGTAAGTAATTAAACATCACTTTTATATAATGAAGTAATTTGTATTATAAACTATAGTTTCTAACTAATATTTTGTTTATGATCTTAACGAATAGCAACAAGACACCCAATCTGATCAACCGTTGGGTCGTCATATATTGTGGAAGGAAGCTCGTGTAAATAAAGACGGAGTGGTTGACAATGCAAATGTCCAAAAAGTAATAGAACTTTGTGTAAGTATATTATCACTTTAATATTTTTTAATATTATATTTTATCACTTGAATACTTTTTAATATTGTTTTTTAAAAATGATATTGAACTTATCTTTTTAATCCTACTTGTATTTTATGAGACTATCGAACAAAGTTCTGAAAATCAAGAGGGCAACAAAGCTAGTGGCAGGGACATTCTAGGTAAATGGTTTAATGTTCCTGAGTATTTCGATCGGGTTAGGGGGAAAGGATTTGGCGTAACTCCTAAAAGCTATTTTTCCCAAGAAAAGCACCAAAATCCATCCAATGAGGAAGTATTAGAGAAGCTCAAACTCCTTACATAGCAAGTGGCACTTTTGGTGAAGACGAACAAAGACAAGCAACTCCCAGATCAGCTCCAACATGAAATACAAATGGAGAGTGAAAACGCGAGTTGCAACATTGATCTCAAAAATCTTCCCGAGGTAATTAATTACTTACTTATGTAATTACTTATGTATTAAATATACTTATATATTAACCATACTTATGTTTTAAATATTGATTTAGGGTGTCACTCCATGCGTGCTATACTTATCCTCCCCTACTCATCGGAAGGTCGGAAAGGGAAAATTGTACAATACTTCGGGAGAAGTATTGCACAGCACACCGATCCCTGCTGGCCATGTCAAAGTATCACCAATTATTGCTTTGGAACCAACTGCACCGTTGCCGATACCGGACAACAATGGAGACATGAAGTTTTTGGGCGAAGCAATTGGTAGTTACGTGGCATGGCCCACACATCTTGTTGCCCTCGATAAGGTATATTTAATTAGTTGAAATGTATGTTTAATTGATATGTATATTTAATTGCTGATTTTTTTCTGCTCCTAACTTTAATTTCACATTTATATTTAGATGCTAAAAAAGCCTAAAGGGAATGATAAAAAGATTCCCATAAATGAATCAATTACATCGCCCAAAAAGGTTTGTCACATTTATTCCCTAATGTTTGTCATTTTTTCAGATTCAATAAACTAACATTTAACCTCATTTTTTCAGATTCAATCAAATAAACCACCCGCACAGCAAAATAAAACCGGCAAACCTCAAAAATTGGAGGGTAATAGAGCTGGCAAACTACAAAAGTCGGAGGGTAATAAAGTTGCCAAAGTTGCAGCTAGAAAACTGGATCGGGGACAATCGGTCGCTAATGCTGCTGCTCCTAAAATAAGTCAGCCATGCCTTGCTAAATACGGGGCGTGTCTTGACATCCAAGTAAAAAGGAATATGGACAGTAACGACGATGCGCGCATCATAACCATGAATAAAGCTATACACGGAGATGAGTATAAAGAATTTCTCGAAAAGGAGCACATATATGAGCTTCTCAACCATAAGGAGCTGAGTGCTACTGTCATCAGCTTGTACATAAGGTAAAAAATACTTTTAATTGCATTTATTGGTAATTAATTAAATTTATTGGTAATTAATCTAGTTTAAAATTTTTATTGAAGATTTTTGTATGAGAAGGTTGTGTGCACGCGCAAATTGTCAAATAGATACTCATTCTTGTCTCCGCATAAGCTGTCGAGTTGTAAACTCGATCCAGTAAATGTAAAGAACTACATTGTAGATATGTTATTAGGAAATATAGAAAAGGATAAATTGTTCTTCGCACCGTATAATTCAGGGTACGTATTATATATTATTTATGTCTTTTTTAATTTATGAGATTTTAATTTATTAGTTGTGTAAACAAAATTGCTTAACCAAATTTTTGTTGTTGTAGGGCACATTGGGTGCTATTTGCAATCAATGCGACCTCTGAAGTTATATATTATTTGGATCCCTTGCATGGCAATTACAACAATCACTCCGATATAAAGACTATGTTCGACACGTAAGTAATATTCATTTATTTCTTACATATATATATATAAATAATGTGTTTGTTAATGATATAATAACCACATTTATTTATTCGATAGTGCTTTACAAGTTTTTCGAGCTCAAAGAAGTGCTACAGTGTCGAAACAAAAGTTTAATAACATCACATGTATTCCAATAAAGGTTTGAAATATATGCCTTTAAATTTTTATTTACAAATATATGCCTTTACGATCAATGCACAAATATTTTATTGACTTATATGTTTTATTTTACAGTGCCCTCGTCAAACAAACAACATCGACTGTGGGTACTATGTATTGCGATTCATGAAGGAGATTGGTGATAGGAATAAAATTATTATCCCAGAAATGGTACGGTATTTTCATTATATGATTTTCATATATAAATTATCTATATATTTGATTCTAACTTAATATGTTCAATTTTTATATTGCACAGTACTTTGACAGTTCTAGTCCAACATACTCTAAGGAAGATCTAATGGAATTAAATGAAGACTGGTGTCAGTATGTGCTTGAAATGAACATTATTTGATTTTCTGGGAAATAGCATGCTGCAAGGGATCTGAATATTATATGGTAGTTGGTTATATTATGTGTATTATGTTAGTTATATGTATATGAATAGGACACAATATATGAACATGTATATGAATATGTGTTGTTGTACAATATTTGTATATATGTGTCTGAATGTTCTGTTGTAAATTAATATATAAAGTAAAGTTATATAGTTTTGTTTTTGTGTACTGATTGTGTGAACTGATTCTGAATATGTTTTGTTGTTGTGTGAACTGATTCTGGAAAAAAAATTAAAAGAGCGCTTTCTAAAAAAAATGCCATAAAAAACTAAAAAGGGTTTTTCAAATATTTAATTTACAACATTTTAAAATAAAAAAAAATTGCACCTTTTACAGCGCTTATTTGAAAAAGCGCTGTAAAATATGCACCTATAAATCATATATTGGGTGCGCATTTTACAACGTTTTTTCAAAAAAGCGCTGTAAAATATGCACCTATAATTCATATATTGGATGCGCATTTTACAGGTGCACATTTTACAGCGCTTTTTTGAAAAAACGCTATAAAATGCACACCCAATATATGAATTATAGGTGCATATTTTACAGCGTTTTTTCAAATAAACGCTGTAAAATATGCACCTATAATGCATATAATATGTGCGCATTTTTCATTTTTCATTTTTGAATGTAACGTATGAGTGTAGTAGGTTTTAAAATTGTTTCAGGGGATTTGAATTCTACTTAAAGTAAATTTATTTGTTAATTTTTGGAAGCTCGATTAAATATTTCAGAGTTAAAAACATTAGATTTGGAGTTAAATAAAACTTGATCACATATCAAGAATATTTTTTGATTCCTTAATCATATTTTATAAAATATCTTAAGGAAACGTGTGGCTCATAACTCTTCCTCATTTTAATTTTGACTCATGAGTTAAATGGAATATGAGGAAAAACGTTGTCATGTTGGTTTCATTTTTATTTGTTGTCTACAAAATATCCATCAAAATCCATAATTGAAATTATTTTCGTATTTAAAATAGTAAGACATATTATACTATTGTCAAATTTTTAAACAAGTCAGTGTGACTAAGTTATAGTAAAGAAAGCGGCACAGATGAACAAGAATAGAATAACACAGCCAATTTATCATGGTGAACCACCAATACGATAGCTACATTTAGTCCATTCAACCTGAATGGTTTAATCCACTAGTTCACCATAGAATTACACTTTCACTAAACACTTGCTAGTCAAACTGATTCTGTTCAAGTCTTCTCAACCATCTAGCTTAATACAGTCAATTTGTAGAGAAGGACAGCCACTACATGGCTAGGTTACAAGAGAATATATTTAGGTTTTGAGAAATAGATCTCACATGAGAGTATTTACAAATTTATTTTTTTTCAAGAACTTTTCTCAGCACTTAAGTAAGATGAGTGATTACGAGCAAGATTGCATATGAGGATATATGTGCTTATAGCTTGTGCTTTCTTATTTTTCTAGTGCGAATGCAAATCATTTTATAAAGATCGTTTAGGGTTTCTGTTGTTGTTGACCTGATTGCAAGAAATCAGCATATGTCATGAAATTTGCTATTATATCTTTTGAGATTGATTTATCATAGAAATCTTTCCAAAATAGATCCTTGTAATTGATTCAACATATCTTGGTATGAAGACATAAAAGCAGATGATACGATGACAAGAACATGTCTTAAAGACCTTTAAACAAGTAGTAGATTATGGATGTTCATCAGAGGATGCGCAAATGCTTTATTTTCTTCGAGCATTGATTTTTGACAGAGTGTTAACTTCTTTCAGAGCATAAATCATAAATTAAAGTCAAATGATAAAATATTGTATGTGACTATCAGATGCAGACAATCAATCGCTTATCAAGCTTATTAGAGGCAGGCGAATAAAGTATAGTTGGGTTTAACACAAGCAACGCAAACAAAACATATCATTTATTTCCAGAGTTATCATATATAGAGCATGGCTTGCATTATCGAAGTCAATACATAACATCGCTCATGAAATTGCTTTGACCAAATCCATATAATATAAAATTGCTTTGACTAAGTCCATATAATATGTCTCATTAAATCCATGCCTCTTGCATCACCAGACATCCCTTTAGCCATAGAATAGCATCCAATCACTTTGACTAAATTAAGCTTATTCAACAATTGATGTTACTTATGGATGTTTGATATTAACAAGCATCACACAACTTTTTAGATCATTTGGACCTCAATCTTCGGACATAATTTGGGTTTTATGGCAGTTGCCCTTATGGTTTAAGCTTTAAGACATCAGTTTCCAGAAACAAACAACATTTTTGTATCCTCCTCTTTGAAACCTTTAAGAAACACTATTCATTGTATTTTTCGGTGACATGGACGTCAAACTCTTCCAACACTCCGACGAGGCGGTGAGACATTCTCTACAGTTTTTTACTCATTGTTTTAACTTTATTCTTGCTCCTAAAATTATTATTAATTATGTAGCATTGATTTTTATGCACCACATAATTTATTAGTCGTGTCTCGGCGATTTTATGATCTTGCTATTTATTCGAATTCGTTCGTTGTACGTTGCCAACTGCAGTTGTTGTTGAAAAGTACTATTGATTTTTGTGTTTGAGAAAGCGTCAAAATAAGGTAAGGGGTGAGATCACGTTAAAATTTGTGAGTATAATATATTGTGAGATGAATGAGAAAATCGTATTTCCCAATTATTCATTCGGAGTTCGCTATGTACGGCATTAGCCCTTTGAGTGATAAATTAATTAATGTGCAAAAATGGAAATTGTGAGATTAAAATGTGGAATAGAAATATTTATAAGGTGTTAAATGATTTAACTTCGTTAAATGTGTGATACTTAATAATATTGTGATATTTGATTTAATTTCGTTTAATATGTGGTATTTAAAATTATTGTGATATTGGATGTAGAATGAATTTGGTGTATATGTTTGATTAGATGAGTTTATGTGAGGTAAAAATAAAATATGGATGCATTGTGTAATATAAGTTTATTCGATGATAATGATGTTATAAATTTGTTATGAGAATTTTGAAATAACCTCATAGTTGATGATATAGTTATTATTCCAACTTGTGCTAAAGATAATGCTCTTAAGGGAGTATCTAGGACAACGAAGGGAGGAAATAGATGTTGATAATTTTTTAAGTGAAGATTATTTTATCATCATATAGATAGGGTTTGAAGGCCTAGTGATTTTGGGAAGTACAACTAAGTTGAGCCTAATTGTGGCAGTCTATTGTTGAGTCTTAAGGCAAGATTGTTAGACCTTGGAGGTATTTAGGGTGGGGAATTCTCATGTGACTTGGAGGTAGCACTCTAAATATCGGGAGCTACCACACAACACTTGTTTACCTAGAATATCGTGTATATGTGTTTCGGGTTTAGTTTAGGGGAACTATAAGAACAAGGCCAATTTGAATTGTTCGTCCACTCAAGTGGTGACATAGTATCAAGCCTCCTAAGCAAGTACTTCAGAATTAGAATGGTACCACATTGTGAAGTAGAGTCTAAGATCATGCATAGCATTGTATTTTCTTGTAATTGTTTTGTTGTGACTAATATGTATTGCATGCAATAATAAATTCTCTTACACGATTTGATGTTATATTGAAATGTATTGATTCTCTTTGAGTGATTTTGACTTTTTAATGTTATATTTTCTTGAGGAATATTTGTGTAATGATGCAATTCTATTATCATTGTTGGCTTGTTCTTCTTACTTGTATTATACTATCAACATGATTTTGAAACTCATCTCCTTCTTTGTTTGTATTTGACTTGTTTGGCCTTGCGTTTGCGAAATTGCAGTTATTACAGGTTAATGATTCTTGAAGTTCAAGTTCGAGAAAGACCCCGCTCTGATAGGTGATACCGGGAATGAGAGTCATAAGTTGTATTTTTATTTATTTAATTAGAAACAACTCTTTGTATGAAAACCTTATAAGTACTAATAAACTTTATTGCTAGATTTTCGATCGATTTCTTTAGTGGGATGTATCTATAAAGTGTTGTTAAAAATATTGGCAAATAAAATGAAAAAGGTAATTAGGAATTTGATAGTTGAATCTCAATCAATATTTTTAAAATATATACAATTCTTGAATGGGGTCTTAATTGCTAATTGAATGTTAGTCATAGACAGTCTTATAGATGAATTTGGTATATATAAGGGTTTGAGAGAAGGGGTCCATTATCATTATAACACCCCAACTTTTATAATGAATTATTTCATTAATTAAATAGAAATTAAATAATTTAATTTGGTATTAAAACCATTTTAAAATATACATTGACAAATAATTATGATTAATTTTCGTTATATGTGTGTTTGGTATGGTGTAATAATTTCATAGATATTTAATATAGTTGATAAGATAAATCATTGATATTATTTTTATTTATTTATTTTATTATTTTTATAAAAAATAATTATATTATTATTTTTATAAAAAAATAATTATATTTTTAGGTGAGCATTTTTGGGGAATAATATTTCAGTTATGGGTGAGAGGATAGTTGATTAATATTTTTTTTAAAAGCTTTAAATATGATAAAATAATAATATTTACGCCACATTGATAAATTCTACACCTGTACTAAATCTGTACTACCATTTTTAAATAAAATGCTATTTGCACCCCTCCCCCCTATAATTTAAAAAGAAAGCTCTTCCTCAACGCAGCCTAAGATTAATATCAAACCATTTTTCATTAAAATTACATTCTCGCTATTTCTTCACTATTTCAATCAAATTTTACATCTTTTTCATACAAATTAGCCACTGAATTCATTTTTCACATTAGTTTCATCAATCGAAGCTTAATTTTGCAAGAAACGACAACTTTTTCATCTCAATCACGGATTATGTTTGGCTATATCCAGCCACCGCAGATGTCATATGGAAAAATGGACATCATTTTTGTATTCTTTGGGTTGAAACTTTAAAGAAGAACTACTCATGTGTATTTTTTAGTGAAGTTGACGTCAAATCCTTTGGACGTCCTAACGCGTCAATGAGACTTTTTTCTAACATTTGTTTGTGTGTTATTTTGAGTTCATTTTATTCATAAATTCTTACTAATTATTTAAAACTAATTTTCAAGCTATGCGTAATTTATCAGTCACGTTTTGTGAACTCGTTGCTGATTTTTGGACTCGTTGTTTGTGCACTGCCAATATGAAGTTGTTGTTGAAAATCCTTGTTGATTCTTGTGTGTTGTGAAAGTGTTGAAATAAAGTAATGAGTGACAGAGTTTGAATTCATGAATATATTATATTGTGAGATGAACGATAAACTATATTTTCCAATAATTCATTCAATGTTTGCTACATATAGTTGTAGCCCTTTGAAAGATAAAGTAATTAATTTGAAAATTTGGAAATTGTGATATTAAAATGTAGAATAGAAACATTTCTAAGGTGTTGATTGATTTAATTTTTGTTGAATGTATGGTATTTTATATTATTATAATGTTAGATGTTGAATGAATTATGTGTCTATGTTTGACTTGATAACCTTATATGATATGATGATAAAACTTGGATGCCCTGTGTAATATCAGTTTATGTGATGTGAGGATAACACTTTAATTCATTATGTAATATGAATTTAAGTGAAGATGATGTTATATTGAAGATTTGATGTTACAAATTTGTGATGAGTATATTAATGTCACCCTATAGTTGATGAAATAATGGTGATTTAAACTCAAGCTAAATATGGTGCTTTTTGGTGGAGTATCCAATGCTAACGAGGAGAGGAACTAGATGTTATGTGTGTTGATATGGAGATTATTTTGTCATCATATAAATATGGCCGACAAGCTTAGTGATGTTGCGAAAATACAATTGAACAAGTCTGGTCGTGGCAGTCTAATGTTTAGCCATAAGACAAGATTGTTATATCTTTGGCGTATTCTGGTGGAGAATTCCTGAGTGATTTGGATGTACCTCTCCAAATGTTGGGAGCTACCATACAATACACGTTTACCCCGACTATCATGTATATGTGTCTCTGGTTGAGTTGAAGGGATCTATGAGAAAAGAAACAATTTGAATTGTATGTCCACTTACGTGGTGACATATATTATCAAGCTTTCTAATCAAATACTTAAGAGTTAGAGAGATATCAAAATATGAAGAAGTAGAATCTAAATTCATGCATAGCATTGCATTGTCTTGCGATTAGTCCATTGTAATAATGTATATCGAATGTGATAATAATTTCTCTTAAATGATTTGATGTTATAATAAGATATTGATTTCACTTAAATGATTTTGATGTTATAATGTAATGTTATTTCCTTAAATATTTTTATATATTAGGATATATTAAGATGTAATTCTATTTAGATTATTTACTTATTAAGATACGGTTAGATAAGGTAATATATTTGAAAATATGTTTGATTTTATATTTAACAAGAATGCAATTTAGGTAGCTTCCTTGTCCTAAATTTTGGGATTTCATTTAATATTTTAATATCTTACATCAGCTCCTATAGTTCCCAGTGCTATCTTTAGATGCAATGGACATTTGGGTATTTAATATTGTAAGTGATTATGGATAGAGTTGTGCAAAAAATTCGGTAATGAGATCGAAATTTAAAATTGCATCCAAATCAATTTTAAATATTCGATTAAAATGATATGGTTATAATCCGATTTATTTATCAATCGGTTGGATACTCACTCAGGTTTTATATTTGGATTTGGTTTTTATCCACTTAACTCCCAAAACCTCTAAATCCCCAAAACTCAAAAACGATTTTGATTTTGCCATCACCCCATCCTTCCACCTTTCGGTGGCATTTTCTGACAATTTATTACTACCTTTATTAAGATGTTATTAACTTCATTTAATCAATTATTCATTACTAACCAATTATATTGTATGATAACTAGTTAATTAATTAATATATTAATATTTATTAAGGAAGAATAAAATATGATAGAATAAATATTTTAAATATAATTTTTTAAAGGTTAAATAGCACTCTTGGTCCCTGAACTTAATTTCAGTTAACGTTTTAGTCATTTATCTTTTTTTTTTCCAATTTGATTATTTATTTTAATTTTAAGTGACAATTTGATCTTTTATGTTTTAAAATGTCAACAATCTTATGCTTTTTTTTTTTGCAAAAATTCATCAAAAATTTCAAATAAAACCCATAAAATTAATTATC
>JBBPBR010000003.1:42768006-42793943 GCA_037974775.1 Cicer pinnatifidum
TATTCTCAAAGTTATGAAATTTGAAACTTTATTTGTAATGTCAATATTTCTCAATCAAACCTTTTTGATATATAAGGTTTGAACTCTTAAATTTTAAATATGAAATTATTCTCGAAATCATAAAGTTTGAAAGTTTATTTCTCAAAGTAAAATTTCTTCATAAAAATTCAATATCAATGACTAAAACTTTTTAATTCAATCTATAAAGGTAGAACCCTTATTTTTAGAAAAACCCAACGGATAAAACTTTTAACGCCTTCATAACAAAGTAAACTTAAAACCAACATTGAAACAAAATTTAGAACTCTTTATATATATATTTACTCGTCAAAGTTTTTCAAAAAAATTCCAAATATGTTTAAAACACCATAAATAATCAAGGACAACAACTCATATGATCAAACTTTAATTGACTCCAAATTTTAATTTATAACACCATTAAAATCACAAGATAACATTTTTTCTAACTTTTTTAGAATTCATAAAATTTCTACTACTCAAATACTTTTGAATTAAAACAAACTACAACAATTCATTTAACACTTTATTTCCAAAATTTTGCCATGATGTTTTTGTTCCTATCTCTTTTCCATAAAATTTTCAACCCAACAAACATAAAATATTCAGAGTTCTCCATATTGCTAACTCGGTGTCAACAATCTCGATTCTTATTTGAAATTCAAGGAACTAACTACATAAATACAGGGAATTATAAAATTTACTTCAAGGATACATTACTCAAGAAAACTAATCAATGTCTTTTTTATCAATCACTCTCTTTTTTAAAACATCATATATCATTTTGGTCCCAAACACCTTAACATCTAGTTGTCATTTTAATTAAAAAAAATAACCAAACACACTTGCAATACAAAAGTCTTCTTAACTTGACTAACTTAAACCCTATAATAAAATTTGTATTGTCAGTTCAAACTCATTTATTTGAAAACAACTCATTACGCTACTCAAACACACACAAAAATAAAAAAATTCACATTATGACACACCACATTTGGTCTTACTAAATTTTTTAGGAGATTAGTTTCATTTTTTTGTCATTCAAGTTATTAACTCCTCTAATTTTAATATTAACAAAGCACCATAGAAAAAACACACTTTCATTTTACTCCCCTTACTTAGGGTTTTTGATTTTTAAAAGAAAAAGAGTTGAAAATGTTTTCTTTAACTTCCTAAATATTAATAACAACCATAGTAGTGATAAAGAAGCAAGATTAAAGCTCAAAACATACAAAAATTCAACTTTCCCCCTATATATACATGCTTACGGGTTGGAAAGAAAAGAGGGGAGAAATAGCTACCTCAACTATTGATCCTTATCCCCTTTGCATTTCTTTCAATTAGTGAAACAACTTTGTAATTGAAGGTTTTGTGATTGTAAGCTTACTTGAAGCTCAGAAATGAAAAAAAAAGAGAAGTAGAAAATTTTGAAATAAAAAAGAAGGAGTATGTTGGTGATTGTGAGCTACACGTTAAATTTTAGAGAGAAGTGATAAGTTTGTGAGCATATTTCTTTTTTGTACTTTTATTCATAAATAAAAGGAACTAATATACTCAACAACACATTTTAATTACAAAACTAAACTAAATATAATTTTATGTTGTGATAGTTTGATTGTTGAATAATTTTTTTTGAAAATTCATTGATATTAAAAATAATAGTTTTTTCATAAATAATAACTATGTTGAAAGTTGTTATTATGGTTATTTCTTTTATAAGGTTAAAGTTATGATGTTTATGAGACAATTGTGTGAGTATTGTATTAATTTATAAGATAAATAATTTTATAATATAATTGTTAATTTGTTTTGTAATAATTAAAATAAATTTTGTGTTGAAGTGTCGTTAAATTTTATTGTTAAATTTTTGGAAGTGAACTAAGTAAATCTTTGAAATTCTTGAAACTCGTTCTATTAGAATTTTGGCCCAAAAAAAAATTTGTAAAATGACATTTCCCCCTTATTTTATTTGATTTCCTGTGAGGCACTTGTGCCAAATATGGTCAAAATCTCTTTCTATGGTTAAGTGTTTATGCACTTTCTAATTTGAGAGAATTGGTTTATTTTAAAAATATAATGAAATGGTGTGTCTTAAGTTTTAATATAATAACGTTATAATTATTTAATTGAAGATAATTCTTATGCAAGGTGAACCTTAAGCCAACACCAAACCTTGAATAGGAATTAGGGATAAATGAGTTTTGACACTAAGTGAGTAGTAAATTAATTTGTGAAGGTGTAACGTATTTAGAGAAAAAACCGTTGCATTTGAACTTTAATAACAACACTCATAACGATAATGATATCACTCTATTCGCTTTCATACTTGAATTATATGTGATATAAATATACTGTGATGTTATGTATTGGTTTTGTTTGTGGATTATATGCATTGTGTGTTTACGAGTGATATTCAGATATTAAACAATTTGTGTATTTTGATTGGTAACATATGGTTACTCAAGGTGATGATTTTTTGTCTAAACTAGTTTGAATTATGACAAAGTTGAATAGTTTGGGACGCGAGTATGTGACATTCGTGCATGCATGCACTAATGGTTTGAACTTAGTCGCGAGTATGTGACGACAGTTCCTCGAAAGAGCAATGTTATTCAGAAAAAGATTCAATGATGGAGTATTAAACATGAAACTCTGAAGAACATTTGTTCAATGTGAAGTAGCAATGTCGATTTACAAGGAATGTGGTTTGAATTGTAAATGTTCCTATTTAAAAATTCATGAAAAACTTAAGAATTTAACTGAAGAATGATCTTGGTTAAGAAAATAGAAAATGGAGAACGCCCTTGGTTTTTACTAGAAAATGGAGAACGTTCTTGGTTAACTGAAAAACAAAAATCCAATTTATGTTTTTTAACTCAAGTAATTAATCAGACTTAATAAATAAGGAGATAAGAGAAAGAATACCACACAAGGATGTATCTTGATTCACCCAACTTTGAGCTACGTCCAATCCTCACAACTGTTAGTTTTTTCCACTAAGTGTTCAAAACAAAGAACCTTCTTTGTTTTATAACACCTAGTTCATATCAACCTTGATCTATTACAAGCTCTATTTCTTTCCACCCATAAAGAGATTTAATCACGTCACCTATCAATCTTGATAGGATTTCTTACAATCTATTCAAACTATACTAAACTTTTATAGTTTGAGTTTTACAATAATGATGAGATTGTTTTGATAGAACCTGAGATGTCTCAAGTTTTGTTTGAGATTTGATTCTTTACAAAGAGTTCAGTAAAATAATAACAGAGTATGATATATAATCAAAACTGAATATTTCTTGAGAAAGTGATAATTTCAAGTATGTGAATGTGAATGATTTGGAAGACTTGATAGCACTTGAACTTCTGCAATTTCCCTGAGCATTGGCCTTTCTTTTATAGGCGTTTTGGAGCAATTAATAATGGTCAAAAGAGTTGTTGGTAGTGCTCTATCAGTTTTGACCAAAACAATATATATTAATAAATATATTTCAGCCTTTGAACACTTTATGAAATCTGTTTGACTGAGTGTTTTTATTCGTTCTTGATCATATTTCTCTTGTGTTTAATGATCATTTATACTTCAGATATATTTGTTGATGATTTTGCTTCGATCTGGAGATTTGATTATGCCAAAACAATTTGGAGAATGATGATGAACTTCTGCAGAATTATGAAGATTGATAATAAACTTATGTAGAATTGTGGAGATTGATAATCAATATGAAGTTTCAGTCTTCGAACTTTTTGGAGATTGATGATCAATCTGGAGGTTCAGTCTTGATCATTCTAGATGACTTCCTGGTTAATCTGGATGTCTTGTATAAATCAAAATTGATTAACTTTCTTGGCAGTTAAGCTGGAGAAGGTTCAAACTTGTTTTAACTTGTTTGATTTATGACATTTTATCTTAGTGATTCGAATGCTTTCTTTGATTAGAATGGATACTACTTGATCCTTGTCAAGTACTGATAACATTAGCATGAAATTCAAATGCATAATCTTCTTTGAACTAACAGAGATTGATTGATCTTGAGGCTGTGATGATGAATCTTGATCTTGGAGAACATTCTCCATTTTTTCCAGAATGTTCTCCTTTCTTTATCTGTTAAGTTTTTATCTTATTTTTGTGCTTTGCTTAATTTCTATGTTTGAATTAATTCACTAAAAAATACAAGTTAAATACATAACAAGTTAATCTGGATGTCTTGTATAAATCAAAATTGATTAACTTTCATGGCAGTTAAGCTGGAGAAGGTTCAAACTTGTTTTAACTTGTTTGATTTATGACATTTTATCTTAGTGATTCGAATGCTTTCTTTGATTAGAATGGATCCTACTTGATCCTTGTCAAGTACTGATAACATTAGCATGAAATTCAGATGCATAATCTTCTTTGAACTAACAGAGATTGATTGATCTTGAGGCTGTGATGATGAATCTTGATCTTGGAGAACATTCTCCATTTTTTCCAGAATGTTCTCCTTTCTTTATCTGTTAAGTTTTTATCTTATTTTTGTGCTTTGCTTAATTTCTATGTTTGAATTAATTCACTAAAAAATACAAGTTAAATACATAACAAGTTAATTTGGATGTCTTGTATAAATCAAAATTGATTAACTTTCTTGACAGTTAAGCTGGAGAAGGTTCAAACTTGTTTTAACTTGTTTGATTTATGACATTTTATCTTAGTGATTCGAATGCTTTCTTTGATTAGAATGGATCCTACTTGATCCTTGTCAAGTACTGATAACATTAGCATGAAATTCAGATGCATAATCTTCTTTGAACTAACAGAGATTGATTGATATTGAGGCTGTGATTATGAATCTTGATCTTGGAGAACATTCTCCATTTTTTCCAGAATGTTCTCCTTTCTTTATCTGTTAAGTTTTTATCTTATTTCTGTGCTTTGCTTAATTTCTATGTTTGAATTAATTCACTAAAAAATACAAGTTAAATACATAACATTTTAGAATCATAATTAACATTCTTAATTAATCTTTGTTTATTTTATTAAAACTTTAATTTGGGAGTTTGTCTTAACACAATGGTGGAATATTGTTAAATGGTGGGACTTTTTGCTCTATGGGGTGGTGATATTCTAAAATAATGGATTGCCATATAGTCTAACAAATATGATTTGTACATTTTTTGTTTATTTGTATCTTTGGTGCTTTGTGATTTTAAATGTTAAATGAAGTTTATGATTTATTTATATTTTTGCTACAACAAATATATATGCATGTTTTATTTGTTGTGTACGTTATTTAAAGATAACCCTTACATTTGAGTCACATGTAGTGTTACTCGTGTGAATAATGTCACGGGAAAACCTAGTAGGAGCAATGCGACGAAATATAATAACATGCAGTTAAATGTTCCGAAATACTTTTGTAGTAATGTTAGACTTGTTAGAAGAATTTTACACAAGTGACTAAAGTTATGACTAATTAGAATTTAATTTTGTGTAGGAAAACACCAAAAAAAATTTACTTTAAGAATTTCTTTTGTTTTACAAATTAAGTTTACTTTTTGTAATTGCGAATACTCTGATTTATTATGTTTGAAAATACAATCGAATAAGTTATTAATTGATTTTAAAATAAATGCATATTTAAGATAATCTTATAGAAAAAAAATACATATATGTCTATTTACATTTAAAATTTTGTTACTTAAGGTCTAAAAAAAGCGAGAAGATACATTCAACATATATTTTTAAATGAAATTTTTACAAACATATTTATAATATTATACAAAATTTATCCATAAAAGGTTAACTTAAAATTTGATTGTTGTATCCATAATTTCATTAGTTTTAATTTGAGATTTTTATATTTAATTTATTATAAGTTAAAAAAATCTAATTTTTTTTAGTTGAATTTTTATAATGTTTTAAATATTTTACAAAATATTTATTTAAAAATTTTAACATTCAATTAATAACAAACATTAAAATTATTTGCAGAATAAAGTTGTAATGATCAAAATTGAAAAGATAAAATTTGATATGGAGTAAACATATATCTCCATTATTAATTAAGAAATGAGTTTTTTTAATAGAAAAGTAGATTAAGCTATTTTGCATTTGAAAATCAAGACGCGTAAATTTGACATCATTGTTGTCATCGTCTAGTATGCTAAACATAAAACGGTGAAATTAATTTTAATTCATTTTTGGAAAGAAAATTAGTTTTAATTCTAGTAACTAGAAAAAATTAAAATAAACTAAAATTGAAGACACAAAAGTAGATTCAAAATAAAAAATGACAAGACACAACACTGAACTGAGACCAACATTTCAAAAACGCTGAAAGCAGAGAGAGAGAGAAGAAGAAGCAGAAGAAGAGAGAGAGAGGTTACCTTTTAGAATTTTCTGAATCAATCAATATTCAAATTAGAAAGAAGAATACTCAATCCACCATTTCTATAGCTTTTAGAGAGAGAAACTGAGAGATCTGGTTTCAGATCGTAGCTTAGGGTCTGGTTTAGGGTTCGGTTTCGATCGATCCCTATCTTTCAGGCACACGTTTTCAACTACTAATACTTTCTCTCTCCTTTTGGTTTTTATTCGTTGATTCTGATCATCGATGGCGGCGATCGAGGAGTTGTCGGAGCTCGCTGATTCCATGCGTCAAGCGGCGGCGCTACTTGCCGACGAAGATATCGACGAAACCAACGCTTCTTCCAATCCCAGAAGACCTTCAACTTTCCTCAACGTCGTTGCTCTCGGAAACGTCGTAAGTCTCCACCATTTGATTTTCTCATTTTTCATCGTCATCTTCATAGTTTATCTGTTATTATATTCGGATTTCAATTTCATTTTCAATTTCCATTTTGTAGGGTGCTGGTAAATCAGCTGTTTTGAACAGTTTAATTGGACATCCAGTTTTGGTAAGTTAGGTTTCAATTTCAATTTCAATTTCTAAAGATGAAGTGAAAGTGAAAATGACAGTTAAAATTTGTTTTCTTCAGCCTACTGGTGAGAATGGAGCTACTAGAGCTCCAATTTGCATTGATCTACAACGAGATACTTCTTTGAGCAGCAAATCCATTATATTGCAGATTGACAATAAATCTCAGCAAGTTTCAGCAAGTTAGTCACCTTCCTCAAATCACACAGATCAAAGTGGCTGGCTGATCTGTGCAATCTTGTGATACCGATTAACAACGAATTCATATTCTTATTTTGTTTTGATTTTTATAGGTGCTTTAAGACATTCCTTGCAGGACAGGTTGAGTAAGGCTTCCTCAGCGAAGGCTCGAGATCAAATATATTTGAAGCTACGAACGAGTACAGGTCTGTATATGAATAGTGATAATTGATTTGTTGTCTTAATGTGTTTGATTTAGACAATTAGACAGAATAGAACTATACAGCTTTCAACAGGTAATAAATTTCCGGATTACCTCTGTTTCCTGTTCAATATTGTTGTGTTTCTGGACAATATAGTGGTCTTCTGATGAAATTGGAGTGTGCTTGTAAAAAATAGTCACTCTTGAAATTTCAGTAGCTCCCAGAAAACCATTTTCTTGGTTCTCTGCGTAACTTGTATATTATAAGGCCAGCTCATTTCTGAAAGTTGCCTGTATTTGAACCATGTAATTTTGAAATAAGTTTTTTCTATATAAATATTGAATCATTTATTTATTAGACAATTCTAGTTATGTGTGTGGTACAGTTTTTTTTCCTTCTAACATTATATCTCACATCTTATCCTCCCAGCACCCCCTCTCAAGTTGGTTGATTTACCTGGGTTGGATCAGCGCATCATGGATGAATCAATAGTAAGTGCTGGTCTTCATTTACTTATCCTTTTTTTATTTCCAGTTTTCTTTGATGCTATCGTCATTGAATGGTTTTGGAATTCTGATAATATTTTCTTCGGCCTTTGCATAGGTTAGTGAATATGCGGAGCATAATGATGCCATTTTGGTAGTTATTGTACCTGCCACTCAAGCACCCGAAATTGCTTCCTCTCGTGCCCTCAGAATGGCCAAGGAATATGATGGAGAAGGTAGACTATTCATGTTTTCATTTTTATTTAAGCTTGTATGAAAATATGTGAAAATTTTCTCCTATGGACTTGCTCGCTTCCTTTCTCCCTTAGTTTTGTCATTGTAGTTAATTAGTTAACTGTTAAGGCAAAAACAATTTTCATAGGTACCAGAACTGTTGGCGTTATTAGTAAAATAGATCAAGCTGCAACAGACCAAAAGGCAATAGCTGCAGTTCAAGCACTTCTACTGAATCAGGGTCCTGCAAGAGCATCAGATATTCCTTGGGTTGCATTAATCGGTCAATCAGTTGCAATTGCTACGGCGCAGTCTGGATCTGCTGGTTCTGAAAATTCTTTAGAAACTGCATGGAGAGCAGAGAGTGAAAGCCTCAAGTCAATATTGACAGGAGCCCCTCAAAGTAAGCTTGGAAGGATAGCTTTGGTGGATACTCTGGCACAGCAGATTCAGAATCGCATGAAGCTGCGGGTGCCTAACCTTCTTTCTGGGTAATTTTTGTGTTACGCAATACAGCATATTGATTTCAACTATAATTGTTTTTACCTGGTTATTGTTTGAAGTGGGTACCAAGAACTGGGCAATAAGTTAACAGTTCTTTTTCTTGACTTTTATTTTATGTTAAGTCCTTATGTTGTTATCTGTAACATTTTGGCTGAAGACCAAATGGTTTGTGTCTTTGTGATATAAGCAATTGTTTACTGTTAAAGAACGGGTTGCTTTAAAAGGACAAATGATTTGTGTGTTTCGTTCTTGTTATACAGCAGCCTCTTAGTCAATGTGCACTTTTTTATACATCCTTCATTTGATTATCTGACCTGCTGTTCGTATTGCTTTTATTTTTCCTCAGATATTTTTGTTATTGTTTAAAATGACTTAATCATATCTGTTGTAACTTACAAGTCCATACGGAAACAAGCAAGTATAGAAAATGTAAAAAAAAAGTAGTAATATCAACTCACATACCACACTTTAGTGATTGTTTGATAGAAAGTGGATTTTACTGATCTTAATAACTGATATTTTGTTCCAGTTACAACACTTTATTGATTGTTTGATAGAAAGTGGAAATTATTAATCTTAACTAATATATTGTTCAGGTTACAAGGGAAGTCTCAGGTAGTTACGGATGAACTGGCTAGGCTTGGTGAGTCCATGGTCACCACTGCAGAGGGTACTCGTGCTATAGCCTTGGAACTTTGCCGTGAGTTTGAAGATAAATTCCTCCAGCACATTACCACTGGCGAGGTATGCTGTCTCAATCTTGTATTTTAGTTGAATTAATTTTGATACCATTTATTGTTGAGAGTGCTATTTCTAATTTCCTTAGCATCATACCATTAATAGCTTCATTTTTTTAATATATCCTAGCATTTGTAGTTGTAGGATTGGTATTCATTAAAAAAAATGTATCCAATTTAACATTAAGAAGTTGAAGCATTAGAGGCTTTGGAAATCAGAAGGAGCTTATTTGAATTTGATTAATTTACATGTAGGATATTCAGAAGTCTTGTTCTGGTGCTTTGGTTAAAAAGTATAACTCGTCAGTATGCAAAATTTATCAGTTGCCATATTTTTATTATGAATTTATGACATATTTGTTGATAAAAATGTTTTATAATAGTCCTAGGTCAACTGACAAATGCCGATATTGTTAGGTTGGACGTCTGGTCCCGGGTTTGAAACCATCGAACCTAGGACCTCGCAGTAAGACAAAATGTTTCATAATAGAAAAGATAAAGCGTACAAAAAGATGAGATTCATCATATTTGATAAAGTAAACCAAAACAAAAGCTTAGAAACAGAAGCCCTGTGCAACTCTGAAGAGCTTTCCAATCTCTTTGTTTATCTTAAAAATTGTTCTCATTAAATAAGTACTGTGAGAAACACCAGGGAGAAGCCATAAACCCAATTCTGTCCTAAAGCAGATTTAGAGGTGATACATCATTGAAGATACAAGCATTCTTTTCCAACCATACGAACCATAAAATTCTGTAAACCATGCATTGACACAAGGTTATGTTTTATTTCTTTTAACCATTTGCTTGCAAGGTAGTCAAAACAAATATTTTATTTGGGATCAAGTAAGGAAGTGAAGATCGTAAATCATGAAATCGTAACACAGATCATAAGATCCTATACAATTGATATGTACGCAATAAAATAGCATAAAAAGGCCAAAAATTCTTTCAATCACTACAAACATTGAACCTTTCGGGATTTCTAGAGAATTTAAAATACTTTTTGTTTATAAAAAAATCTTTCGGTATTCAGTTAAGATTTTATTAGATTGGAAATGATTCCTGAAGTATTCGATTCAGATTTTCAAGATTTTTTAAAGAGTAATGGTATTCAATTGATATTTTTTACAACTTAAAAAAAAGTCATGTGGTATTAAAAAATATTCTAATTTTGATGGATTGTTTAATAAATTGGATTTCAATGGACTTTGTGGGACTTTTTAGTGATATTTTAGCATTAAAAAGTCTTTCTTCAAAACATGAGATTTATTGAGATTCTCATTTTTTTTTTAATTTCTTTTTATGTTTTTTTTCCTCTTTGTTATCTCCTTCCTCCATCTTCCTCCTTGCTCACATCTATTTAATATTTTTTATGTTTACATATATCTCTCAATCTTTTCGTTATTGTCTACCATTTTGTAATGTCTTTTATGCATTTATATCTGTCTCATGTCACCAACACTCTCCTCCTCTAGGATCACCACACAAATGAGATTGTTGTTTTACATTTCTTCTTATTTTTGTAGAAATATTTAGTCATATTTTTCCCTTGTCACTTGTCGAGTATACTTTTTTTTTATTGAAGAATCATCACATACAACATTTAAAAAGCAAAACATTTTTTTTTTCACTTAAAAATGACGTCAATTTCTAGTTTCACTTAGAGACATATAATTAATCTTCAATATATTACATATCATGATAATAACTCTTAAAATAAAAATGAATCTTTAATCTACTTTGTAAATTCTTAAAAATGCAATCGAGATGATAACAATGAAAATGTTGCATAAAAAGGTAACGGTCATTGAAATGAAAATAAATTGTTAATCTCTTCATACATCATTGAGGATTATGCTGACAAAATAATGATGGAGAACATGCTTTTAAATTTGAGGAAGTAAATTTTTGGGAAATAATTTGAATTTTATAAAAAAGCATGTATTGAGATATTGTGTTTGAGAGTGTGTTGTAGTCATTTATCTTCAATGGTTGCTTAAAATTGCTCGAGTCCTTTAAATCTTATAAATCCATAAAGTGTTTTCAAATCCCATAAATTCTTATGATATAAATCATTTGAAATCCATATTAGTAATCTTGATTGTCTTTTAAAATCCACAAGATTTTTTTATGCAAAAATTGTCTTTTATAATCCTAATCCAATACACCAAAAATTGTCTTTTTAAGTCAAAATCCATAAGGTCAGATACAACTCAAGTTAGAAATTAACAGCTTAAGCTCATGTATTAACAAGTACATCTTAACAACTCCAAGTCAAATACTGTTTGAAAAAATAGGCCGAGATACGCAGAGTAGAAGAGGGAGTGACTTGCCGCAGAGATGCGACTAAAAGAGAAGTTATGCTTGGAGGAGAGGCGGGCTTAAAATTGCAAGAAATGAGAGGGAAGACAACATGGAGAGATGCACACGTTAGGGTTTCCATATAGCAACCTATGTTGTTAATAGCGCCGCAATCGCGCGCAATAGCAGAATCGTGGAGTGGAAATGACATCAGGTGTGATGCTTTTTGGTCACTATCCACTTTCAACTGTTTTGCGGTGTTCGTGACCGTAAATCGCCGAATTATCGCGGCTAAATAGCCCTTTTGTGGCATCGTTTCATGAGTAAAAATACTTTTTGGCCACAATCTGCAGTTTCCAGCCACGATGTGTTGTACCCTCACATACCAAGAAGAAATGAAGAAGAAAGAAAACAAAATAAGAAGAAATGAAGGATGAGGCTGAAGAGATGCAAGGGCGCAACAGACACAGTAGGGCTGCAGTGGAGAAGATGAAGGTTTAGTTTTAGGGTTTGTTTCATATAATAGGCTCAAATAAACTACAATGGGCAAATATCATAATGTAATGTTTCGGTTAGTAAGCCTAAAACCCAATAATGAGCGAAGCAATGGACTAGAGGAGGGTTGTACACTTGCCCTACATAAACAAATTATAAATGGAACTTCAAATTAATCTGAAATTAAAAAATATTTAAAAACTACGCTAACATGACTGATAAATAAAAAAAAAATCCAAACTGTAACAGGAAAGAAAGTCATTGATATTAATAAACAGTATAAATTATATACATTTATTGTATAAATTACTTACATTAAATATTTTTATTTACTTATTTAACATATATTTATAAATTATATACATGTATTGTAGAAATTATTTACAATACTTCTTCCGTTGTACAAATTATATATTAATGTTTTATATACATATTGATTTTTAGTCTTCACAATAGTGCCTATCCTGCTATCTGCAACCCTACTATAGTGTTTTTTGGGTTCGGTGTTACGCGCCTCTGCTATCTGGGATTAACAACATAGATAGCAACAAGGACACAAAACTGACCATCGATCAAACACTATGATTGTACTGATCTTCCTAAAGTTCTTAAGTTTTCAAGATCGATATCTTACCTAGGATTGGGAGAGGTTGCAAGATCGGAAAACAGAGGATCATACGATCCTACTAGAATGAAAAATTATATAAAAATGTATTTGTGTGTGCGCATGCATATAGAAAATGAAAAAACTAAAAACGACAAAATTAAAGCAAACTTAAAACTGATATTTCATAAGGATAAGTTCCATAACATTAACATTCAAAACCAGTCATAATTAGTCACATACATGATACTTGAACATAAGGTGCCGTCGCCCCCACTATTTCCATCCCCTACCCCACTATAACCTTGCATTATAGCCGTATTTTTTCATTCATATTGAACAAAGACAGCATGGAGATGTGGACTGCCAATTGATGAGCAGATACAAACAGAGGGCTGAGAGAGATAGAGCTTCTGAACATTGAGTGTCACTCAAGAGCGAGACTTGAGAGAAAGGGTCAAGGGTCCACATATTGTCGATGCAAATACTTTCTAATTTAAGGAACAAAAATGTGGGTTAGGGACCTGGATGATGAAATCCGATCCTGAAATCAGCTTCTTCAAGATCACCCAAGGTCACATGAATTTTGCGATCTTACTCTGCGATCCCACTACGTTTTACATGCTATCTGACTCGCTCAAGGGTAGCAAGATCGTAAAATTGTGAGTTCATTATCTAACTTGCGATCTTAACTACATTGCAAAATTCATTAGACCTTACCGATCCTATGTGTAAGCATTGCTGTTCCACCCGACCCTACCAGATTGTGTGTCAGGTGTGATCGGTATGACCCAGAGCTCCAAATAACGTAAAATAGTACCATCTACTTGATTTTGACTACCATATTCCTTGGAAGAGAACATGGAGAAAATGTTCCAATGAACTAGTACAAACACAGCACTCTTAACAAATACTGAAAAAAGAAAATGATCCAACAAACCTATTGTTTTATCATTTATTTATCGATTGTTAAACAAGATAATCCAAAATATAGCTCCCAGCTGAACAAAGGAGAAATTAATGAGGAAAAGTCTTATTTGTGAATAATTGATGAAGTCTTATTTTGAAATTTCCACATTTAGTGACAAATTGCTTTTCACATAGGGTTAATGGTTAATTGATTTTGTGTTTGTTGCTTGAGCCTTTTTTCCCTCTCCTGAATTACTATAATTTTATCTGGCAGGGAGCTGGTTGGAAAATTGTTTCCTGCTTTGAGGGGAGATTTCCTGATAGAATGAAGCAATTACCGTTAGATAGGCATTTTGATATCAACAATGTAAAGAGGGTAAGTCTTGAGCTACAAATTTGCTGATAGCATTGTATATTGGCTTGTTAGTTTTTTGGTGTCTTGTTACTCTCGCTGACTGTTTTGTTTATCAATAGATTGTGTTAGAAGCTGATGGTTATCAGCCATATCTCATTTCCCCTGAAAAGGGATTAAGATCACTAATCAAAGGTGTTCTAGAGCTAGCGAAAGAGCCATCACGCCTTTGTGTTGATGAGGTATTTTTATTCTGTATGTAGAATGAGTTTGAATTATTCAATTGTATTTAGCTTTCTTTGCTCAGGTTTCTAAATATCACGTCTTTGTGTTTATGAGGTATTTTTATTCTGTATGTAGAATGAGTTTGAATTATTCAATTGTATTTAGCTTTCTTTGCTCAGGTTTCTAAATATGACGTCTTTGTGTTGATGAGGTATTTTTATTCTGTATGTAGAATGAGTTTGAATTATTCAATTGTATTTAGCTTTCTTTGCTCAGGTTTCTAAATGGTTTTAAGCTTTAGCTTCTTCCTGGTGATGCCTTGCAGTCTTCTTTTCATCTTTTCATTTAGTTTGTCAATTAAGTATAACATTTGAATCTAGTCTCCATGTATGCTGTCCTGACTTCCAATTCTTCCATTTGGTTGTATTCATTTCTACCTATTGTCAGAATTGCGTAAATGTTAGACTCACATATGTTAGGAGGATAGGATAGGATGGGAAATATTGAAATTATTTACTCAAAATGGATGCAATTTAACAGAATGGGACACATGGCATAAGTGGGAGTGGGCGGTAATTGATTCAGGAATCAGAGGGAGTTTAAAAGGTGGCACAACAGACTTGGAGAGCTGTGTAAGAATTGACAATTGCTTTGGGTGGTTTGGGGAAGAGTAGAGAAGTTGGTTGTCTCGCAGAATTGGCTTTATCTCTTACTTTTTTTCATTGATCGTAATTGTAAATAAATTAATAAGCTCTTATTACTAAAAGGATATACACACATGTGAGGAAGACAAAATAAGAAATAAAGGGAATGACCATTTTGTTAAATCTGAAGCATGACTGAATGCTGATATGTCAAGGAATAGTGGAAGGTTGGAATTTGGTTGGGGAGACGAGAATACAAGAGGGAAGGATAGTTGTGAATGACAAGCATTAATTGGGAGAAAAAAGGGGTTTGGGCTATACGTATTGTCCATATACCAAACTCTAACCTTATCTCTAAGAATGATTGAATGCTGATATAGCAAGGAATAGTTGGAATTTGGTTGGGCAGGCATGAGAATACAAGAGGGAAGGATAGTAGTGAATGGCAAGCATTAATTGGGAGAAAAGGGGGTTTGGGGTAGAAGTTTTGTCCATCTATCGAACTCTAGACTTATTTCTATTTTCTGCTAGTTAATACTTTAAAAGGACTTTTTTGCATGCCAACTTGGACATAAAGTAGAACGAGATGGTCTTGAAGTTCTTAATTTTTAGTCAGAGAAAAATCTTTTTATCCAGATATCAGAAGTCCTACACTGTAAATCATGTAGTAGATGTCGGGAATTGATCATTTTATGCAATTTTTCTGGTTTGTTCCATCTACTTTTCGATGTAGATTCTTATTGCCTTATGTTCTAGGTACATCGTGTCCTGATGGATATTGTATCGGCTGCTGCCAATGCTACACCTGGTTTAGGAAGATACCCACCTTTCAAGAGAGAGGTATTGTTCTTAGTTGTTGATTTCCAGTTTCTCATGCTACCTTTATCAGTATGCTATGTTGGTATACATTTTAATTGCTTGTGTTTCTTCATAACTGAGATGTGGACTTTCTTTCTTTCTAATAAACTTGTTCACATGTTTTCAAGGTTGTGGCCCTTGCAACTGCTGCACTAGAAGGGTTTAAGAATGAATCAAAGAAAATGGTGGTTGCACTAGTTGATATGGAACGTGCTTTTGTGCCACCCCAACACTTCATTCGCTTGGTTCAAAGGAGGTAATTTAAATTTGTATGATTTTTGAATGGATCTAGATTCTCTCCTGTTTGGTGAATGATTTGTTCTCTACTTATCTGTTTCATTGATATAACCTGATTTTTTCTGACAAACGAATAGCCACATTACATTAGCAAAACAAAAAACTGAAAATCAGAGATAATATATAAAGCTTTGAAGATGCACATAGCCTCCGCCTAAACCCATTCCTTTTTCTGCTTAGTGCAGTTTGTTTTGTTTTTTATTTCATTAAAAATCACTTTTAGATGCACTAAATCACTTTTTTAGAATTTACGATTTTTTTTTTTAAAACTTCAGAATCTGAATAAAATCAGATTTCTGATTATTTGGAGAAGCTACTTTGATTAGCTTATGAAAAGGCTGTAATATATTATTTTATTTAAAATATATTTTATAATTGCAATAATTAAACAAAATCAACTTTTGCTCTACAAAAAAGTTTGAAAAAAATAAATTACTTCTACACAACCTTAAAAATCAATTTTCAAAAAGAAACCACTGCAAGGGTCCCAGGAATAAGTTCAATAGTCCTCTGTCACACGGTCTAGAATAAGTTCACCCCGTCCTCTCCCCAACCTATAATTACTCTCTCACATGAATATTTCCTGCATAACACAATGCTAACGGTATACCACCTCATGCTTCACTACACTCTAACTAGCTCATTCTCTGCCACTTTTTCTTTCTCAAATATACGCATCACACTGCAGGCTTCTCACCCGGCTGACTCAGCACAGCATCATCTTCCGGAATATGAGTCCTAAGTGTCCTATTTTGTTCTCATCATTTTCCATGTAGTCTCTATCAATACTACATTGAAAATCACTTTGCCCTTGAGGAAGAGTGGTCAGATTCTTGTGACAAATGTGACAAAACATCGATGATGGTCTTCTTAGGATTTGGGTTGAGCCCTACACAACCCCTACAAAACCGGTTTGTAGGGGGAAGACTACCCACTACTTATAAAGACTTCGTCATGCCTTATCTCATCCGATGTGAAATTCTTAACACACCGCCCTCACGCCCAAGACTGGACATCTGGGCGTGACTCAAGTGGCCCAATTGCAGTAACTTGATAGCGGACCGTCCAATAGTTCTTGGATAGACTTTGATACCATCTTAGGATTTGAGTTTGTTGAAGTCGTGGGATTTTAGATACAAGAAAGAGAGAAAATAATAAGAGCTTGGATACTATTGATAATAGCTTTATGCTAACTTGACAAAGGAATGAATACTAATCTCTATTTATAGAGATATATAGACTCAATCTTTAATCAGGAACAAAACATAATAATGAGAGTTATTCTACGATATCCCTATGATTATAAATTGATTCTAGAAAATAACTCAAGATTATCTAATATAATATAAAAAATAACTCAAATGTGGACAAACGCACCTACGCTCGAGGTTGTTGGTGGCGGTGCGTGGATCAGAGGAAGAGACGACGCGTGTGACCGAATTTGGTGATGTGCTTTGGAGTGGGCCGATCTAGAAGAGGTAAAGCTGATGGAGTAGTCGTTCGTTGGAAAAGCCGCCGGATACAAGTGCGACGGTGGTGACAGCAGCTGATCTGGATGGAAAATGTTGAAACGACAAGAGGTCACATCGAAAAAGAGAAGACTACGGTTACATTCCCAAACTTTTGGGAACTCGACGATGGAGTAGAGGCCGGATCGTTCAAGGAGGATTGAAATAGGCTCTAGTTACCATGTTGAAGTTGTATGATTTTAGATAAAAAGAGGATAGAAAATAATAAGAGCTTGAATATTATTGATAATAGTTTTATGCTAACTTGATTACAAAAAGACTCAATACTAATCTTTATTTATAGAGATACATAGATTCAATCTTAAGTAAGAACAATTCATAATAATAATGAAAGATATTTTAAGATATCTCTATGAATATAAATTGATCTTAAGAAATAACTCAAGATACTCTATATAATATAAAATATAAGATATTTTCTAATAGATCCCAATGCTGAAACATGTTGAATATGTTATACTTAATACATAAATACTTGCACCGAGTTCCCATTTTTTGATGCATGATAACCAAGTTATGCTTGAAGCTGAACTTTTCTGATAGACATGTCAATTTAAAATTTGCTGGCAAAATTGAAACTTCCTTGCAGAAATATTTTATAATAACTCCTAATACAGACTATGATATGTAGCTTTGTTGTGTGTATTTGTACGATGATTTAGCACACTTTTAGCTTGTCTTGACACCTTGAAGTTTTGGTTGGAAAATTTTCAAGCTGGATTTATTTTTTTGACATACTCACTAAGAATAATTGTTATTATGCATTATTAACCATCAAATTATTTCTAGTCCTTGCTTATACAAATGCATTTTGTAGGTGTCTCTCAAATGTATATTTGTGAGGCTGTTATTTGATCTTTTTGACTATATTATTTACTTTAGGATGGAAAGGCAACGCCGAGAAGAGGAGTTGAAGGGCCGATCTTCGAAAAAAGGGCATGATGCAGAGCATTCGATACTTAACCGGGTAGGCGTTCTCTTCTTGTAACAAAAAGATTGAGTTTTTAAAGAATAATAAAGATTTTGTTGCTTTTTCTATTATTCCTATATGCTTATTTGTTTTCTATTATCTTAGTTTTAGTTATTTGTTGGATTTAAACTGCATTTTGTTTCATTATTTTAGGCCACTAGTCCACAAACCAGTGGGAACATGAAATCACTAAAGGAGGAGAAGGAGAAGGATAAGGATAAGGAAAAGGACAAATCCGGTCAGGCAGAGAAAGAAGGGCAAGAAGGCTCTGGTTTAAAGACTGCTGGCCCTGAAGGAGAAATAACTGCAGGTTTGTCCTGTGCTGTATGCTACCACAATTCAATAGTAGATGTTTCATGCATTCTTAACCCCTAATTTAGTGCTCTGTCTAGTAATTTCGTGTTGGAAATATTGGTAAGACTTGACATAGCGACTTCCTGGAATTGATTTTTGATTAGATGTTATAGCATTTTTTGATCCACGTAGTCGAACCCATCAGGCAGGGAAGGCTTTAGTTATTGTTGTCTCCCTGAAACATTAGGAAACTTATTACCTCTCAATTCATTTGAGAATATTATGAGGAAATCAATAACATCTCATTTGAGAATGTGAATAGCTTTGTTGTTACAATAGTAGTTTTGTTGAAATCTATAAATTATGGTCCATTATCTATTTGGTTTCAAAAGATATTTGATGGTTTCACTGATGTGCTACATTTTAGATTTAGAATGGCATGACTTGAAAGAAGCCGTAACTTTTCAATAGGAATCTAGCTTTCTTAACCATGCTTCTGAATGATAAGTTAGTGGTCAGATTAGCTTTTCTTTGCTTTCTGAAAAATTTATACTTACATGCTTTCTTTGCATTAAAAAAACTAATCTAAACATGCAAAAATTTCAGTATGTACAAACCTTTTGATTGTGAGTCTTCAACTTGTGATAAATGCACTATAAAACATTGTATTAAAATAGCTGCATCACAATTAACTGTTCTTTCTAAACAACATTGCTGAAGTGAGGTTCTAAATGACATTGAAGGGCTATAATTCTAACAGCCTTTCAGTTTCTGGTTATCTAACCTAGGATGTGTAGTTCCTAGTTTTAACAATATTGCACTAGTAATGCATCACTTTGGGTTTGGGATTAGGCTCCTCTAAAGTGAACAACTCAATCAACTCACTTTAGGGAATAAAGTGAGTAATATCAACTGTCGATAAATAAATCAATTGTTGATATTATATGCACATGCATGACCAACCATAGGTAGTTATAATATTACCCCTTGATTTGTTCACTTTATTAACTTCTCACTTTAGAGGAGCCAAATCCTTGGGTTTGGAAGTTGGGGCTAGCTAAAATATATATCTCAAAATTATTAATGAAGTGAATGCTGTGTTTTTTTATTGCTTGCAGGGTTTTTGTTGAAGAAAAGTGCAAAAACTAATGGTTGGAGCAGGAGATGGTTTGTGCTAAATGGAAAAACAGGAAAGGTTGGTATAATGTGCTTTGTTTTGTGGATGTGCTGTTAATATGATTTGCTATATGTAGTGTTGACTTTGATCTTTTCTTTCACAGCTTGGGTACACAAAAAAACAAGAGGAAAGGCATTTTCGTGGCGTTATCACATTAGAGGTATGCATTACTCTCATTACTTGTGCACACTCATTGAATGAACGTCACAGCTTACTGTGTCTTGTACAAATAAATTTGAGGCAATAAGTTATGATGGCATTCATGATACAGCAAAGGATGATTCTTGCTTTAATAGATATTGTAGGTGTCCTAATTCCTAAGCTTCTTGTTTGACTGGAATAATTTAGTTATTGCTGTCAACTTCCTTGTGATTGTGTTTGCCTAAAGCATTGTTTTTACATGTTTTTTTATATTTTTATATATTTGAAACACACTAGAAGGGCCGGAAATTTTTAATGGTTTTTTTTTGAAGGGTTGTTGAAAACAAACTGTGAAATAAAATCTTATGATAGTCTTCTTTTCTTTATAGATCAGTTATTTTTATTTAAACCGGATTAAGCATTTTTGTTGTAACTTACTGAATTACTGTTTGTCTTTCAAGTTGTGGAGTTTTGATACTCTACTCTGCTGGGTTTTAATGATATACATACCCAACCCAATGTCATTACGTGTGATTTGTGAACCTTCTGGAAACTGATATTTGTTATTTGTTTTTATTTTCTATTTATGTTTGAATATTGGTGACTTCATGTTTAGGTCTATGCCATGGATATATGTTACTTTAAGCTTGTTAATTGACATTCAATGATTGTTACATGTATATAACACTTATGGCTTTTAATCTTAGATGCGTACTCTTTTACGTGAATGCAGTCTGTGAAATTAATAATTTCTATTTCTTATTATTAAAAGGAATATTGTTTGTTATATTAAAGCATAATCATTTAATTGTTTTATTTCTTTGGTTTAAGATAGAGAATTACAATTCTATAGCTTTTATATGCGTTCTTGATTCATATATGGAAATTGACAGTAAGATGTATGTAGTGTGTAAAGCAAATCATTTTATTTTTTGTTTTTAGTCTTTTTTCTTCTACACCTACATTCTTGGGGCTGGAGTTGTCTTTTTTTTTTTTTTCATGCTTTAAAATGTGAGGGGGCACTTGACAGGCTGGAGTCCAGTGTTTTGATTACTTGCCGGCAGAAAGGATATGAATAGGGTGAGGGGCAGGTGGTTTGTAGACTCATACTTGTCTGCTTATGAAAAACTTTTGCAGTGGCTATTGAATCTTTAATCTCATTTCTCCTGAGCAAAATTACTGAGTTAAGTATATGTTTTGTGAAAGAGGTGAGGTCATTGTACTCTATAAGATAGCCAGTGACCTGTAGTTCTGTTTGTATGATAAAATTGCAAAGTTAACTTCCTTTCTTCGAAAAATGCTTATATAATCTAATTGTAAAATCACTTCCTTGGTGTTCTATTTGAATTTGGATGTTCTACAAAGTAAATTTGTTATTGCTCCTTTACATTTCTAACTGTTAACTGGTGTTAGATATCAACTGTAAGGCTGATATTTTACTTTGTTGGCTTAGGTTTTTACAGTGTCAATTAGTTGGAACTAGACAGAAATGCATAACAGTCTTGATACGTTCGTTATGCAGGAATGTAACATTGAAGAGGTTCCTGATGAAGATGATCCTCCACCAAAAAGCTCAAAAGACAAGAAGTCTAACGGACCTGATTCTAGCAAAGTCAACCTCGTATTTAAAATTACTAGTAGAGTTCCTTATAAAACTGTTTTGAAAAGTATGTTCTCCTGGTATCTATGAATCGTACATGCCACTTTTCTTTCTTAAAAATTCTGAAAACATTTTAATTACCATATCTTCTCTCTTGCAGCACACAGTACTGTTGTTTTGAAGGCTGAGAGTGCAACTGATAAGACTGAATGGATTAACAAGATAAGTAATGTTATACAAGCAAAGGGAGGGCAAATAAAAATTTTATCTGAGGGTGGCTCTGCAATGAGGCATAGCCTCTCTGATGGTTCCTTGGTGAGTTGCTGGCTTAAAACTGTTATTCATGCGTGTAACTTCATTTATGGAGTTGTTATTAGGCTTATGTTAATTAATGTCATTCTTCCAAACAAGCCGCAAGTAACATATTTAACAAAAGTTTTACTAAAAGGATTTTATTATTATTTAAAATTTTTGCACTGTAATGATTTTTTAGAGCCGACTTTTTATCGGTGTTCTTTACTTTAGTGCCATTATGTATTTTTATATATGAACATTTTCAGCTTATTTATTATTGTTATTCATGAAAATAACATATTGTAATGTATTCTATCCGGAATGAATTATAAGCAAAAATGGACCAAATTGTGTATAATTAGAAATATTGTTAATCACATTTAATCCATGCATTCCCAATAAAAAATTAAGTCTATTCTCTAAATTACCCTTGATTGATAAATTGGGTCATTGAAAATATAAGAGATTATATTAAATGACGGATTACAAGTACTAACATTATTAATGTTGGTTGTTAAAAAAATAAGTATCATTGAATTGGAGAGAAGTTATTTATTTTTACTTATAATTCATTCCAAGAAATATGAGCTAATTTTGCTTATATTTCATTCCGGAGAGAGTATATATCTGTCGAATAATCCCTTCTAATTTGACTTGAGCAATTCAGTAAAGAGAAATACTGTGTATCAAATTTTTGTATTTCCCTCTTATTGATAGTTTTGGCCCCCAGTGTCATCTCTTCTATCATTATTGGTCATTTTGATATTCACAACTCCTTCGTGAGAAAACTTTCTTGCTGATACGAGCCACTTAGTAAATATTTTCATATTCCTCAATTTATGAGACTAAAATTTAATTTTGGAAAAAATAGCCAGAAACTTGCTGAACATAGGAAATGAAAGGAAAACAGTGATAGTGGTTAATGTCATTGGGAGTGGTCAGAGCTAATATATAATCGGAAACATTATACTCATGGAAAATTCTTTTTTTTTTTTTCTTTCTTTTTTGTCACTCTTGTAAATGTGGAATTTATTTATTTGAATGCATTCAAATCATGTCAAGGATGCTGATTCCTCTTGCTCATCATTTGGCAAAAATACTGTCTAATTTTAAAGGTCCATTCCTAAAGTTTCTTAAGGGGTATGGATAACATAGTAAGGAATTGCAAAGAAGACATTATTAAATAAGAAAAAATAATGATTTAAGAATAATAGGTAATCTTGAAGATGTGGTTGTTGAGTGGTGGTTATTTTAATTTCTTGCCCTATCACAGGATACAATGGCTCGAAGACCTGCTGATCCTGAGGAAGAACTTCGATGGATGTCCCAAGAAGTCCGTGGTTATGTTGAAGCTGTTTTAAACAGTTTAGCTGCTAATGTACCAAAGGTAATTTTCTTTTTTTAATATATTGTTTGCTTTAACTTTTTTTTTTCATCATGCAAACGTTAATTTTTGATGCATTTCCTGGTTGATTGTTTGGCAGGCAGTTGTCCTTTGCCAAGTTGAAAAAGCTAAGGAGGACATGCTGAATCAATTATATAGCTCTGTCAGGTTCAGAAATTTGTTTTGCATTTATATTTGTTCTTTGTACTTTGTAGCTGAATTTTTTGAGGAATATGGATAGTTTATTATTAGTTTCTGAAAATATTTGACTGTTTTTCTGTCTTTTGGGGAAGTCATCCAAATATCAATTGCTGTTACTTGTAGATATAAAATTTTAAACCTGACTATATTAGAATTGATTGTTCATTTATGTTGTATCGTCAACGTTTACTCTTTTCATCACAGCATACTTTAACTGGACATACACTTTCTATATAACTTGTAATGTTTATTACAAGTTGAATTTGCACAAATGTGGTATGTGAGAGAAACCAAAATAATGGAGAAAAAAGATGAAGAGATAGAAAATGAAAAGTTTATTTTCAATTTTGCAATCAAATGTTTGTGCAAAAGTCATAAATTACTTTTGTACCAATGGGCATCAGGCATGTGTGTGTTTAAGGTGTAATCATTTTGGTTTATTATGCAAGTATTAATGTTTAAGTTGCATGCTAATTAATCTGGATGCTATTTATCCTTTGTATGATATGATAGATTGCTTTGATATAAGTTGTGAACATTTGTATATCTTCCATTATTAGTGGTCAAAGCACGGCTAAGATTGAGGAGCTGCTTCTAGAAGATCAAAATGTAAAGCGCAGGAGAGAGCGTTACCAGAAACAATCCTCGCTTCTGTCCAAACTGACACGCCAACTGAGTATACATGACAATCGTGCAGCTGCTGCCTCTAATTGGTCAAATGGGAGTGCAGGTGTGTGTAAGCTTCTTTTGTGCTCATTTATAGATTTATCAGTGTTCTTTTAATGCATTAGAGTATCTACTTTTTTACGTCCCAAAATTATCTCTTTGATCAATGATAGTGATCTAGAAATATGATTCCATTTTTTATCTTATTCAAATTTTTTTTGCTGTAGAACATTTATATATTGACGTATTAAAATTGATTAATTGGGTTAGAGATAATCTATGAATGTATTGGTATTCAATATTTTCTATTTTGGTTAGATTAGCAGTCACCATTTTGCACATTACTTTGTAAATATCCTGCTATATTAATTATCTGGGCAATGAACCTTAATTTATCTTGAGCAAATACTTGCTTAAATTGATTCTAACTATTTTTGCTTTCCCCATTTATATCAGTTTCCGATCAGGTTTTATCTCTTATTTTTTTTCCACTTTGTGTACTTATATTATGCGCTTGTTTTGCAGAGAGTAGCCCGAGAAGCAGTGGACCAGGTGATGACTGGAGATCTGCCTTTGATGCCGCTAGCAATGGCCCTGTTGGCCGTAGTGGTTCATCAAGATCTGGGTCAAATGGTCATAGTCGACATAATAGTGATCCTCCACAAAATGGTGACATGAACTCTGGCAGCCGCCGGACTCCTAATCGGTTGCCGCCTGCTCCACCAGGTTCTTCGGGTTACAAATATTAACAAAGGGAATATTAAAAATGGCCAATGTTTCATGTTTTGTTACATTTTTAGAAGGCGAGATTGCTCCTGCCCCATTTCATACCTTTGAGGATAAGGTCGTCGTCGCAATTCTTTGTTCCTGCCAGGATATTTAGGTGATGAAAAAGGTTTGTGTATATAGAAGACTAGTTTGTTAGTAAATATGTTTTCCGGGCTTGTCCCATTTTCCGGAAGTATGGTATCAAGTTGGACTTCAAAAGATTGATCGTGTTTTTCTATTCAATATTCTTTTTACTTTCATACCTTATAATGTTGTTTTCTTTTTTTCTTCTTCGATTTTGGGATTTTGCACTCAATTTTGGATGCAGCTGATGTAATTTGCTTTTTTATATGATGATTGAATAGCACACCATTTTGGGTTATAAGACTAACAATTGGAATATTTTAATAATGGGGATGTGTTATATCATTGTTGCTTCCTGTCTGCAGAGTACACTTTCAAGTTAATTATTATTATTATTATTATTATTATTATTATTATTATTATTATTATTATTATTATTATTATTATTATTATTATTATTATTATTATTATTATTATTATTATTATTATTATTATTATTATTATTATTATTATTATTATTACTATTATTATTATTATTATTATTATTATTATTATTATTATTATTATTATTATTATTATTATTATTATTATTATTATTATTATTATTATTATTATTATTATTATTATTATTATTATTATTATTATTATTATTATTATTATTTATTTATTTATTTTTTTAATATTATTCTTAAACGTCTGATTATGCCACGTAGTATGATGTTGTACTCATTTGTGAGCTTTAATTATTTGTTTGAAAGGAAAAAATCAATTAAATTAGTTCGATGATGTATATTTGGAGAGTTCTTTGGTGTACCATTTTTAAAAATGATTAAAATTAATAATACTTTTTAATAATAATACTT
>JBBPBR010000003.1:42803754-42820154 GCA_037974775.1 Cicer pinnatifidum
ATTATTACGATAGATTCATTGTAATTTGCATGTCCATTGTCTTCAAAAATTGTTAAATTAGCTCTCACAACTACATCATAAATTATTTTGTTATCATGTTAATAACTTTAAGTACAAGTACAACTAATATATTAATTTAATAATTATCGACTACAATAATTAATTTTATTCTATTTATTATAAAAATACTTAATTAAATAAAAATATATAAATGACACACCGTGCTCGCACGAGTATTATGCTAGTTTAAATTAATAGTACAAACTAACAATTTAATACAAAATAACTATGTTTATAAATATGATAAAATTCGAGTGTCTAAAATATTTTTGCCTTTAAATTTATAACGATGACACCAAAATAATCAATTGAAATCTATAATTAATTAACATTATTTTATCGATTAAAACAAATGAACACGACAATGACACAAACAAAAATGCCAAAAAGCGTTGTACTAAAAGATGCAGATAAAAAAAAGATGCTGTTAGATAAAATAAAGGAAAAAAAAAATTGTAGGGGTGATTGAATAAAAAAAGTTAGTTTTAAATCATTTCTACGTAATACGCAAAGAAGAAAAATGTTATTTTTAATCTATAAAGTAAATGTTAATTTGTCAAATGGAATCATGTATGATTTTTTTTTAAACAATTTTATTGTTAACATATGATTACCTTATTTGCTACGAACTTTTAATTTGGACGGAATTTGTTTTGAACTTACTATTAGGGGTGGGAATAGGCCAGGCCAGGCCAGGCTTTGAAAGGCCTGAGTCTGGCCTACGATTTATTTTTTCGGCCTAAGCCTGGCCTACGGCCTATCATAGGCTTTTTTTTCGGCCTAAGCCTGGCCTTTTTAATAGTTTGACCTGGCCTGGAAGCCTTTTTAAAAGCCTTTTTAAACGAATCCATTATTACTTCTTAAACAAATAAGGAACAACTACTAAGTGATTGACTAATTGAACAGTTACCGAATATAAAACGACTACCAAATATAGAACTGCTACTGAATATGAAACGACTACTGAATATGGAATAATTAGTAAGTGATTGCCTAATTGATAGAATTTAAAATAGAAAATAATATTATTAATATAATAATAAAAAATAATATTAATAAATAATAAATATATATAGGCCGGCCTGTTAGGCCTAACGGGCTTTTTTATAAGCCTAAGCCTGGCCTATTTAAATAAATAGGCTTTAAAAACAGCCTGAGTCTAGCCTTTTTATTAAATAGGCCAGGCCAGGCCAGGCCATAAGTAGGCCAGGCCATAGGCCCCTACGGACGACCTAGCCTATTCCCATCCCTACTTACTATCACAACAATCTGTTATATTTCCAATATCCCATGCGCTTAATTGTTTTTATCTTTAATTTTTAATTTTTTTTAATAATCAAATAATATATTAGAGTAAAAGAGATACACAAAGAAGCACACAAACCACATAAAGCGAAAATTTATACTTTAAGTACTGGATTAACAACCTAAAGGATACAACTCCACTTACACATAACACCACGATGCAAATTTTATGTCACACTAACAACCGCTAATGTATCATGTAAATGATGTGTTTCTTTAATCTCTTATGTTGAAAATGATGATGATAAAATACGAGCTGATTGGAATTGGAAAATAAGGAAGTTCTTCATAGGAGCGATGTCACGTCTAGTTGTATTTATAAGGTGAAGGTATGATAATTAAGGTGTGTCTCAAAGGTATCTAATTTTGATAAATTGATTATCGAATGAGTTTAAAGTGAACAAAAGTGATAAATTTATTTATTACAAATCTGAAAGACCTCGAATAAACGAGTGTAATCCTTGATACAATGTTGATTGGAACATCTAACTCCAAAGCAACAAGTGACTATATTTTTAATATAGTCAGCAGTGTTGTATCTTGGAAATCAAAGAAAAAGACGATACTAATGAACTGGTTGAGATGCTTGCTAGCTGAGATCCTTTTACCGGAAAAATCTATGCAAGTTGTGTTGATCCACTATGATAGTACCGCAACAAATCTATGCAAGTTGTGTTGATCCACTACAATAGTCCCACAACTATAGCAAATATTGAGAATTATTATTACATTGGTAAGTGACTACAAATACGTTGTAAGTACAACACAGTTAGAGAGTTACTTTCTAAATGAACTGTTATAGTGGACCATGTTTGCATTGATGAGAATTTAGCGGATCCTTTGATGAAAGGATTAACTATAAAGAAAGTCCTAAATACATGCAAAAAGATAAGATTAGTGTCTATAGATCAATGATCCACCCATGATGGTAACCCGACCTAAAAAACTGGAGATTTCAATAATTAGGTTTAATGGGTAATAATAAGTCACAGTGATATGAGATGAACATGCTATTATATCTCAGAGAAACTTAATTCTTGAAGTGATGAAAATATTAGGTAATAGAAACTCTTAATGAGATCTATACTCTATGTGGAATGAAGTACCTATACATGAGTACTCTTGGTAGACTCACCTATGTGAATGTGAAAGCGAAACCATTTTCTATGGAATTTTGAGACATCATTATTAGAGCTATACTTAGATAGACGTGCAAGGTAATTAATGCATGAGCTTTTGAGAATACACCCTATAAAAAAGTTGTGTGTGAGTTTGATGTCAGAGATAAAGTTCAAGACTACAAGTCATTCTTGTTGAATTTGAATCTTACTTACAATGCAAAGGTTCAAGTCAGGAGACACCTCTGCCTATGCACAATTTTATAGAAGCGGGTACGCTATTTTAGTATCTAGAAAACTAAGTTTCTTTTTTTTTAATAATTGCGTGTGTTTTTATCTCATTGATACATTATACACGGATCTGGCATCCATCGAGTCAACATTCAATATTTGATCCGATCAATTCCTTCCTGAATTCATGCATCAGTTTGCCCCGGTCAAAACCTATTCTCGTGTTTCAATTTTATGTGGATTCGCGCATCAACTTTTGCTCAGTCAAAACTTAGAGAATTTTAGAGTGTAGTTTTCTGTGAATCAGGTGAGATGGATCACATATTTTTCTCTCTTTCAATTGCATAATTCCTCTTTAAATAGACGACTTTACTCAGTTTGAAAAGCACACCAAAAGTTCTCTAAAATCTGAGACTTTTCTCAGCTTCTCCTTTTCTTTCTTCTTCTCTTTCTTTCGAGTGGTTGTAATACCATATTACGAGTGACAGTCATTGACTGCCATATTGAGGGGATAATTTTAGAACAATTTTCTACGGTGCAGTGGAACTCCGATACAATGTGTTTGAGCTATTTTATCCTGGAGATTTCGTAGTTGATAGTTTGTCTTGCATAATTTGGACAGTGTCGTGAAACGTCTTAAAGAAAGCGATTTAGTTCGTGACTCAACTCAATAATATTTTTAGTGACATAAATTGATTTTTAAATTGATTTTTAAACAGATTTCAAAACTCAAAAACAACAATTTATGTGTAACCAAGCTTCCGAGATAAAGAAAGTGTTGAGCGAGTTTATTGCAATTTATCCCTTGAATATCCAACCAATTGAAAATGACGATTCATAAATTATAAATAGAACTTCCAAGAAAATAATATATGGTTACCGGGCTCAATTTTAGTGAAGCAAAAAACACAACAAACTTCATAATTCGAAGATATCCTTCTTTTAGCGCTCGCCTCTAGTTGCAAGTCTTCCTTATAATAATCTCCAAACATTTTAGAGGTGCTTTCCCTTGAGTTGGTTACCATTGATGTTTGGTTTGAAAACAAACTTAATGTTTGTAACATGAGTTAACTGTAAATCCCTCCACCATATTCAACAACCAAGTCCACCCATCCACACCAACCAAATTCAGATCAATATCACTAAAAATAGTTTCCAACTCCTTTGTTAAATCCTCTTCCCATACAAAGGTCTCCACCACCATTTCCACACCCACACATTATTATCCCACAAACCCATATTTACTATTTGGGTTTCTTTATTGAGAGTAACCTTATAAAGCCTAGGGAAAACATCTTTAAAACGCAACATACCAACCAACCTATCATACCAAAATGAGACACATTGACCACCACCAAATTTTCTTCTAAGCATATCATGAACCCAACCCATAGACCCTATTTCAATACTAAATCTCTCCACCAGATAAAACATCCCTTTAGCAACGAAACAAGCTCGCCACAAAAGTGTTTTCCTAAATCACCATAAGAAGCATCCTTATCATGTAAGATCTCAGAATCTATTTTGATAGTAGAGAGATATTAAATAATTCTAAAATCTTAACACCTAAATCATCTTTATCCTTTGGCAACAAGTCCTTTTCATACTTAATCCATGAAATATTCATACCATCTCCATTCTCACCCCACAAAAAATCGTGTTGATTACGAACCAATTCTTTTAATACTCGTTTTGGAGCTGTAAAAAATGCAAAAAACTATAACGCTGTGAACACATCTTAATCAATCTTACTCTACCTCCAATTGACAACTGCCTACCTTTTCAACCGAACAATTGATTTTTAAAAGAGGAAATAATCGGCTTACAAGTTTCTACCCTTCTAGGATTAGTGCCTATCGAAATACCCAGTAATTTAAAAGGAAAGTGACCGATACAACAAGATAAAAATTGTGAAGCAACAATTAAAAAGTACTCATCTAGATGCCCCATAAATATATTGCTTTTAACAAAATTAATCTTCAAACCAGACACCAATTCAAAACTTCTCAAAATAGATTTTAAGCACCATAAGTTCCCCCACAACCCCTCACAAATCAATATTGTAAAATAAGAAATAAGTTGATAATTCAAAATCCAATTATGAAAGGTTTTGTTCCGATTAATTTTATATAGTACAATAGTAATTGAGTATACAATGATTTTGAACTATATTTGGAATCACAATACAGTACGTCATTTTTCATTTAAGTATTTGTATGATATTATTGCCCCTGCCCTAGCAAAGAGATGGTGTTATTGATGACATACCTTTTCAGCAAACCATCTTCTACCGCTTAGAAACCAATCCAATTAACCCTTCTGCAGCCAAAAATTCTTTAGTAGGGCTACCATTCACCAAGATAGAGATATATGTGAAAAAAATGCAACTAATACTAAAACCCATTCTTCTTAACATGCCCTTTCAAAATCAACCTTTCATATCACATATTGCTCCTTTGACCGTCAAGCCAAATCAACCATCTCATTCAAAACAAATACCCTATCGGGAATTTTTCATTGTAGTAAAAATGCATTATGACATTTAGATATCACCTTACCAGGAACTCTTTTCAATCTTGTTGCCAACACATTTGTTAAGATTTTGTATAAGCTTCCAATTAAAGAAATCGGCCTATATTCTTTCGAAGTTTGGGGATAGTCAGTTTTGGGAAATAATGACTTTTGTTCCCATTGCAGCTCCGAATCACCTCCTTCATCTCATCAATAGAAAAAAGAACAATTAATATTGAGATATCATCATTCGATAACATGGCAAAATTGATACCATCCAACACCATCCTTCTAAGATGCTCCTCTCGAAAATTCTATTTAAAATACCGTTGAATCTCCTATTTAACATCCACTCCTTGAACCCAATCATCATCAAGAGCCCACTTCGTTCTTGATTTTTGTAATAATATACTTTCTTTCACCCTCAATTGTTTCCAAAATTTAGAATTACAAGTTCATAGTTGATTTGTTGATACAACCCCTCCTTCATCCAAAGCTTCATCTAACATATTCATTTCAACCACATCCTTGTTAATGTTTAGATTAACTTGAAGACGAAAAAAAAAAATAGTGGTTTGAATTGTGTTCAAAAAATATTTTTATTCCTTTTTCAAACTCTATAAGAGATTAAAAAATTTGTAACAAAATTAAAAAGGAGTAAGTGGAAATAACACAAACAATTTATCTTGGTTTGAAATCAATAGGATAGTTATGTCCAATCCCTTCAACTTGAAGGATATATCCACTAAAATCAACTCATTTTTATCAACATCACTAGAACATATACTAGTCAAACTACTAGCTTAATGCAGTTAAGCGGTTGAGGAAAACAACCGCTTCTGAGCTAAAGTACAATGAATAAAGATTTTTTGTTTGAGGTAGCTACCTTAGAGAAAATAAAAATTTAGCTTTTTAAATACACATTAAATTTTTTTTGAATGGAATTTGAAAATATGACCACTAAGTGTTTCTGTAGTGTAATTGTTCAAAGAAATTCACAAATTATTATTTTTCTCTCTATTCTCCTATTTTTTTAACGATGCTTGAGTGTCTTTTATAGTGCTCAATTGATGCCGTTAATTTGACTGTTGCAGGGAATAACGCACATATCTTGTACAGGTTGTATGAATTGTACTATTAGAATAACATTAGAGTGATTAAAAAAGGACACGTTCATCAAATGATTAACTCAGTTTCTCCATGGATGAACAATGTATTGCGTATCTGCAATAAGTAGATTATGCTCAAATTAATTTATAAGAAGATCTGCACACATAAAAAATACGTTAAAGTATATATTGTTATGACATATACTTTGTTAACGTCAAAACAAAAATTAAGGGTTATTGTTCTTCAAACATACTTAGTTCGTTGATGATAAACATCTATATTGACGAACAATATTTCTTAACAAATTAAAGCTATCACTGAAAATATGCTAGGATGTATTTAAAAAAAAAAGATTTATTTTGAAATTGGCATTCTTAAGGTGCAAATAAAATTATTCAATTGAAATTATTTTCAATTAACCTTCTTTACCCCTTTACCATTAGAAAAAAAGGATAAAATAATTCTATCATAATTTTGATAATACTTTTCAATGGTTTCACGTATCTTTAGGATGTTATGCCTTTTGGTACACATGAAATCTGTTCATTGACAATTAAACCTAGTGGAACGATCCATGTTTTTCAAAGATGTTAAGTCTTTAAAAACCAAGGTAAATTTTAGATATTACAGGCAAAAGGTACACATTTAGATACTACAAACACATTGATACAAATTGATTTGTTACTCCTTTAACAGAGTTAAAAGAGTTTCAAAGTTAAACAAAAGTAATAAGTGCGAGTAGAAACAAGGGAACCCTATGAGTTAGGGTTGGATAATTTAGCTAGGATACATGATAATGTGTAACATGATTTTTTGTTTGATTATGAGCTGAAGTATCATCGGATGCCGTAGCTACCTTCAGAAACTATGCAGATTCAACAAGTACAGAAGGAACCTCAATAGGAGCAACAAGTACATACGAAGTTTCAGAGCTTGATGTTCTAGTTGTAGGGAATTTTGAAGGTGGTTGAAAACACAAGAAACGAGGTTTGAATTGTATTTTTTATTTATGAAATTTTTTAAAGTTGCTAATAAAAAAATATTATTTATCAAAATATTCAACTTATGATTATAAATCAAATAAGTAAAATAAGTTAATTCATAAAGAACTTTGAAGAAATAACAAAGTAGAGATAGAGGAGGGACGCATGAATTTTATACTAGTTCACAATAAACTGTTGCTACATTTAGGCCTCTCCTAACAGAGAGATTTCTCTCTCAATATAGTCGAAGACTTAATCTACTATTAAACAATAACATACAAGTATTATTTACTCTACCTCTTCAAGCCCTAGTATTTTTCTTATGCCTCTCTAAAATGTCACCATTAAGGTTCATAAGTATTCTTACACCTCATCAGGTATCTCTTATGGATGAAAGATTTGTTGCCACTATTGGGCTGATTTGCATCAGTTCCATTTTGTGCCTGAATTGACACAAAGTCTGCTTCTAGGATTCTAACTCTGATTGAGAGAATATTACATTTCAAATCCCATATCAATTCAAGTGTATGAATCAACTTGATTGATTTACATACACTCTAAAAACTCTCTATTGAGAGGATTTTCATAAATTATATTCTTTTTTATTTGTTTTAGGCATTTTAAAGAAAATCTTCTTAACACATTGCCTTCTTTATTGTCTGATTTTTTCAAGTTAAGAGACGTTTCTTTTTAAACACCGAGGAATATATTAGTTGAGGATATTACCGCTGAAGATCCTTGAATCTTCATTTAAAGCATATCTATATGTATCTTCATAATTAATTTAGCGTATCTTGATTTAAGAAGACAAATTTCAGAGGATGACACTTCTAGAGGATGTCATTTCGCTTCTTTAGTCAGAGGATAAGTACATATTTAATGAGCATAGGATGTTGAGATATTGACTTATTCATAATTCTAGACTCAAATGATTCATTGAGGAAATTTACTTTTTTATTTTTATTTTTTTTTATCAAAGTCTTGATTTTATCAGAGTCGTTTAACATGTTGACAAGATGATCAACTAGTTTTCTAGATTTATCAGACGCAAAATAATTAGAGCGAGCTTATATAATCATACTATCAGAGGCGCGTTGAGAGTGTGTCGAGAACAGTCAAACCCATCTTTAATAGATTCTTCCAAGCATTAGTGCATTTGCCTTGAGTAGTTAATTTTATTTCTTTGTTTATCAGAGAATATGACTTGCACCAGAATATTGACTTTAATAAAGGTTTAATCCATAGATTTCTTATTTGGTCTTTGAGTAAAAGGATTAACTAAGGTCTTGACACTTAGTAAACTTTAGTCAGAGGCAAACAATCGCTATAGTGTTCTTTTCCTTTAATATCAAAGAATCAATCATTGACTTGTGTTTCCTCTGTCTTTAACACTTTGACTTAGATTATGAATTATTAGATGCTCGATGCAATGCTTGTTATTACTATACCTCAACTTACTCTATTAGTAAACATAATTATTCAGTAGTATTAATTTATGCTATCTTAAAATTGTTAGTCATTAAAATAGATCTTTATCTTCTAACATAATCTGCACACACTTAACAAATAGATAGAGGATAATTGTTTTTATTGTTTTTGTTACCATAAAATCATTCATCAGAAGATTGTAGCTAAACACACTTTTACACTAACAACTTCCATAAGAGGTATTTCAACTTCAGGAATGATCAATGAAATTTGCAATGGTGTTGGTGAGACATCCATTGGAATTTTAGAGGGCTATATAAAGAAGGATATGTAGTCTCTCATGTTGTTCCTACATTTGTTTCATTTTGCAATCTTACCTTATGTGCTTCTTGGGCTTCCTTAAAATGTATCCAAAGATAGAGGATGTCTGCAGTATTTTGAAAAACCACGATATTCTGTTGAGCCAAGTGTTTCGCATACTCCATTTTGTCTCTGGTTTAGTATACTAAAAGGTGAGAGATTCATCCAATTGAGCAGAAACATCACCATAATCTAGACTGCTTGAGTAATTATCCCTAATCCAATTTGAAATGAAATAAATAGTCATTAGAAAGGGGTTTGAATTATGAACCTTTTATAAATTAATCATGCACTTAAAACACCTTTCTCAAATATGAGCTTGATAGAAAAACAAGTTGTTAAAGAACCCTCCCTTGTAGAAAATGTTCTTAAATACACTTAAGTAATATAAATATGCTTTAAACAAAATTACTGAAGTGTGGGATTAGTGTATACTAAAAGTAAAGAAGTAACTTAGATGACAAATGGACCTAATACAACCTATATTATCAAAGCCTTAATAGGCTTACAACCTATATTATCAAATTTCAACAATCTTATGACTTGTATTGTGAAACCTGGACAAATTTACAACCTTAGTCTAAATAGAGTTTACACAATCTCGCTATCAACGATCGCAAAAGAAGGATTTGAGAGCTTTTACAACATGTGAAATACGTGTTTTGGTTTCTTTGTTTATGAAAACTTAAATACAAACTTGAGAAGCAAAGTAAAATATATCAAGTCCAATAACCACTCTTATTAATAGACAAGGAGTCCTTCAGATTGCATTGGAAAAAGAGAGGAGAGTTATTGGGAATATGAATCTATGTAAAAAAAAAGCAATCCCTTTGATGTGTTGTCTTCATTCTAAGTGCGAAACAGAGATAACTTTATCTTCACAAGCAAAACATTCTCTTTCTTTATGTGAATGATATGTGGTTGCAAAATTTGAAGCTTGTGCCACCTCAAAATCGTTTACTACAGAAGCCCGAGGAAGGGTGAACGTGCTAACTATCACTATTATTTGCTTGCACTTGATTTTTTTTCTTCTTCTTTTTGTCGTTTGCAAGTCGGAGAATAATGAGAATGTTCTCTTCAAAATAAACATAACATTCTTTTCACAAGTATAACGCTTTCTTGTTTTTTTTTTTAGAAGTGTGTCGTCTTAAAAACTTTATATTGTTCCATGTGTGACATCCTAAACCCCAAATTGAAATATAAGTTAAAAGAAAACACAATATTTTGAGATTGTTTGAAATCTCTTTTGGGATAAGATTTCTTTTTGTTGTTCCATATCTGTTGGATTTTCATAGATATGAAAGACATATCTTCATGATCTGAGTCTTTACTCTAATCATCTGATTCGATTCCCTCTTAGTCTTACGTAGCTTTTAAGGCCTTGAAGTTTTTCTTTTTTCCCTAGGGTTTCAGAGCCAAGGATTTTGAATTCTTCTTGGACTCATCTTCAACCAATTCAATCTCATGAGATTTGAGTGAACTCGTCAGTTCTTATAGAGTAAGTTTGTTTAGATCTTTAGCCTGATGAGTTGTTGTTACCTTTGGCCTCCATTTGTTGGGAAGATTTTTAAGGATCTCTTTGACGTGGTCAGAGGTAGTGTAACTCTTTTGGAGAACCTTGAATGTAGAGACTAGAGTTTGGAATATAGAAAATATTTTCTCAATGTCTTCATCTTCTTCCATATAGAAAGGTTCATACTTCCTAATAAATAGATTCATCTTAGATTCTTCTACTTGCTTATTTCCTTCATAGGTGAGAACCAAAGCATCAACGATACTCTTTGTTGCGGCATTTTTTGAATTCTTTGTAGGTGATAACATTCGTAAAAAAAATTCTTGCTTTATGATGCGTTTTATATTGTTTCTTTTGATCAATGTTGAGATCCTTTCTGGATATTTCTACACAGCACCGTCTTTTAAAGTGTCATAGTCATTTTCAACTATGTCCTAAAGTTCAATATCATGTGAGATGTAGAAATTTCTGAGCATGTCATTCTAGTACTCCAATATTTCTCCATCAAACAAAGAAGACAAATTAATGTTTCCACATGTATTTAAGTGATTACCAGAATTAAGTGCTTAACTTAGACATAATTACTCAAATTTTGTGCTTAACTTAGACAAATTAATGTTTTCACATGTATCATAATAGCACATATCTTTACTCAAACATAATTAAGTGCTTAACTTAGAGACCAAACTCTGATGTCCATTGTAGAACGAGAAACACTAGTAAGGGAGTTTGAATTTTGTTTTAAATTTAAAAACCATTTTAACAAGATTAAAACAAAGTGTTGAAAATAGAACAGATAAAAAAAATCACAGAACAATACAATCAATTTATTCTGGTTCACCATCAATACGGTAGCTACGTCCAATTCTTCAACCTATGTGATTTAACTCACTAATTCACCATCTAAATCACACTTCCGCTGAACACCTGTTTGTCAAACTAATTGTGTTCAAGTCTTTTCAATCTTATAGCTTAGTACAATCAAATTGTTGAAGAATGCAACAACTACTGGGTTAGGTTATAAAAATAAAAGATTTACAAGTTTCTAAATAACTCCCACAAAAGGGTTCTTACAAAGTTGTATTCTACGAAAAAACTGTTTCTCAATACTTAGACAAAATAATATAGCAAGATAGTTGTATTGTGCTTATTGTAGTACATTTTTATATTATTGTTGTCTGGTTCCAATGAGGGTTGTACGTCTTTTTTTAGAGGACTTTAGGGTTTACTACTAGAAATTTTGGCTTTAGTGACCAATGAATTGATCGCTATTGTTTTGAAATCGGTCATTGTGGCTCGTAGCGATCGAATCAACGACATTTTAGATTTCGTTGATAAACTACAAGTCGCTAGTTATTGCGACTAAATCAACGATCAAAATTAGTGACCAATTTTTTGATCGAATTTGTAGTCTGAATTAGTGACTAAAGTTTGAGACTGATTTAGCAATCACTTTGAATTAATTTTCAATGTCATTAGCGACTAATTTAGATACGAAATTTGTGACTTAAGCTGTTATTTTTATTAAATATTTGGTCACTTATTCCGTCTCTAATTGTTACATTTTTTTTTAAAATCCATTACTTTAATGTCTTTAAAAACAATAACAATTTTTTAATCTGATTTCAATATCTAAAAAGTTCATACACCAAAATTATTTAAATGCATTAAGCATATTAATGTATTTAACTAATGAACACAATATATTTAAGTATTATTACTAAGTACTCAAAAAAATATAAATAAAATTTTAGTTTAAACATAATATGTTTAGTTATAAACAAATTGCAACATATTTGTTCTTTGGATTAACTTATCACTATCCATCTAACTCTTCATCATCAAGATCACGATCACCATTATCACCAATCACATCATCAACATCACCAACAGCACGAATATCATGATCACCAATCTCATTATCATGATCACCAACATCATTATCACCAATCTCATCTTCATGAAGTTATTTCTTCAAATTTATGTCTTTGTTGATCTCTTTTATTTTCATTTTTTCAAATTCATGTCTTTATATCTACTATGTTGATGAAGAACATGATCCACGATAATATGGTCTCTCTGATAATACAATTGGTTCCATTATGAGACCATATACTAGTCATTTTCTTATTCCTACAACCTCACACCACACATCTAATTCATTTGGTGGGGGAGTTCCTTGCAAAGTTGCTTCTTGGGTAAATTTTTCCCGTCTACGTTTAAATTTTTCTTGTTAACATAAACATAAAGCTAATTAATATTGTAAAACACACTAAAATATAATAAAACCAACATAAAAAAATAAAAATGATATACACTTTAAAGTTGAAACCTTTTACATGAACATATTACAATCTTTTATCATCCCAAGTTTCATCTTTGTCATGTTTATATGTGTGTGGAGAAACAAATATTAATGGCTAGAGGGATGTCATTCATTTCCATCAAACAACATAATAAAAACTTAGCATTAAAAACTTATGAACATGTAATATCAATTTGCACGACATAATTGAAATTTTCAAGAATTAATTTGCAAAATAGAATTGAAATTTACACAATAAAATTTAACACAACATAATTATATTGTATAAAAGTTAAACAACAACACATAAATTGCAACTAGCACACATTGTTTCCAATTTAATTAGTGTATGTATTTTTTTTTATAAAATAATAGATGTTACACACAATAAAATACACACATTACAATTATATATTAAATTATATATAAAAGTTAAAATACATAAAAAGATAGTAAACTTAACCAAATTAACTAAATGTTGGGATATGATTATAAAGCCACAGGTATGAAGGGACCCTCCAAAACCTCCATAGTCAGATGTTCAGTTTGTTTTTGCTTGTATGCTCTACCTTGGTCTATTCATTGAGCTACAAACCTTGTTTAGATTATGTTTCGTTACTATTGCACTTTGTATTATAAAGTTCTTTCTAGCCCACACATGATCTAGAGGACAAATACTAAATCTACTATGTGTATATATAAACAAGTAGTTGGTTAGCATGTGGTAATACTTTTTAAAGACGTAAGACATTATTAGACAAAATATAAAGGAGAGAATAAAGGGGCCCTTGAAACAATATACCTTAAACTCTTCAAACCACAAGTCTCTCGTATAACTGTGTATTTTTTTCCCATGAGGGTCATGCCTTACTAAAAGTACTCTTGATGATATCTTCAATCATATTAGCCGTAGTATGTGAAGGCAAAAATCTACAAACAATGAATATTAGTAGTAATGAAGTTTTTATAGTATACTTAAATAACTAAAATTATGTATATATTTACCCTTGTCTGTCAAGGTATAAAGTTTGCTTGCCACCATTGCTTTATGTCTCAGATGCAATGACAATTTCATTGGATATTAGGCTATGCGCTCCTTCAGATTGAGATAATTCTGAATTAGATGGTGATTTTATCCCTCGTATCGAAGGGGGAGATGTCACATGGGATGTCCTAGGTAGAGGTGTAACATGATATGTCCTAGATGATAGGGTAGTAGCAGATGTCCTTGGAGGATTAGAACTACGAGGAAGTACAACATTAGACGTCGTAGACGGTGCCCCATGAGATCTAGAAGAAGTTGCAACATGAGATGAACTATGACGAGGTGCAACATGAGATTTCATAGGAGGATGTAAAACATGAGATGTCACAAGAGGAGATGCATCATGACATGTCCTAGGTGATGGAGTAGTAGTATAAGATAATGTAGAAGATTGTACAAAAGGAGGATTTGTATTTGAACGTTTGGAATGCTGTTTTAATTGGCGAGTCTTGAGAGCTTTTATTTTCCTCTATCTTTATCTGCCATCTACAATCGATAAAAAAAATAGAATAAAAAATATTTATAGCATAAAAACAACAATATAGTATAGTGATGTATTCATCACCTCCGCAAAATGAAAAATATTAAAATTTAATAATCACTATCTCTACCATCATCATTATCATTATTGTAACTCCCTCAAAATTTATTATTTAAAATAATTAGGACCAATAAATATTTCTTTCAATATTACTTTACGAGTGATAATTATTTACCTTATTCGACTTATTGTAATTGATAAAGTTGTTAGTAAGAATTATTTAATCAATGAAGAATTTTTATATATATATATATATATATATTGTATGTAGATGTTTTTTTTTAATTTTATTTTTTATTTTTATTTTTATTTTTTTACTTTTTTATCCTTAGTGCAAGAAGAATTTGGGCTAAGGGTTTGTGGTTCGGCGTGACCAAATCCATATGAAATAGTAGAAATTTGGGCAAAGGGTTTGTGACTTGGTTTTTTTATTTTATTTTTTATGATCACGGTTAACAAAAAAAATTGATTTTTCATCCATCCTATTCTTCATTCAGGCCCAACATTACCTAACAATCTCCATTTTAAATTTTTCATAAAGCCCATAATTGTTCCATACTCAGTAATAATAAGTAGAAAAAAAAATCTAACTCACAAACTATTTACAAACAAGATTCTGTAAATAGAAAGGAATGCCGAAATCCTAGCCACCATCATGTCACACCTCCTCTATCGGTGCATGAAAAGATTAGACTTTTGTGCTAGGAAGAAAAATGATCAAGGTAAAGACTTTTCCCTACACAAATTATAGTTAGACCGTTGGTTGGATGACATGAAATTAATATTTGTGATTGCTTTCCTTTTAAATAGAATAAATGTAGACTAATGAATTAAAATAATAAAACATCAATCCTTTATGTTGAGTTTGATATGTAATATATAAATTTTAAGAAGTAAAGTATGAATTTTTATGATATATATGATAAAGTCTTAATTTTTATGATGAATTTTAAGTAAAATATGAATTTTTATGTTATATGCGATAAAATTTTAATTTTTTAGATGAATATGAAATATATTTTGAATTTTTATGTTATATGTAATAAAATTTTAATTTTTATGATGAATATGAAATAAAGTTTGAATTTTTATGTTATATGTGATAAAATTTTAACTTTGATGATGTATATAAGTTGACATTTGAACTTTCTTGTTATATATATTAAAGCTTTAATTTTTATAGTGTATATGAAATCAAGTCCCGATTTTTATGTGTATGTGGTGAAAATTATAATTTTTATGGTTATTTGTCGATGAATATATGATTCTCATGATAAAGATGTGTGGTATATGATCTTTGTGATATATGAATAAGATTATGATCTTAAAAAGTGATTTTTTGAATGTATATGACATGATTCTTAGTTGGCTGTGTAAGAATATAGTTTTTTGATAATATATCTTCATGTCATGACATATGCATCTTCGTGAGAGTTTCCACAGGGTTTTTTTTTTAACTGCCCTTATTTTGAAATTTATATACGTAACTGCCCCCTTTTCAAATTAAAATACCAAACTGCCCCACTTTTTTTTTCAATTTTTTCTCCCTTACAAGTCGCCATTTGGAATGGCGACTTCCTTAAGGAAGGCCACTTCTCAAATGGCGACTTCCAACTAGTTTTTTTTTAAAATTTTTTTTTTTTTTTAATTTTTAGTGAATTTATATGTATAATTAATTATTATAATTCACAAAAATACATAAAAAAATAAATAAATAGAAATTTTAATTATAAAAAAATTTAGTAAATCTAAGTTTTAATTGGCATTTATTAAATAATTTTTTTTTAAAAAAAAATTAAGTTATATTGAAATAACAAAAGTAATATATATATATATATATATATATAACTAATATAATTCATAAAAATAGATAAATAGAAATTTTAAATT
>JBBPBR010000003.1:42836049-42853704 GCA_037974775.1 Cicer pinnatifidum
TCATCATATCAGCACCATTATCGTCTGTATGAACCTTGGCCAATTCCAACAACCCAGCATCCAAAGCATCACGTATCCAATGATACCTAACATCAATGTGCTTGGACCTAGAATGAAAGGTTGAATTCTTACCAAGATGAATTGCACTTTGACTATCACAAAATAGCAAGTACTTATCTTGAACAAAACCAAGCTCCTGCAAGAATTTCTTCAACCATAACAATTCCTTGCATGCTTCTGTAATGGCAATGAACTCTGCCTCAGTAGTGGACAATGCAACACACCTCTGCAATCTGGATTGCCATGCCACAGCTCCCCCTGCAAACTTAATCAAGTAGCCTGAAGTGGACTTTCTGGAATCAATGTCTCCAGCCATATCAGAATCAGTATATCCCACAAGAGTAGGCTTATCACCACCAAAACAAAGCCTCAAACTGGTAGTACCACGAAGATATCTCAAAATCCATTTCACAGCATTCCAATGCTCTCTACCTGGATTAGACAGAAATCTACTAACTGTACCAACAGCATGTGCAATATCAGGCCTTGTACACACCATTGCATACATTAAACTACCCACAGCAGATGCATAAGGAACTCGTTGCATATCTGATTTTTCAGCTTCATTGGGAGGACTCTGACTAGTACTCAATTTAAAATGAGTAGCAAGAGGAGTACTTACAGCCTTAGCATTTTCCATTTGGAACCTCTGTAACACTCTTTCAACATAGTGTTCTTGTGACAGCCAAAGTTTCTTCTTGTTCCTGTCACGCATGATTCTTATACCAAGAATCTGCTTAGCAGCTCCCATGTCTTTCATGGCAAATGACTCGCCCAATTGCTTCTTTAACCTGTCAATCATGGAAATATTTTTCCCAACAATAAGCATGTCATCAACATACAATAACAGGATAATGAAATCATCATCAGCAAACTTTTTAACAAAGACACAATGATCAGAAGTAGTCTTCTTGTAGCCTTGCTCACACATAACTGACTCAAACTTCTTTCCCTTAGGTAGTTTCACCAAATCAAAAGTGTGATTATCATGCAAAGACTTCATTTCATCTTGCATAGCATCCAGCCACTTCTTCTTTTCATCACTCTCCATGGCTTCATCATAACATTCAGGTTCGCCTCCATCAGTCAAGGTAACATAGTCATCAGAAGGATACATGGTGGATGGTTTCCTCTGCCTAGTAGACCTCCAAACTTGAGCTTGAGGTGGTTTAGGAGCATCACCAAGATCCTCATCTTGTGACATTTCATGTTCTTCTTCAGCATCATCATTAGGAACATCAAAATCATCTCCAAGCTGCTGATCACCAACATCACCATGTTGCTCATCATTCTGAACATTATTTTCAGCAGTATCTAAATCATGTATAGGCATCCGAACTGGATCAACATCTGACAAACCATTATCAATCTCAGGTGTAGTCTTCTCCATCTTATCAATGTCTTCAATGGTTTGGTCTTCCATGAACTTCACATCACGGCTTCTAACAGCTTTCTTCTCAACTGGATCAAACAGCTTGTAGCCAAATTCATCCTGACCATAACCGATAAAGATGCACTGTCTTGTCTTCGCATCCAACTTGGATCTCTCATCCTTTGGAACATGCACATATGCTTTGCAACCGAAGACACACAAATGATCATACCTGACATTCTTGCCAAACCAAATCTTGTCTGGCACCTCAGCATTCAAAGCAACTGCAGGACTCAGATTAATAACATGCATTGCCGTGTACAATGCTCCACCCCAGAAATGCTTAGGCAACTTTGCTTCAGAAAGCATACACCTAACTCTTTCAATCAATGTCCTGTTCATTCTCTCTGCTAAACCATTCAGCTGAGGAGTTTTAGGAGTATTTTCATGTCTGATACCGTGCTGCTTGCAATAAACATCAAATGGTCCACAATACTCACCACCATTGTCACTACGAATGCATTTCAACTTCTTGCCTAATTGTCTCTCCACCATAACATGGAACTCTTTGAATTTCTCCAGAACTTGGTCTTTTGTCTTCAAAGCATAGACCCAAAGCTTTTTGGAACAATCATCAATAAAAGTAACAAAGTAAAGTGCACCACTAATTGACTTTACCTTCAACGGGCCACAAACATCAGAATGCACCAATTCAAGCAACTCTGACTTCCTTGAGGAAAGATGTTTCTTGAAGGATACTCTAGTCTGCTTACCAGCCATGCAATGAGAACATTTCTCCAACTCTGCACTCTTTAATCCCGGAAGTACATCCTTTTTAGCTAAACAATTCAGCCCATTTTCACTTATATGACTAAGCCTGCGGTGCCACAAAGAAGCCTCCATATCCATGGCATTCACACTGTCTTTAGCAACCAATGCTTTAGTCCAATACAGTTTATTAATTTTCTCCCCTCTGGCCACAACTAAGTTACCTCTGGTGAGTTTCCATTTTCCTGAACCAAAGTGATTATTATAACCACCATCATCAAGCATCTGCACAGAAATCAAATTAAAGCGAACATTTGGAGCATGTTTGACTCCTCTAAGCAACAACTGCACTCCCATGTTGGTCTGCAAACAAACATCACCAATACCAACTACCTTGGACACACCATCATTACCCATCTTCAACACTCCAAAGTCACCAGAAGTGTAAGATGTGAAGAACTCCTTCCTTGGTGTAACATGCAGTGTAGCACCACTATCAATAATCCACATGCTCTCATCTGATACAAGATTGACTGAGTCATAGTCACGGAGAATAATCAAATCATCACAAGTAGCAGTAGTAACACGGTCATCATCATCATGATTCTTATCTCTCTACTTACTGTTATTGTTTTTGCTCTCCCTTTTCCATATGAAACATTTCCTCTGCATGTGCCCCATTTTGTGACAATAATTGCACTCCACATTCTTGTATCTGGACTTGGACTTACTTCTGTTGTTATCTCTACTCGCACTTCTGCTATTCTATTTGTTCCCTTTCGGTTCCTTTCTTTGACTTCGGCCCCTGTTCTCAGTGACAAGTACCTCAGAATGAGATAAAGTACCTTGTGCCTTCCTTCTCATCTCCTCATTAAGAACACTTCCCTTTACACTTTGCAAAGAGACAACACCATCAGAAGCTGAGTTTGTAATTGAAACCCGAAAAGTTTCCCAAGAATCTGGTAGAGTATTCAGTAGCCATAGTCCCAACACTTCATCATCAAATTTGATACCCATACCTGACAATTGATCTAGGAGCCATTGAAAATCATTTAAGTGATCTGAAATAGAAGTCCCCTCCTTGTACCTCAAATTCATCAAGGAGTTCAACAAATACAACTTATTATTCCCTGATTTAGAAGCATACAAAGATTCAATCTTCTTCCACAAGGATCTTGCATGTTCCTCATTAGCAATGTGATTATAAACATTGTCTTCTACATATTTCCGAATAAAACCACATACCTGCTGATGTTCAAAACTCCAATCCTCATCAGTCTTGGATTTTGGCTTCTCACTAGCAAACACAGGAAGATGCAAATTCTTCACAAATAACAGATCCTTCATTTTTCCCTTCCATAAGTGATAATTAGTGCCATTCAAACAAATCATTCTATTTGTATTTGCCTCCATCATTCAAACAAGTCAAACAGCCCCTTAACCAAAGAGCTCTGGTACCACTCTAATGGGAAATTCAACAACAAATAACAATAACAACTCTAACAGAGCAATCTGCAGCGGATAATCAATTTCCCAAACTTGCAAGAATCTGTGAGGAGCAATCAACAAATAATCACAACAACTAAAATCACCATCACAAAGGACACAATAATTTTTAACGTAGAAAAACCTTCTCAATGTGAGAAGTAAACAACCACGGGACCAAGCCAGTAATAGAGCTCCACTATGATCAAAATATGGTACAAGAGAGTTTCAAATATGACACAAATTCGTGCTCAGTAACCAGCCAAAAACAGCAAGGTAACCAGCACAACAATCAGCCAAAACAATGAGAAAACAAGCATGAAATTTAGAACAAAGTTCAGCAAAAAAACAGGAAAAACTGCTGCTGTCCGAGTTCAATTGCTCCCACCTTAGACCTCTGATCGACGATCCAACCGGTCAGATTGAAGTAGCACGCGTCACGAATCTGCTGTCCAAATTTCAGCCCGATCCGACGGTGAATGAAGGAGAAATTTCGAATCTAGTGCAGCTGCTCTGTTTTATGCGAAAATAGGTTTTGCTCTTCCTCTCTCACTTTTCTCTTTGCCTCACTCTCTGAATTCAGCTCTCTCACTCCCACTAATTTGACATCTCTCCACTTGGTTAAGTGAGACTCATGGGCTTGCACATATTGGGCCTTTCTCCACATAGGAAGGGAGCCCAAAACCCAACATATCTCCTCCTCACAACTATGTGGAGGTGACCGCCAAACCGGCGATCTCACAGCAAGTTTCAAACTTGCTTCTTGGTAATGCCTTGGTCATCATATCAGCACCATTATCGTCTGTATGAACCTTGGCCAATTCCAACAACCCAGCATCCAAAGCATCACGTATCCAATGATACCTAACATCAATGTGCTTGGACCTAGAATGAAAGGTTGAATTCTTACCAAGATGAATTGCACTTTGACTATCACAAAATAGCAAGTACTTATCTTGAACAAAACCAAGCTCCTGCAAGAATTTCTTCAACCATAACAATTCCTTGCATGCTTCTGTAATGGCAATGAACTCTGCCTCAGTAGTGGACAATGCAACACATCTCTGCAATCTGGATTGCCATGCTACAGCTCCCCCTACAAACTTAATCAAGTAGCCTGAAGTAGACTTTCTGGAATCAATGTCTCCAGCCATATCAGAATCAGTATATCCCACAAGTGTAGGCTTATCACCTCCAAAACAAAGCCTCAAACTGGTAGTACCACAAAGATACCTCAAAATCTATTTCACAGCATTCCAATGCTCTCTACCTGGATTAGACAGAAATCTACTAACTGTACCAACAGCATGTGCAATATCTGGCCTTGTACACACCATTGCATACATTAAACTACCAACATCAGATGCATAAGGAACTCGTTGCATATCTGATTTTTCAGCTTCATTGGGAGGACTCTGACTAGTACTCAATTTAAAATGAGTAGCAAGAGGAGTACTTACAGCCTTAGCATTTTCCATCTGGAACCTCTTGGCAATAGAATGACAAAGTTCATTGGACTAAGTTATGTTGATTGGTCTTAATAGATCAAGTTTCAACTGGGTGTAATCGATGTGGACATGGCATTGATAATGGAGGAGAAGCCTGCAACCATTATAGCAAAAAGTATGAAAGATGAAAAGTCTTTCTTTGAGGCTTGGGAAAGGTATAACAATCTATCTTTGAACTTAATGTTAAAAAATGATAAGTTATCTATGCTGGAGTACTCACGATCTAACATTACTGACCAATATGTTATGGGAAACTTGATGGCTGAGTTAACGACTAAAAAGTTTGGTTGGTCTCATCCTATTCATGATCATGTGACTAGAATGAGAAATATGGCAGCAAAGTTGAAGTTCTTTGGTATGTATGTTAATGGATCTTTTCTTGTATAGTTTATCATTAACTTGCTTCCTCTTGAGTTTGCCATTTTCTAAGTGAATTACGACACTATTAAAGAAAACTGGAACTTTCGGAAAATTAAGGCCATGTTGGTTCAAGAAGAAGGGAGATTAAAGAAGAAGGAAGATCATTCCATTCATCCCACAACTCATGATGGAGCCAATAGTAGTAAAGCCACGCCTCCTAAGAAGGACAAAGCCGAACTGAAAGTAAATGAGGGGAGATTCTGAAAAGAAAAGAAGTGTTATTTTTGCAAACAAAATGGACATTTCTAAAAGGACTAATCTAAAAGGAAGACGTGGTTTGAAAGAAAAGTACATATTATGTTTTCATAAATTTCGAATCAAATCTTATTGAGGTACAAAATAATACTTGGTAGCTTGATTTTGGTGCAACTACTCATGTGTCACATATTATGCAGGGATTACTTTTGATCAAAACCATAAAAGGAAGTGAAAAGTTTTTTTACGTAACATAATGAAGGGACAAATAGAGGGAATTCAGACGTATAGATTGATCTTGGACATCGGTTGTCATGATGATCTGCAAAGTTGTATTTATGTACCTGGATGTGCTAAGAATTTAGTTTCTGTTGCAAAATTGGATAAATAAAATTTTAATTTTAGTATTGGAAATGGTGTATTTTCTTTATTTAAAGATATGTAATATTATGGATCTTATACTTTAATTGTTGCTTTATATATTTTCAATCTTGATGTTAATTTTGAAGAATCTCTGTTTAACGTTGAACATGTTGGCAGTAAGTGAAGAACACATAACAAGAGTTCTCCTTATTCGTGGGATCAAAGGTTAGGTCACAAGAGTTCTACTTATTCGTTGCATTAAGGGAAATAAGATTAAACAAATATCAAAGAATCCAACTACAACAAGTAGTCAACTCCTTGAATTGATAGATATTGATACACGTGGTCGGATCCGCTGTCGCACACGAGTCAAATACAATTGATAAAATGTAAATAGAGGTAATGACTTATGATATAATAATAATAATAACCGAATTGAAAATTGAAATTAAAAAATGAATTTTTAGATTTTTGATTTAACAGATGAGCAAAACGATTAATCCACTTATTCGAGTTTCAGACATATCATAGATTCTATCAATGAGTTTAATTTCTAATTTGTGATTCTATTCATATTTGACTATAGAATTGATCAAACAATCGTAATCAGTCCTATGTGAATTTGCTTTCTTTGATTGGATTAAGCATCACAAGCATCAAAATATTACAATTAACGACCAAGCATCACAAAATTATAATTCAATTAAATTAGCAATGGAAACCAAATTATGTCTAATAAATTTAATCAATCCTATTGAAATTCAATTTAAACAATCAAAATATCAATATAATCAAATAAACAAGAATAGAATTATGAATCGAAATTGACAGTGTAACCTGAATCTCAAGGTGTCGATGAAACTCTGAACTCGTGGATTAATCTTATAAAATTAGCCTTCCATGATATTAAAATAAAAATTGTTTATTTCTTGTAGCAATTTGAATCCTAATTTTTCTGTCCGTAGAAAAGAAACAAAACTGGCAATATATCCTAAAATTCTCTCAAAGTGTTTACACTCAAAGTATTTGGGCTACTGTTTACACTCAAAGCACGTCATGAAAGCTAGCACTACCATAGGCTTGACAAGCCTCTATAATCTATATTTGAAAGACATGCACATAATGATCAAAAGGTCTTTATTTAGGTTGTAACGTATCCAAGGTAAGGGTAAGAGAATCATAAGGAGACTAGGGCTGAAAATCAAAGAGGATAAATGAATAATGATTAAGAGAGAAAAACAACATTAAGAAGTAACTCAATAACACATCATTGACTTTTACTTTCACACTCTCTTTGCTCACAACACAACCATTTTTCCTTTTTTTTTTTTGCTTCATAACCCTCAAATTTAAACAATAAAGTTGAGCATCCCTACACTTATTTAATGAAATACTCCTTTATCCCCAAGATTGATTCAATTCATTGTTTTCCACTTTTAGGCTTGTAATTAGCTATATAACAAAGAATGAGGTAATTAGGCTCAAAGGGGCTTAAACAAATGGATAATTGTAGGGTAGGCTTATTTGGCTAGTAGCTTAATCAAAAACAAATGCCTAGATCATTTCAATATATGCACGTGAACAAGAGTCAAGTTAAGTTCTGGCGTAACTAGCAATCATGAGTGAGATAACACACAAGAAAAAAAAAAGATGGAAAAATATATTTCATTCATAATAACGGTCAAAAATCTCACAAAGGTTAATGACTTATTTTTTTGAAATATAACAAATAAAATCCTAAATAATATCCCCACATTTAAATTACACACTATCCTCAATGAAAGTAACAAGTATAAAATAAGAGTAAGAAAAGGGAGCTCCCTGTTTAAACTTCAGTGTAGGTGGGCTTTTCCAAGGAGAGTTCTTCTATGGTAGAATCTTCAAGCACAGAGCTCTCATGGAATAGCTTGAGGCGTTGTCCATTTACTTTGAACATTTTCTCGGTTTTTTCACTTTTTATTTTCATTGCACCATGAGGAAAAATGTTAGTAACAACAAAAGGGCCAATTCACTTCGATCGAAGTTTCCGTGCGATAACTTTCAAACGGGAGTTGAACAATAAAACTTTTTGGCCAATGGAAAATTCCTTCCTAGAAATCATCTTATCATGAAAGTACTTATTTTTCTCCTAATAGATGTGAGAGTTCTCGTAAGCTTCAAGTCTAAGCTCTTCAAGTTGTTGCAATCGAAGCTTTCTCTCCAAACATGTTTTCTCTATCTCAAGGTTACAACTCTTGACCTCCAAATAAGCACGGTGCTCTATTTCCACTAGGAGGTGGCATGCCTTACCAAACACAATTCGATAAGGGGAAACCCTTATTGGTGTTTTTTAGGTTGTTCTATGAGCCCAAAGAGCTTATTCAAGTCGGTGGCTCCAATCTTTCCTGTTTGGTTGCACCATCTTTTCTAAGATCTGTTTGATTTCCCTATTTGAGACTTCACCTTGCCCATTAGTCTGGGGATGATAAGGTGTAGAAACTTTGTGCACAACCCCAAACTTTCGAAGCAAAGCATCCATGGTGCAGTTGCAAAAATGAGTGCCTTGATCACTTATGATGGCCCGGGGTATTCCAAACCTGCAAAAAATATTTGATCTAATAAAACCTTCAACAACTTTAGAATCATTAGTCCTAGTGGTATTGCTTCCACCCACTTAAAAACATAATCAACAACTAGTAAATTATAGACATAACCAAAAGATACAGGAAAATGGCCCATAAAGTCAATGCCCCACACATCAAATACTTCATAGAAAAGCATAGGTTGTTGAGGCATTTCACTGCTATGAGTGATTGGGTTTCCTGCTAGTTGGCACTGTTCACAAGTTTTGTAAGTCTCAAAAGCATCTTTAAACAAAGTGGGCCAAAAGAAACCCGAGTCTAAGACTTTTCTTGTTGTCCATTGAAGACCAATATGTCCTCCAGTTTGAGAGGCATGACAAAAATGAAGAATGGATTGAGCCTCATGGTGGGAAACACATCGCCTAATCACCTGATCACTACAGAATTTCCACAAATATGGATCATCCTAGAATCACTTTTAAGTTTGTGTATTTGTGTTCGGGATGCATCTGTAGAAAGACTCTAGCAACTAGATAATTAACTAAATCAGCAAACCAAGGAGTTATCTCACGCAACTATAGCAGTTTCTCATCAGAGAAGTCATCTTGAATGGGGATTGGGTCCTTATCCATTTCTATTCTACTCAAATGATTTGCCACCAAATTTTCAACTCCACTCTTATCTTTAATCTCTAAATCAAATTCTTGGAGTAACAACATCCACCAGATCAATCTCGATTTTGCTTCTGGTTTCTTCAGCAAAAACTTCAAAGCTGTATGGTCAGTAAAAACAACTACCTTCGAACCTATAAAATATGATCTAAACTTATCAAGTGCAAAAACAATAGCTAAAAGTTCCTTTTCAGTGGTAGTATAATTAGCCTGTACATAATCTAAAATTCTAGAAGTATAATAAATAACATGGGCAGCCTTACCAACCCTTTGTACAAGGATTGCTCCCATTGCATAGTTAGATGCATCACACATAATTTCAAAAGGGAAGGTCCAATTGGGTGGCTGAATTATGGGAATAGAGGCCAGTGTTGCCTTTAATAAATCAAACGCCTTCTTGCATATGTCATCGAAGGTGAAACTGACATCTTTTTGCAGCAAGTTTGACAGTGGAAGAGTTATCTTGCAGAAATCCTTGATAATGTGAATGTAAAAACCTGCATGGCCAAGAAAAGAACGAATATCGCGGGTGCAAGATAGGTAAGGCAAATTAGAAATCACATTAATTTTGGCAGGATCCACTTCAATCCCATTTTTAGAGATCACATGTCCCAAAACTATGTCTTGTTCAATCATAAATGGACATTTTTCATAATTCAGCACAAGGTTAGTTTCAATACATTTATGCAAAACCATATCTAAATTGTTCAAGCATCCATCAAATGAGGAACCATACACAGTAAAATCATCCATGAAAACTTCAATACAATTTTCTATCAAGTTAGAGAAAATACTAATCATGCATCGTTGGAAAGTGTCAGGAGCACTGCATAAGCCAAAGGGCATCCTCTTGTAGGCAAATGTGCCGAAAGGACAAGAGAACGTGGTCTTTTCTTGGTCCTCTGGTGCAATATGGATTTGAAAATAACCAGAAAAACCATCAAGAAAACAATAATGTGACTTACCAGCCAAACGTTCAAGCATTTGATCAATGAATGGTAAAGGAAAATGATCCTTTCTAGTTGCTTGGTTTAGTCTCTTGTAATCGATGCATACCCTCCAACTATTATGCACTCGCGTGGGGGAAAAGTTCATTATTTTCATTTTAACCACTCCGAGTCCAATTTTCTTAGGGACTACCTGCACTGGACTCACCCATTGACTATTAGAGATGGGGTATATAATGCATGCTTGCAAGAGCTTGGTCACTTCTCTTCTTACAACATCCAAAATTAATGGGTTAAGTCGCCTTTGGGGCCGCCTGACTGATTTTACCCCGTCCTCCAGTAGTATCCTATGCATACACATGGATGGGCTAATACCAAGAATATCAGCCAAGGTCCATCTGACTGCCTTCCTGTGTTTTCTCAAAATCTACAACAGTTTCTCTTCCTGTTCATCTTCATGTTTGGCTGAAATAATAACAGGTAAGTTGCCAATTCCTTCTAAATATGCACATTTCAAATTTTCAGGAAGTGGTTTAAGCTCTATAGTCGGTGGTTGTTCAATGGAAGGTACAACACGATTGGCCGAAGCTAAGTCTGCAAAATCAATTATGTTAGTAGAAATATCAATATCAGCAAAATAATCAACCTGCAAGGCAGCTTTGAGCTTAGCACACAAAGAGCACAATTGAGTATTTGTACATAATTCATAAGTATAAGTATCATCAAAACCAAACAATGAAGGAAAATCAATAGAAAACATATCGGGGTAAGTGTCATCAACCAAATCAGCAAGCAATTCAATTTGAAAAATAGAATGCTCTTTCATGGGGTGTTTCATAGCATCAAAGATGTTAAATTTTACAATGCTATCACCAAATTCCATGGATAGAGTTTCAGCATGCACATCAATTTTTGTTCTAACAGTTTTCAAGAATGGTCTGCTTAAGATGATAGACGCCCTGTTGGACTTATTCTCTCCCTCCATGTCCAAAATATTGAAATCTACAGGAAATATCAATTCATTAACTCGAACAAGTACATCCTCCACAAGTCCAGCGGGACGAGCATTGCTCCTGTTCGCCAATTGAATGATAACACCTATACTCTGTAAAGATCCAAGAGCAAGAAAGTTAAAAATAGATGTAGGCATAACATTAATGGAAGCTCCTAAATCTAACATAGCATTTTCAAATTGACTATTGCCTATGGTACATGGAATGGAAAAAGTTCCTGGATCTTTGCATTTCTGAGGCTTGGGCTGAATGAGGGCTGAAACATTTCGCCCCATGTTTACTCTTTCATTACCTTTTAACCTTCTTTTGTGTGTGCACAAATCTTTTAGAAATTTTGCATATTTTGGAATCTATTTAATTGCTTCAAGGAGGGGAATGTTGACTTCCACCTTCCTAAATATATCTAGGATCTCGTTGTCCCTATCAGCCTCGTCCATTTTCTTAGTCTTCACTGCCCTTTGAGGAAAAGGAAGTGGTATATTTTGCTCAACATCAACAGTTTCTGGTATCAAAGTGTCCTCAGCAACCTTGTACTTTTTCACTGCAGTTTTTTTGGGTACCTTTGGTATTTCAACAGCTTTCCCAGACCTCAATGTTATTGCACTGACATTGGGAGCATTTGGATTTACTACTGACTGTGCAGGCAATTGGTTTGACCCTTGAGTCTGCAATTGATTAATTGAAGTGGCTAGCTGACCAATCTTTGTTTCCAAATTTTGAATAATGGAATATGTTCTTTGTTGAAATTGGAGATTTTGGACAGCCATCTTTTTAATGAGGTCCTCTAATGAAGGTGCATTGTTTTGTTGTTGTGAAACATTTTGTTGTTGTTGCTGCCTAGGTTGTTGTTGTGCAGATGAATTCCCCCATCTCATGTTAGGATGGTTTCTCCAACCAGGATTGTACCTGTTAGATGATATATCATAGTTGGCTTGAGGGTTGTAAATATTTGCTGCATATGCTTGAGGAGCATTAGCAATTGAATCTTCTTGCAATGTAGGACATGAATTTGAAGGATGCTCTGGAGAAGTGCAAATACCACAGACCATTGCTTGGGTTTTACCTATTGCCAATTTTTTTACTAAAGATGTAAGCTCATCAAGTTTTCCTTCTAAATTCTTGAGGGAAGAAACTTGAATTTCATTCACACCCCTTGCCAACACTGTTGAATAGCTTCTAGTTGTAAGCTGTTGAGAATTAATGGAGATGTTCTCAATCAAAGCCCTTGCTGCTTCTGGGTTCTTATCGACAAGTGCTCCCCCACTAGCAACATCCAAAATGCTTCTATCCATAGGTAGCAAACCTTCATAAAAATATTGGATGAGCAATTGTTCAGAAATATGGTGATGAGGACAACTTGACCCTAATTTCTTGAATCTCTCCCAATACTCATGTAATGATTCCCTGTTAGTTTGCCTGATGCCACATATTTCTTTTCTGATTGAAGTAGCTCTTGAGGCAGGGAAGAATTTTTCTAGAAACAATATCTTGAGATCATTCCAACTTGTAACAGAACCTGGTTGAAGGTAGTATAACCAGTCCTTTGCAGCATCTTGGAGTGAAAATGGGAAGGCTCTCAACTTAATATGGTCTTTTGTGACTCCTTGAGGCTTCATGGTGGAACACACAACATGGAATTCCTTCAAGTGTTTTTGAGGATCCTCACCTGCAAGACCATTAAACTTAGGAAGCAAGTGTATTAAACCAAATTTAAGTTCAAATGGTACATTAATTTCAGGATATGTGATACATAATGCATTATAATTGACATTAGGTGCAGCAAGTTGTCTTAAGGTTCTATTATTCGCATCAACCATATTTTGCAGCAAGTTGTCAATTTCAGTATTTGACTCTAACTCGTTAACACTAGTAGCTCTATTAAGTCTACGACGTAAATGAAATGTCCTATCTATTTTAGGTTCATGAGAATGCAGATTTACAGAACTAGCCCTAGTCATGCATCAACATAACAATGCAATGCAAAATCACAATTCTGAAAATTCCAACAATGTCCCTAATGCTAAAATTGAAGTGAAAAATCCAAAACCCTATCAAATAAAATCCAAGACATGTAAAAATATCACTAACAATTTATAAAAATCAAATAAAGGCAACTCAATTTTTTTTTTGGAATTTTTGGTGAATATAAAAAATTCAAAAAATTGAAAAAAAAAGGTCTAAACGACGGAATTTGGGAGCAATCTGAGACAGTCGCCTGAAAATAAGGTTAATATCGGTTAATATTGTTATCAGAGAGTCCCCGACAACAGCGCCAATTTGAACCGTTATCGCAAACGGGTCAAATACAATTGATAAAATATAAATAGAGGTAATAACTCGAATCGTTTCGCAAGGACTTCTGATATAATAATAATAATAACCAAATTAAAAATTAAAATTAAAAAGGGGTTTTTCAGATTTTTGATTTAACAGATGAGTAAAACGATTAATCCACGTATTCGAGTTTTAGACCTATCACAAATTCTATCAATGAATTTAATTTCTAATTTGTGATTCTATTCTTATTTGACTATAGAACTGATCAAACAAGCGTAATCAATCTTATGAAGCGTCGCAAAATTATAATTCAATTAAATTAGAAATTGAAACCAAATTCTGTCAAATAAATTTAATCAATCCTATTGAAATTCAATTTAAGCAATCAAAATATCAATATAATAAAATAAACAAGAATAGAATCATGAATCGAAATTGATAGTGTAACCTAAATCTTAAGGTGTTGATAAAACTCTGGTGGATTAATCTTATAAAATTAGCCTTCCATAAAATTAAAATAAAAAATGTTTATTTCTTGTAGCGATTGGAATCCTAATGTTTTCATCCGTAGAAAAGAAACAAAACTGGCAATATATAGTACTTGATATTGGGCTTTAGGGTTTAGGGTTTAAAAACAAGTGACTCGCTAATTAAAATTATTACAAAAGTCCAAATTATGAAATGTGCAATTTAGGCCCAGTAAAGTTCTGAATTGGTCTTTTCTTCCATCACAAAAATTGTATCTCAGTTTTTTAGCTTTCCAAAGTCTGCTCATATGCGCCAATCCGATATCTAGAGCTCAAGTTATGACCTATAGAGCGAGAAAGAGTTAAAATACAAATAATAAAATTATAATTCAAATTCCACCCAAAGTTTAGAAACAAGCTAAAAATATAAATCTAAGCTATAAAGAGATTTTAAAATACTAAACTAAAAAGCTAGAAACATGTGACCAAATGATATGATCATGATCACTTCAATGTTCCTTCTTAGGAAGGTGAAAATTATTTTATCACTTTCATTGATGATTTCTCACATTATTGTTACTTGTATTTACTGCATGAAAAATCTATATTAGTGGACATCCTAAAGGTGTTCATTGATAAGGTAGAAAGACAATTGGAAAGAAAAGTAAAAGTACTGAGGTTTGATAGAGGTGGTGAATATTATGCAAAATATAATGAGAATGGAAAATCTCCATGTCCATTTGCAAAGCTTCTCAAAATTTAAGGCATATATGCACTTTATACTCTACCTGACACACCGCAACAAAATGGGGTGGCTGAATGGCATAATCGTACTCTCCTAGAAATGGTTAGCTCAATGTTAAATTATAGTATTGTGATCGCACACATTAAGGACCACCGCATATCTGCTTAATTGGGTTCCTAGTAAGGCAGTTTCTAAGTCTCCTTATAAACTCTAGACAAGAAGGAAATCTAGTTTAAGACTTATTTATATTTGGGGTTGTCAGGCAGAAGTAAGGGTGTATAATCCAAATGAAAATAAGCTTGATGCAAGAACTGTTAATGGTTTTTTCATAGGTTATCCTAAAAAATAAAAAGGGTACATATTTTATTGTCTTAATCATAGTATGATATTGAGTCTGGTAATGCTTGGTTTATTGAGAATGGTCTGTTCGGTGGGAGCGAGAAATTGTGTAAGGTGGATATTATGGAGACTCACGGTGAATCTTCTTCATCTATAGTTTCTTCTCAGGTTGTTGCCCCTCTTGTTCTGTTACCGCCACACAACACTCAATGACAACAAAACAATATTCAAAACCCACAAGATGAATACATAGTTGATGAAATAATTGACAATGTGCAAGTCATAGATGAACAGGAACAAGTGATAGAAAAAGTGCGAAAAATAGCAGTAAGAAGGTTTGAAAGGAAAAGAAAACCAGTTATTTTGAATGATTATATTATTTATTTACTTGAACATGAATGTTTCAGCATTGATGAATGGGACTTAAAGCTAAACTCATCGCCAAATATTTCACTCCAAAGCTTCCACTTCTGGTGAATAATCCCCTATCGACAGTCATTGATATAGTGGACTGTTTTGAAATTCCAGGGTCGTCGAAGTCACTTATCTCGTGGATGGATATGACTTCTGAGGAGACTGATTCTTCTATGGATGATGATGAGAAGGAAGTTATTTCGAGGAGAGATACTACATCAGAAGGAACTTGCGGAGTGTGTGGAGGACACCCTTGTTATTGTAGTTGCTAGTGGATCAGATTAGTTTTTGTTGTATAGGGACTTAGTGTCTTTCTTTTGGTGGTTGTACTTATTTTATTTTGGGATGATTGTATCTATAACATATATTGATAATTGCTTTTGTTTGGTGGGTCCATGTTCTATTTTTTTTGACGTGGCCATGGGGGATAGCATTCTTGGAGAAATATTTATGTGCAGGTGTCTGTCGGGAATATCCCAGGGGTATGAGTGATGTATGATAGGTCTCATAGCTCCATTGTATTTTCTATTTGAATATTATGGATTATTGTCCCCAAAAACCATCTTAGGTTGTTGGTATTATATATGATGTAATTATTTATGACTATTGTCGTTTTGTGTTCTTAAATTGACGAGTTCCATTTTCCTTCTCATTTTCTTATGCTAGATTGAATCATCGTGGGAGATGGATAAACTTCCAAATTTATTCTTGAGAAATCAAGTGATCTCCATAGTTTTTGTTAGATTCAAAAAAAAAGAAGGGGTCATGTTTTCTTCTATTTGGTGCTTGTGTTGTTGTTATTGGTGTTTTAAAAAAAATAGTTCTAGTTGTTAATGTTGTTAGTAATGGTTAAAAAAGAAATTGATTTTTGATGTGTTTGAGTTATGTAATTAGTTATTTTCAAATAAGTGAATTTGACTTGAAGTTGAAATTTTACAAGAAAATTTAGAGTTGTTGAAGTTAAGAAAAAGTTCAAATTTTAACAAAGTTAAAGAGTTTGAGCAAAAAGTTAGACTCAAATTTAAATGTTTAGAGTTAAAAATATTACTCTTTTAATTACTCTTGGACTGAGTTAAAAAAGAAAAAATTTAGAGTACTTTATTAACTCAAATTTTTGGTGTTCTAATAATTGAGTGTGTGTATGTGTGGTTTGGAAAATATTCGTTTTATTTAGTTTTAACTAAATAATGTAGACCATTTGGTTTTAAAAGTTTGGTGTATGAAAAAGATATAATTTCAGAATTATGTCGTGGTTGGATAAATTTTGGTTGTAAGCAAATCTATTATATATATTTAAAACAGACTCCCGAATGCCACCTCAGCTTCGAATGCCACCTCAGCATTGAATGCCACCTATACAAATATTTTCCACATCAGCCAAAAAGTTGATGTGGACCTCTCCTCCTTTCTCCCCTCTCAATCATGCTCTCAATACCTAATCTCCTTTAATCCTACTCTATTTTTCCTTTTTCTTCCACTATTTCTTTCATAACTCCAAAATCTATTTGATAATATTAGTTTATAATAAATTTATAAATTATAAAATTATTTTATAATTATTTATAATTTATAAATTATTATACAATTTAATAATAATTTATAATCTACATTATTATCAAATTATTTTATAAGTTATTTTATAATAAATTTATAAATTACTTTATAATATTATTAGTCATTTATCAATGGTAATAATTTATATTATTAATCATTAAATTCAATAAAAAAAAATCAACTAATCACTTCTCTTTTCATGGACAATTATATTATTCCACTTATGGTGATTATGGTGAGTAATGATTTTATACGTTAAAAATTCAATTACTCATTAATGTCAATCCATTTATAATTGATTTTCGTCAATCTATTTTTTTAGTAAAATTTTATAAAATAAAAATATATTTTCTATTTGACAAAAAAATACATTTATTAAAAATAATCATAAAATATGAATATATGAAAAATTATTAAAAAAGTTACTTCCAATTATTAAAATATATAAATTTATTTAAAATTATAATATATATATATATGAATATATTAAAAAATA
>JBBPBR010000003.1:42876284-42894233 GCA_037974775.1 Cicer pinnatifidum
TTGTCATTATTTTTTTATTAGGAGTGTTTATAATAAATAATTGTAACCCAACATTTTTAATTAACGAGAAAAGTGAATAACTCATAAATCTATCATGTATGAATGAAAACAAATTAAAAATTGAGTGTTGCAAGTTAAGTTTTAGAGTCCTACAATGCAGTGATTATCGATTTTCAAATTTTTACTAAAGAGACATTTTTAGTATCTAATATTAATAAAAAAAAAATAGTATTTAATGGAAGAAATCTATGGAAAAAAAAAAAGATAAATAATTAAAAAACAATAACAAAAAAGTGACAACGATAACCTTCTAATAATTTATGCATCAATGCAAAATTTTCTAGCATTAATTTACATATCGATCGATTGAAGTAAATGGACAAATCAATGAGATAGTTTGTAATAACCGAGGCACGTCCTATTTTGTGATTTTAATTATTGACTTTAATCATTTTGGTAAAGTGTATGGTCATAAAAAGACAAATACTTTTGAGTCATATATGTTTTACTTTACTTTTCATTTTAAGTGTAGGTTTTGCATATGGTAGTGACTAATAAGAATGAGAATAATGAAACTTATTTGAAAATAGACAAACCTAATAGAGTGTAGTTAATAAATACTTACTTTTTTTTGGTGATATAAATATTTAGTGATATTGATCTTATGGATTTTTGTACAACTGAAGTAGAAATATATAGTTGCTTGATTTTTTGACTTCGTCGTGTGATAATTTATAATTTTTATGCCACTCTATACTAGTAGTAGTATTTTTCACTAATATTTAAAGTAGAAATATATGCTTGGTTAAATTTCTTAAAATCATAGTGTAATATATTTTATTTTTCTATGGTTCTATACTCGTATTAGCATTCTCCATCAATAATTATACCTTGTATATATTATTAGAAGAGACCAAGTTTCCAAAATATTGATCATATTAAAACTCAAGAGTATTGCACTAGTTCATTCAAATTTCAGATAATAAGATACAAGAAGTTTTAAATAGTAGATTTTGTGATCATATATAGTGGAGTTTCTTGTGATCTTGGTAACTTAAAACCTCATATTTTTTTATGTTAAAAAAATTAACTTTTGATGAAAAATTAAATAAAATGATACTAAACCATTTAATTTGAGTTAATTTTTGTTTATAAATGTAATGATTTTAGTTGGAGAGTTGATTAATTATGTTAGAATATTAATTAATTAAGTAATTATAAGATTGACAATAATTAATTATTGGACATTATTATTAAATCTAAATTATGATATAAATTTATTAAGTACTAATTAACTTATAAATATATGTTAGAGTTATATTTTTGAATGCATCCTGATGGACCATTAAACCATTCTATTAAGTCTAATAAGAGACTTTTTCTCTCAATTATTTACTATTGAATCGTCATCATATTATATGGTTAACTCATTGGTGAGAACACTCTAAATTCTATATCAGAATGAGAACAGTTCGTCACTCATGTTTATTTTCTCAACTCCTATCTCTCTCGAATCCTAAAAGTATGTCGTTCATGATTTCTCTTGAAATATATATTTGCTATATAACTTGTAAATATAATTTTTGGTTACATTGTTAAAATTCCAACAAATAAATGAATAACGTTAATTAATTTATTTTTGATTTTAGGGTTTGAATAAGGTTTTAATTCCATTAAAAAATTAATTTTGTTTGTAGTCTCGATAAAAAACCACATTTTCATATTTTTGTCCCTTCAAAATTATCATGCATACATTTATAGTCTTTACTGAAATTTGAATATATTTTTTAAAATGTTATTTTATTGCCGGTATGTTTATAGCATTATAAAAAATGCTTCCACCAAAAGTGATACCAAAATATGATTTCTATGTCCATTTTTTTTATCTTGAGTTTATGTCATTTAAAAAATTTATATTTAATAAAAAATATTAAAATTTCTCTAGGATTATTGGATAGTAGACAAAGAGTTGGAGCTTTAAATTATTGTCAATGACATCTATATAGCTAACTAGCTGCTTGATGAAACTATTAATTCTTAGGAAGCGAGGGGAGGCATAAGTACTTTTTGACGCTCTTCTTTTTCTTGCGTTATTACTGGTTTTTCAACCAATCATGTTCATGTTGAGATGGTGGAGAGTAGTGATGGGCGATGGCAGTTGACAGGGTATTACGGCTATCCTGAGACATTGTTGGAGAGATGCTTGGAATATATTAGATAACCTTGCACTGGTTTCTAATTTACCTTAGTGCATAATTGGGAATTTTAATGACATCTTGTCTTCAGAAAAAATAAATGGCAGAGTTGATCGAGTATAGTGGTTCATAAATGGCTTCCGACATGCGGTGTTCAACTATGAGTTGACTGATGTGTATATGGATGGTTACCTTTTTACGTGATTTAAGAGTTAGGGAATTGAACGAGCTGTGGAGGAACAATTGGAACTTACTTTGGCTAATTTGTTGTGTCACCAAATTTTCCCCAATGCAAATCTTAAAAATATGGTAGCTCCGGTTTCAGATCATTACCCTTTGTTACTGCAATGTATGGGAAGAAGACCAACTTGTTCTACTTCTCATACATTTAAATTAGAAAATGCATGGTTACTTCAACATGAGTTTGATGATTTTGTTCGATCACGGTGGTTTTTAACTCCCATTTGGATCTTCTTGCTAAACTAGAAACTTGTGTTGATGATATGGCTGCTTGGTGTAGAACTAATTGTCCTAAGTTTCTTCAAGAAATCGTACAATGTTGGAAAGCCTTGGAAAGAGAGTGTCGATTGGGCAGCGACACAAATGCAACAATGTTTACTTCTTTGAGGAGGGAAATGACTGCACAACTAGTTGGGAAAGACACTTTTTTGTGACAACGAGCTAAATCATTCTAGTTGAAGGAAGGGTGCCTAAATACTAATTTTTTCATGTGGTTGCCACATTTAGATGCAAGGTAAATCGAAATATTTTTCTTGAGGAGACAATGGAAATCGAATCACCGAACATAGTGAGTTATGTCGTGTTGCTAGAGAATATTTTACTACTCTTTATTAAAAAAAACAAAGCACTGTATTCGAATACAAGGAGGTTGTAGTTGAATACAGTTATCCTAATTTTGCTATTGACTTACAAAGAGTATGCTAAGTTGGAAGGTTATTTTGTGCATTTAAAATTTAAATGTTATGTGATATTTGTTAATTTCGGTTGTAGACCTTTACAATTATTGTGGAAATTTGGGCTTTGCCCTCAGATGAGAACTAGGATCATCCTACCGGTTAGTACCCTGGAGATGGGAAGGTAGTAAGGCATACCTGACCGATGTTGTGTCAGAAGGATCTTGCGGGGCGCGTGAGGATCACTCGGGTTGTATAGTTTTTTTTGTGTGTGTAGCATGATCAGATTAGATGGTTGTATAGGGACTAGTTGTCTTTCTTTTGTGGATATATTTATTCCAATTTGGAAGACTGTACTTATACCTCATATTGTCAGCTTGACTTTTATTTTGATGGGTCCATGTACCACCTTTTTTATGCGACGTGGGGAAATTTAAATTTTTAGGGCAGTGCTTTTGTACAGGTGTCTGCCGAGAATACCCCAGAGGTATGAGCTATGTCTGATAGGTTTCATAGCCCCGGTACATTTTGCTGTTTAAATACTTTGGGTTTGTTTTTCAAAAACTATTTCTGCTGCTTGTAAATATTTGTTGACTTTTGTCGTTATGTTACAACTTAAATATTTTATCCAAAAGTATTTCCTTCTTAATTTCTGAAATTTAATTTTTGTTGTCTAAAAAAAAAAGGATGTTACAGGATGCATAACATAATGATAAGATGCTTGCTCTTTTTCTAATAGAAGAATTCAAAGAAGCTGTTTTTTCTATGGACGCATATAAGTGTTTGAGGCATGACGGTTTGAACGTAGGATTTTATCATCATAATTTATTTTTGTATGGTAGTGAAATTTTTCCAGAAAGTTGCGTCTAGCTTATGACTAGTGTATTTCCTAGTACACTAAATATGTCCAATACAACTCTGATCTTGAAAGGTGATGAACATAAGACCATGAGAGATTGGCGACCTGTAGCTCTTTATAATTTGATTTATAAGATTGTGGCAACGATTCTGAAAAACAAACACTAGAAAAAAAATATGTATTGTGACACTCATATTTTATGATGTTTTTTTTATATGTCACTAAAGCTACAGTTAGCGTGTCACTGTTTTAAAAAAATATTATACTCTTTTATAAAAAAAACTTAAATCCACAAAAATATACTCCAGTTTTCCTCAGAAAATGGTTTTCTCTTTCTTCTCATATTTCAATAAATCCATTTCCCTTACTTCCCCTATGAAATCGTTTTTCCATTTTCCCTCTCAGAAATCGCTTTGCTTCTCTAATAACAATTTGATTTACTTCGACTTTCCTCTTCAATTCATATTATTCTTCAATCTTTTTGTTCAATTGAATTTCTCTCATAAAAATTAAGTAGATTCAGTCTTTCCCTCGTAGAAATTCGATTTTCTGCGATTCAATTTAGCTATTCTTCTCTCAAATCATAAAATCGCTCATCTTCTCTCAAATCATTCTTCTTCTCCTTTCGATTCGATTTTGTTCATCCAATTTTGTTCAATTTCGTTCGTCGTCTCACAAAATAATAAAAATTAAGTTTCAAATCGTTCTTCCATCTCAAGTAAATGAATATGATTCTTCCATCATAATTTCCTCAAAATCCATCTCCTTCAAGATCTCTTCACTGAATTATCAGGCTTCGTCGTTGACTTCACCTATAAATCTTCTTCTCAAAGTGTCGGATTCTTCAAGGTAGATATTGGGTGGCTCCTTGGTTATCTAGTCCTCATCTTCAAAGCGTTTTCCTCATTTTTTTGGAAATCCTCAAAACTTCCAATACAAAAGGTTATAAAATTTATCTTTTTCTTTTTTATTTGTAATTGTGTATGATTATGAACTTATTCATTTGTTTCATGAATCTAATAATTGCTGTTATATTTGCTTTCACATAATTATTTAATACTCCAATTTGTTTTATTGGAAATGTATAAAAATTTAAATTTTATACATAGTTAAAAAATCACAACTAATCATATGTGTGATTATTTTAGAGTAGTTATGATTTTGTAGATGTCAACAAATCACTACTAATAATGTGTGTGATTTTATAATAGGTATGATTAAAGTAAAATGTTTTTAATTATCTAACATTTATGATGGATTAATAATGGAGTTTTGTTATATTGAGGTTGTATGCGAATTAAATATATGAATTTAGTTGATTTGATGATTATTATCAAATTAGTTGAATACATGGTTGACCTTTAAGGATTTTGTGTCTAATCTTGTGACAATTTCTAGTAATGCTTTCCATGTAAATGATGATGTCACTAAAGACGAATCTACTTCCATTGTTATAATGATTCCTGGTTTAACAAGTGACTCTTTATCTCTTGTAAGTTGTTATATAAATAGGTCATGTTTTTCTTTATGTTTGTGATTAAATGGTAGTTTTTATTTTTCTCACTATTTTCCATCTAAGGTCAGCTCAATCATTCCCATATCAATGCTTTTGTTTCTAAAAATTCTTCTTACACTCTGAATGCAACATTTCTTGAAACAAATAGTAGCTTTTTGTTACATTGACTATTGCCCTTTTCTTGACTCTTTTTTGTCCTTTTTCTTGACTTTCTTTTGCCAATGAAAGTGCTTCTTGAAAATTAAGGTGCTTGATGGGATCCAAATGTGTGAATGTGTGGCTTTTTGGTAATGAAATGCTTTGACCCTAAAAAAGCATAAGGTGCAACAAATATAGTTTGAGTTCTAATGAAGAAATATTAGTTTGAACTTGCATACATTCTACATGTGATATGTATGCACCCTATTTGCTTTGTGTATTACTTATATTTTAGTATGTTCCAAGTTAAAATAACCCTTTTTTGAAAGAAAAAAAATAATACCAAAATACTCTCTTTTGAAATTTAAATACCAAAATGGCCTTTTTTTTTTATATATTTATAATTCGCCATTTGAAATGGCGACTTCTTTAAGGAAGCCCAAGTTCCAAATGGCGAAAATATTTCACCTTCATATGTGGGCCAATATCCTTTATTAGGTATAGGTGGAAACTTTTTTTGTAGATGTTAAATACATTAACAACCTTGTTCCACTAATATTTAAAGTAGAAATATATATTTGGTTAAATTTTTTAACATCATGGTGTAATATATTTTATTTTTCTATGGTTCTATATGTGTGATTATTTTAGAGTAGTTATGATTGTGTAGATGTCAACAAATCACAACTAATAATATGTATGATTTTAGAATAAGTATGATTGAAGTAAAATGTTTTTAATTATATGACATTTATGATGGATTAATAATGGAGTTTTGTTATATTGACGTCGTATGCGAATAAAATCTATGAATTTAGTTGATTTGACGATTATTATCAAATTAGTTGATTACATGGTTGACCTTTAAGGATTTTGTGTCTAATCTCGTGACAGTTTCTTGTAATGCTGTCCATGTAAATGATGATGTCACTGAAGACGAATCTACTCCCATTGTTATAGTGATTCCTGGTTTAACAAGTGACTTTTCATCTTGTAAGTTGTTATATAAATAGGTCATGTTTTTCTTTATGTTTATGCTTAAATGGTAGTTTTTATTTTTCTCACTATTTTCCATCTAAGGTCAGCTCAATCATTCCCATACCAATGCTTTTGTTTCTAAAAATTCTTCTTACACTCTGAATGCAACATTTCTTGAAACAAATAGTAGCTTTTTGTTACATTGACTATTGCCCTTTTCTTGACTCTTTTTTGTCCTTTTTCTTGACTTTCTTTTGCCAATGAAAGTGCTTCTTGAAAATTAAGGTGCTTGATGGGATCCAAATGTGTGAATGTGTGGCTTTTTGGTAATGAAATGCTTTGACCCTAAAAAAGCATAAGGTGCAACAAATATAGTTTGAGTTCTAATGAAGAAATATTAGTTTGAACTTGCATACATTCTACATGTGATATGTATGCACCCTATTTGCTTTGTGTATTACTTATATTTTAGTATGTTCCAAGTTAAAATAACCCTTTTTTGAAAGAAAAAAAATAATACCAAAATACTCTCTTTTGAAATTTAAATACCAAAATGGCCTTTTTTTTTTTATATATTTATAATTCGCCATTTGAAATGGCGACTTCTTTAAGGAAGCCCAAGTTCCAAATGGCGAAAATATTTCACCTTCATATGTGGGCCAATATCCTTTATTAGGTATAGGTGGAAACTTTTTTTGTAGATGTTAAATACATTAACAACCTTGTTCCACTAATATTTAAAGTAGAAATATATATTTGGTTAAATTTTTTAACATCATGGTGTAATATATTTTATTTTTCTATGGTTCTATATGTGTGATTATTTTAGAGTAGTTATGATTGTGTAGATGTCAACAAATCACAACTAATAATATGTATGATTTTAGAATAAGTATGATTGAAGTAAAATGTTTTTAATTATATGACATTTATGATGGATTAATAATGGAGTTTTGTTATATTGACGTCGTATGCGAATAAAATCTATGAATTTAGTTGATTTGACGATTATTATCAAATTAGTTGATTACATGGTTGACCTTTAAGGATTTTGTGTCTAATCTCGTGACAGTTTCTTGTAATGCTGTCCATGTAAATGATGATGTCACTGAAGACGAATCTACTCCCATTGTTATAGTGATTCCTGGTTTAACAAGTGACTTTTCATCTTGTAAGTTGTTATATAAATAGGTCATGTTTTTCTTTATGTTTATGCTTAAATGGTAGTTTTTATTTTTCTCACTATTTTCCATCTAAGGTCAGCTCAATCATTCCCATACCAATGCTTTTGTTTCTAATAATTCTTCTTACACTCTGAATGCAACATTTCTTGAAACAAATAGTAGCTTTTTGTTACATTGACTTTTGCCCTTTTCTTGACTCTTTTTTGTCCTTTTTCTTGACTTTCTTTTGCCAATGAAAGTGCTTCTTGAAAATTAAGGTGCTTGATGGGATCCAAATGTGTGAATGTGTGGCTTTTCTGTAATAAAATGCTTTGACCATAAAAAAGCATAAGGTGGAGCAAGTATAGTTTGAGTTCTAATGAAGAAATATTAGTTTGAACTTACATACATTCTGCATGTGATATGTATGCACCATATTTGCTTTGTGTATTACTTGTATTTTAGTATGTTCCAAGTTAATTAATTAGATTTGTTCAAGCATTTTGATTGTTTTGCCAATTCAAATCAAGCTTATGAATTCTTAAAGTGATCATGTTAATACTAATGAACATGAAAAGCATTAGAAAGGTAGTGAGAGAAGCCATAGAAGGCTCACACACTCTGCACAAGAACACAATTGAAGGAACATGATGGGTGTCTTAGATTTGGTGAGGATGTCAATGCTCACTGATCTTAAGGTTGCGTTTTGTATTTTTAGTGAATTGTTTTGTTGGAATCCTATAGTTAATACTAGTCATTGTATCGTTATTCTTTTACTCTTAATCTTATTAATATTAATATTCATGTATTTTACAATCTAAAATTCAGGTGAGGAATGAGTCTACAGAAGACTTTTTAAGTCTACTAAGAGCTTAGGTTAATTAAGCTATGTGACTTTATAAGAGCTTAGGTTAATTAAGCTATGTGACTTTTGGTTATACAGATTGTATTGGAGCTTCTTTAGTGTTCGAAGCAGAAATAAAGACTGTTTATAGGGGGAATTGATCATTTTGTGGACAAAGGATATCTCATCTAGAATTGTGGAAGATATCATAATGCTAATGGAATATGGTGACTTTGGTATAACTCATGTGATGAGAGAAGTTAATCAAGTTGAAGACAACATTGCCAAATTTGGTCTAAATCCTAACGTTGGAAGTGTCATTTTATTTAGTGTACCTTTTTATTTTGAATGTTTTAATTTGAATATTAAGGGGTGTTAACTCAACTGTAGTTTCGTTTCTCAGTACTTTTGTCCCTTGAAACCAAAAAAAAAAAAAAAAAAATTGATAAAATTACTTTTTTTAGATAAAATAAATAACTTTTAATATGTTTTTGCTATATATATATTTATTTATATCACAGCTATTAAATATTCATAAATGTCTACCGTCAAAAAAGTATTCATTAATTTTGTAGTCTAAGACAATATAGAATATGTTTTTATTATTTTGGATATTATATTTAATAATTATAATGTTCATCATATTATTTGGGTTAAAATTATATATTTTTAAATATTTACAATTAAATAATTAAGTCAGTGTTTCAGATATATTTAATTTGTGAGGTTTAATTAAGAATTGTGAAAAATATTTAAGATATTATAGTTTATAATTTTTTTTGAATTGGAGGAAAATAATAAACATTTTAAATTAAAGTGGCACCAAAAATATTTTTTGTACTCTATCCTTTAGAGATAACAAAATAAACTCTCATAAGTGAATAAACATTCTTGACAATTAATTTTATAATTATAAATTTAATACTTATAATAATATGTTCGTAGACATAGATAAATATATGTAGTAGATGAAATTAACAAAGATAGAAAAATTATCCTTAAAAAATATCATTAGAAAATTAAGTCAAACAAAATAATAAGGTTTTAAAAATCATAGTTTTTATTTTAATAAATTTACATATTATATATTAAAGTTTAATTATCATAAACTGTCACGGTAAATTCTTTTAAATTATATGTGTAACTTTAAATTATAAGAAAAGTATAATAATTATAATAATCTAACAGTAATAATTAACTAATAATATACATAAAACATTTTTATACTATTAATGCATATTAATTAAATCTTATATATTAACATTTTAAATATATGACCACTTTGTTTTTATATGGTCCATGTTGTCTTGCCAATGTTGTTGCCCTCCTTCATGTGATTTCCAACCCTAAAACTTCAAAGTTTTTATATTATTTTTACACCAATTATTATGTATTAAATAAATCTCCACCTCATATATGCAATAATTGCATCAATAAAATTGGATAAAAGAATGGTACTTTTTTTGTCCTATAGTATTATTTTCCTTTTCTTTCCATTAAAAAAATATTTTCAAAATAAATTTATTGTCTTGATTTATCTATAACTTCCTTGTCAATTTTCTGCAAAAGAAAAAAAAAAGAATAGACAGAATAATATTTTCAATTATTCTTTTCTTTATTTTTGTTTTAAAAAATACATAATTAACAAAATTAAAGAAAATAAAAAAATATAAGAGGAAGGATAAAAACAAAGAAAATGAAGAAATCTAAAAGAAAAAATAAAAAATAAAAAAGGACTTCCACGCCGCCGGTCATGGCCAATTTGGTTTGTAATTTATTCATTACGACTTATTTTATTTTATTATTTTCTTAATAAGTCCATACTTTATTTTACTTGCTTATAAATATTAGATTTAATCCTCTTCTAAAATAAAATATTAAATCACTAAAAATTTAAAATTTCCAGATTACTAAATTTAAAATCTAAAATTAAATAAGAAAAATAAAAAAGAATTGCAAACATTAGATATTTTTATGTTTGACTACTGCAAACATCCATCAACTTTCAGCATTGATTATTTTCAATCAATGGCGAATCCTCATGGCCAAACCAACTTTTGTTTTGTTGCTTTTTTATGGAAAATTTTTCTTACCCCAAGTAACACTTCATCGAGACTCAAATATAAAAGAAAATTAGACAAATAAAAATAGATTTAGATAAAATATATCAATTTTTGTAAACCACTAACAAGAGATTCATGTAATTACATAAGTCTAATTTCATAGTCAAGATGTGTCTCGTGTATAGTTTTTTTTATAGTTATTATATTATAATTAGTTTGATTTTTATGTAAAAGATATTAATAGTTATTGATTTTAAATAATTTTTTACTAACAATTTTTTGTAATTATGATTAATATATTATTATTATAATTATTCTCATTAGAAATTTCTAGAATATAAAAAAATTGGAGAAAAACATTTTTAAATTGAAAATTCCAAAAACTCCAAAAAAATTTATACGTAAAAAAAATGAGAAAAATTTTTACATATCAGAAGGTAAAAAAAATTGGAAAATTTTTTTCATATTAGAAATTTCAAAAACTCAAAATCTTTGATACATAAAATACTAAGAAAAAATTTTTATGTTAAAAATTTCAAAAACACAATTTTTGATATGTTAAAAAAATTGAGAAAATTTTGCATACCGGTAATTTTGAAAAACTTTTACATACATAAAGTTTTAAAAACGAAATTTTATATTTTGTAAAATGATTGAGAAAAAATGTTGTATATCAGAAATTTTTTATATAAAAAAAATATATAGATGTGAGAAAAAAAACAGATTGATCATTTTATCTAAACTTTTATATTTTTTAGAGTTCATTCAAAAAATAGTAAAATGAAAGTAGGAGTTAAAATGTGGGATATAAAATATAAGTCTCTCTAATCTGAGAGGGTATTAAACCAAATACAATTGCGCCTAGTAATAGCCATTCTGGCCCATTCATGGACTACTTTGTTGTTGTTTCTACCCACAAATACGAAATGAAAATTAGTGCACTATCATGACCATCGGGCGGATTTTTTTTTTTTTCAGTAATTTATAATTCATTTTTTTTTATCATATTATTTCATTTTCAAAATTATATATGAAAATACTCTTTTTTTTTCTCCTTTATAAGTTGCCTTCTTTAAGCATTTTTTCAAAAAAAAGAAATATAATTTTCTTTTAAATTAACAATACAAATAATTAATATAATTTATAAAAATACATAAACACAAATTTAAATTATATAGATTGACTACAGTTGTCTGTAATATTTGGACAACGTTTTAATTTTTTTAATATATATATATATATATATATATATATATACAATATAATTCACTCATAAAAAAAACATCACAAATTTTACAAAAATTGCGATAAAATTAATATCGAAGGTGGCTTCTAGTACCACATTGCCGATGATTCTCACACATACGAGATTTTGACGATGCCTTGGTACATTACGAGTTTGTTCTTCTTCTTATTGATCGTCGTCTTCTTACTGTTGAGGATGTCTAGGAAGAAGTGTTGCAGAAGAACTACTTCCACCTTGTGTCTAGTTGGATATTTGATTCAAAGTTCATTTTGGATGCAACCTTACTTACTTGAAGAAAAAAATTGAAGCAAAGTTGAAGTTAAAAAGTAATAAGAGGGTGACTATTAATATAATTTTTCAACACCCTGTCTCCTTTGGCCAATGTCTAGTTCATTATGAAATGTTAAATGTTGAAGACAATGAAGATGTTGAACTCATTTTGATGTTCATAAACAGTGGTCGCAATTCGATTCTACTGAGTTATATATCATGTTTAAGGATGGTCATGCATTATGAGATGTTGGTCAACCATCATCCTCAACCACACCTCACCCTGAATACAATTTTCAAACACAAAACACCTATTCTTTTCAAAATTATAAATCTTACCAACCTAAACCATATCAACCAGAACCATACCAACCCGAACCATACTTTGACCAGGTCGAAACATCTGAACCGGAACCATCTCAACCTAAAGTGTATATTCCACTAGATGATGTGGGCGATTTTGACCAAGAAGAAATAAGTGAGGAGAGTGAAGAAAAAACATACTTTGATGAGGAGAAGGAGGAGGAAGACGACGACGATGGCGACTATCTAGAACCTAAACCCCATGTAATTGCAATGGCATACAATTCACCATTCCATATGCGTATTCTAAATTTGAATTATGTTTACCAATCCTCCAAATTTGATATGCCTTCTAATGAACCACCTTCATTAGATGCATCTCTTGAGATTGAAATGAAGTTTAAAAGCAAAGCAGATTGTCAACATGCAATTAAGCACTACCACATAAAACACTCACTCAATTATTATGTTGTGCAATATGAACAAAACATATATGTAATTAAATGTGTGAATCCACAATGCTTGTTCAAATGCAGGGCTTACGATTTTAGGTCATTTTGGTATTAATTAGGTTTAATCTAGTCCATTTTGGTTCAAAATCATTGTAATTCGTCCAATAAATGCAAAAGTCGTAATGGATTAAGATCTTAGATCATTATGGTATTAACTAGGTTTAATCTAGTCCATTTTGGTTCTAAATCTTTGTAATTTGTCTAATGAATGCAAAAGTCTTAAAGGATTAATATTTTAGATCAATTTGGTCTTTACTACGTTTAGGTTTTAGGGTTTAGAGTTTAAGTTTTAGGGTTTAGGGTTTAGAGTTTAAGTTTTAGGGTTTAGGGTTTAGGGGTTAGAGTTTAGGGTTTAAGGTTTAGCGTTTAGCATTTAGCGCTTAGGGTTTAGAGTTTAGAGTTTAGGGTTTAGGGGTTAAGGTTTAGAGTTTAAAGTTTATGGTTTAAGATTTAGGGTTAATGGATCAATATTTTAGGTCATTTTGGTATTAACTTAGTTTAATCTAGTCGTTTTTCATTCTAAATCATTTTTGTTCGTCCAATAAATGAAATACTCTTAATGGATTCATATTTTTGGTGATTTTGACTTTTACTAAGTTTAATCTACTCCATTTTGGTTCTAAATTAATGTAGTTCATCCATAAAGTGGAAAAGTCTTAATGGATTAATATTTTAGGTCATTTTTGTTTTAACTAGATTTATTCTAGTCATTTTGGTTCTAAATTGTTTTAATTTGTCCAATAAGTGAAAAAGTATTAATGGAATAATATTTTATGTCATTTTGGTCTTTACAATGTTTAGGGTTTAGGATTATTGGATTAATATTTTTGGTCATTTTAGTATTAACTAGTTTAATCTAGACCATTTTGATTCTAAATCATTGTATTTCATCCAATTAGTGCAAAAGTCTTAATGGATTCATATTTTAGGTCATTTTGGTTTTTACTGGGTTTAGTCTAGTTCATTTTGTTACTAAATTAATGCAGTTCGTCCAAAATGTGCAAAGGTTTTAATGGATTAATATTTAAGGTCATTTTTTGTCTTTACAAAGTTTATTCTAATCCATTTTGATTTTAAATGATTGTAGTTTGTCAATTAAGAGGAAAAGTATTAATTAATTAATATTTTAGGTCTCTTTAGTTCTTACTAGGTTTATTGTAGTCCATTTTGATTCTAAATCAGCGTAGTTTGTCCAATAACTGCAAAAGTCTTAATGGAATAATATTTAGGTCATTTTGGTCTTTATTAGGTTTATTGTTAGTCATTATATTTTGCAATAAGTGCAAAAGACTTAATGAATTAATATTTTAGGACATTTTGGTTTTAACTAGGTTTATTATAGTACATTTTGGTTCTAAATAAATGTATTTAATCCAATAAGTACAAAAGTCTTAATGGATTAATATTTTAGGTCATTTTGGTTTTTACTAGGTTTATTCTAGTCCATTTTGGTTCTAAATCTTCGTAGTTCATCCAATAATTGCAAAAGTCTTAATTGATTAATAGTTTAGGTCATTTTGATCTTTACTAGGTTTATTCTAGTTAAATTTAGTTATAATTCGTTACTCTTCGTCCAATAAGTGCAAAAGTCTAAATGCAATATTCTCTTATGCCATTTTGTTTCTAAATCATTGTTGTTTGTCCAATAAATGCTAAAGTCTTAATAGATTAATATTTTAGGTCATTCTGGTCATTACAATTTTAATTCTTAATGGATTAATTTTTTAGGTCATTTTTGTCTTTTGTAGGTTTATTCTAGTCCATTTTGATTCTAAATCATTGTATTTCACCAATAAGTGCAAAAGTCTTAATGGATTCATATTTTAAGTCATTTTGGTCATTACTAGGTTTATTTTAGTACGTTTTTTTTTTCTTTTCTAAATCAATGTAGTTTGTCCAATAAGTGCAAAAGTTTTCTCAGATAAATATAATAGTTCATTTTGGTCTTTACTACATTTATTCTAGTCACTTTTGATTCTTAATCATTGTAGTTCATTTAATTAGTGCAAAAGTCTTAATGGATTAAGATGTTAGGTCGTTTTGGTATTAACTAGGTTTAATCTAGTCCATTTTGGTACTAAATCATTGTAATTCTTCCAATAAGTGCAAAAGTCATAATGGATTAAGATTTTAGGGTATAGGGGTTAGGGTATAGGGTTTAGAGTTTTGGGGTGATTTTGGTTTTTTACTAAGTTTATTCTAATCCATTTTGGCTTTAAATAATTGTAGTTTGTTCAATAAGTGTAAAAGTCTTAATGGATTAATATTTTAGGTCATTTTGGTTACTACTAGGTTAAATCTAGTCCATCTTGGTTTGAAATATGTGTAGTTTGTCCATTAAGTGCAAAAGTCTTAATGAAATAATATTTAAGGATATTTGGTCTTAGCTAGGATTATTCTATTTTTTTGTTTCAAAATCAATGTAGTTAGTCCAATAAGAGCAAAAGTCTTAATGGATTAATATTGTACGTCATTTTGCACTTTACAAGGTTTATTCATGTCCATTTTGGTTCTAAGTCTTTGTAGTTCGTCCAATAAGTGCGAAAGAATTAATGGATTCTTATTTTAGATCATATTGGTTTTTACTTGGTTTAACCTATTCCATTTTAGTTCTAAACCAATGTAGCTCATCTAATAACTACAAAAGTGTTAATGGATTAATATTTTAAGTGATTTTGGTCTTTACTATGTTTGTTTTAGTCCATTTTGGTTGTAAAACATTGAAGTTCATCCAATAAGTGTAAAAGTCTTAACGGATAAATATTTAAGGTCATTTTGATCATTATTAGGTTTAGGGTTTTGGGTTAACGGATTAATATTTTAAGTGATTTTGGTCTTTACTATGTTTGTTTTAGTCCATTTTGGTTCTTAATCAATGTAGTTCATCCAATAAGTGCAAAGGTCATAATGCATTAATATTTTAGGTCATTTTAGTCTTTACTAGGTTTAGGGTTTCGGGTTAATGGATTAATATTTTAGGTCATTTTAGTATTTACTAGGTTTAATCTAGTCCATTTGGATTCTATATCATTGTAGTTCATCCAATAAGTGCAACAATTTTAATGGATTCTTATTTTAGGTCATTTTAGTTTTTACTAGGTTTAATCTAGTCCATTTTGGTTCTTAATTAATGTAGTTCGTCCAAAAAGTGCAAAAGTCTTAATTACTTAATATTTTAGGTTATTTTGGCCTTTACTTAGTTTATTCTAATCCATTTTGGTTTTAAATCATTGTAGTTCGTCTAATAAGTGCAAAAGTCTTAATTGATTAATTGTTTAGGTCATTACTAGGTTAATTCTAGTCCATTTTGTTTCTAAATAAATGTAGTTCGTCTAATAAGTCCAAATCTCTGAATGTATTAATATTTTTGGATATTTTGGTGGTTACTAGGTTTATACTAGCCCATGTTATTACTAAATAAATGTAGTTCGTCCAATAAGTGCAAAAGTATTAATTGATTAATATTTTAACGGTTTAGGGTTTAGTTTGTTTAATAAGTGAAAAAGTTTTAATGGATTAATAATTAGATCATTTTAGTTTTTACTAGGTTTATTCTAGCCAATTTTGGTTCTAAATCATTGTATTTCATCAATAAGTGCAAAAGTCTTAATTGATTAATATTTTAGATCATTTTGGTCTTAACAAGGTTTATTCTAGTCAACTTTGGTTCTAAAGCATTGAAGTTCGTCCTGTAAGTGCAAAAGTCTTAATGGATTAAAATTTTATATCATTTTGATTTTAACTAGTTTTAATCTAGTCCATTTTAGTTCTAAATCATTATAGTTAATCCAATTGGTGCAAAAGTCTTAATGGATTAATATTTTAGATCTTTTTGATCTTTAGTAGGTTTATTCTAATCCATTTTGGTTTTAAATCGTTGTAGTTCGTCCAATAAGTGCAAAAGTCTTAATGGATTAACATTTTAGGTCATTTTGGTGACTACTAGATTAATTCTATTCCATCTTGGTTAAAAATAAATGTAGTTTGTGCAATAAGTGCAAAACTCTGAATGAATTATTATTTTATGTCATTTTGGTCTTTACTACGTTTAGGGTTAAGGGTTTAGAGTTTAGGGTTCAGGGTTTAGGGGTTAAGGTTTAGGGTTTAACGTTTAGGGTTTAATGTTTTGGTCATTTTGGTCACCACTAGGTTAATTCTAGTCCATCTTGGTTTAAAATAAATGTAGTTTGTCCAATAAGTGCAAAAGTCTAAATGAATTAATATTTTATGTCATTTTGGTCTTTTGTAGCATTATTTTAGTCCATTTTCTTTCTAAATCATTGTATTTCGTCAATAAGTGCAAAAGTCTTAATGGATTAATATTTAAGGATATTTTGATCTTTACTAGGATTATTCTAGTAGCTTTTTTATTTTCAAAATCAATGTAGTTAGTCCAATAAGTGCCAAAGTCTTAATGGATTGATATTTTTGGTCATTTTGCACTATTCTAGGTTTATTCTAGTTTATTTTGGTTCTAAATCATTGTAGTTCGTTCAGTAAATGCAAAAGTCTTAATGGATTCATAGTTTAGGTCGTATTGGTTTTTACTTGGTTTAACCAAGTCCATTTTGGTTCTAAATCAATGTTTTTCGTCTAATAAATGCAAAAGTCTTAATGGATTATTATTTTAAGTGATTTTGGTTAATACTAAGTTTATTTTATTCCATTTTGGTCATGAATCATTGTAGTTTGTCCAATAAGTTCAAAAGTCTTACGGGATTAATATTTTAGGTCATATTGGTCGTTATTAAGTTTATTCTAGTTTATTTTGGTTCAAAATCAACGTAGTTCGTCCAATAAGTGCAAAAGTCTTAATGCATTAATATATTAGGTCATTTTAGTCTTTACTAGGTTTAGAGTTTAGGGTTTACGGTGTAGGGTTTAGGGTTAATCAATTAATATTTTAAGTCATTTTGGTATCAACTTGGTTTAATCTAGTCTATTTGGA
>JBBPBR010000003.1:42894904-42932026 GCA_037974775.1 Cicer pinnatifidum
GTTCTAAATCATTGTAGTTTGTTTAATAAGTGAAAAAGTCTTAATCGATTAATATTTAGGTCATTTTGGTCTTTACTAGGTTTATTCTATCCCATTTTGGTTCTAAATCATTGTATTTCATCAATAAGTGCAAAAGTATTAATGGAATAATATTTTAGATCATTTTGCTCTTGACAAGGTTTATTCTGGTAAACTTTGGTTCTAAATCATTTGTGTTTTAACTAGGTTTGATCAAGTCCATTTTGGTTCTAAATCATTCTAGTTCGTCCAATAAAGCAAAAGTATTAATGGATTAATATTTTAGGTCATTTTGGTTTTTACTATGTTTAATGTAGTTCATTTTGGTTCTAAATCATTGTATTTTATTCAATAAGTGCAAAAGTGTAATGGATTAAGACATTAAGTAAATTTGTTATTAACTAGGTGTAATCTAGACCATTATGGTTCTAAATTATTGTAATTTGTAAAATAAGTGCAAAAGTCTTAATATATTAATATTTTAGGTCATTTTAGTCTTTACTACGTTTAGGGTTTAGGGTTCAGGGGTTAAGGTTTAGGGTATAACGTTTAGGGTATAACGTTTAGGGTTCATTGCTTAGGGTTTAGGGTGAATGGAATAATCTTGTAGGTCATTTTCGTATTAACTAGGTTTAGGGTTTAGAGTTTAGTGTTTGGGATTTAGGGTTTAGGGTGAATGGATTAATATTTTAGGACATTTTGGTATTAACTAGGTTTTACCTAGTCCTTTCAGATTCTAAATTATTTTAGTTCGTCCAATAAGTACAAAAGTTTTAATGGATTCATGTTTTAAGTCATTTCGGTTTTTACTAGATTAAATCTATCCCATTTTGGTTCTTAATTAATGTAGTTCGTTCAAAAAGTGCAAAAATCTTAATGAATTAATATTTTTGTTTATTTTGGTCTTTAATAAGTTTATTCTAATCCATTTTGGTTTTAAATCATTGTAGTTCGTCTAATAAGTGCAAAAGTCTTAATTGATTACTTTTTTATGCCATTTTGGACAATACTATGTTAATTCTAGTCCATTTTGGTTCTAAATAAACGTAGTTCGTTCAATAAGTGCAAATATCTGAATGTATTAATATTTTTGGATATTTTGGTGTCTACTAGGTTTATTCTAGTCCATATTATTTCTAAATAAATGTAGTTCGTCCAATAAGTGCAAACATATTAATTAATTAATATTTTAATTTCCTTTAGTCCTTACTAGGTTTATTGTAGTCCGTTTTGTTTCTAAGTCATTGTAGTTTGTCCAATACGTGAAAAATGTCCAAATGGATCGATATTTATGTCATTTCGGTGTTTACTATGTTTATTCTAGCCCATTTTGCTTCTAAATCATTGTATTTCATCAATAAGTGCAAAAGCATTAATGGATTAATATTTTACTAAGTTTAATCTTGTGCATTTTGGTTATAAATCATTGTATTTTGTTCAATATGTGCAAAAGTCTTAATGGTTTAAGATTTTAGGTCATTTTGTTATTAACTAGGTGTAATCTAGTCCATTTTGGTACTTAATCATTGTAATTTGTGCAATAACTTCAAAAGTTTTAATGGATTAATATTTTAGGTCATTTTGGTCTTTACTACGTTTGAGGTTCAGGGTTTAAGGTACAGGGTTTAAGGTTTAGGGTTTAGGTTTAATCTTGTCCAATTAGGGGTTTTAACCAATCTTGTGCTTTCAATTGGTGTGTTTGCGTCATTGGATTAACATTTAGGTCATTTTCGTCCTCCCTAGGATTATTCTTGTCCAATTAGGGTTTTTAAACAATATACTGCATCCAATATGTAAGTTTACGTCATAGGATTATTATTTACGTCATTTTCATCATCCTTAGGTTTATTCTAGTTTAATTAGGGTTTTTAAGCAATCTAGTGCATCATTGGATTAACATTTAGGTCATTTTGGTCCTCCCTAGGCTTATTCATGTCTAATTAGGGTTTTAAACCAATCATGTGGATCCAATATGTGTGTTTGTGTCATTGGATTAACATTTAGGTCATTTTCGTCCTCCCTAGTCTTAATCTTCATCAATTACGGTTTTTAATCAATCTTGTGCATCCAATTGGTGTGTTTGTGTCATTGGATTTAGATTTAGGTCATTTTCGTCCTCCCTAGCCTTATTCTAGTCCAATTAGGGTTTTTAACCAATCTTGTGCATCAAATATGTTCTTTTGTGTCATTGGATTAACATTTAGGTCATTTTCGTCCTCCCTAGGCTTATTCTTGTAAAATTAGAGTTTTTATCCTATCTTGTGCATCCAATAGGTGTGTTTGTGTCACTGGATTAACATTTTGTTGATTTTCATCCTCCCTACGCTTATTCTTTTCCAATTAGGGTTTTTAACCAATCTTGTGCATCGAATAAGTTCATTTGTGTAATTGGATTAACATTTAGGTCATTTTCGTCTTCCCTTGGCTTATTCTTTCCATTTAGGGTTTTTAACCAATCTTATGCATCCAATAGGTGTGTTTGTGTCAATGGATTAACATTTTGTTCATTTTCGTCCTTCCTAGGCATATTCTTATACAATTAGGGTTTTGAATCATTCTTGTGCATCGAATAGATGTGTTTGTGTCATTGGATTAACATTTAGGTCATTTTTATCCTCCTAGGGCTTATTCTAGTTCAATTATGGTTGGATTAACATTTAGGTCATTTTCGTCATTCCTAGGCTTATTCTTGTCCAATTAAGGTTTTTATCAAATTTTGTTCATCCAATTGGTGTGTTTGTATCTTTGGATTAACATTTAGGTCATTTTGTTCCTCCCTAGGCTCACTGTTGTCCAATTAGTGTTTTTAACCTATCTTGTGCATCCAATAGGTGTGTTTGTGTCATTAGAATAATATTTACAACATTTTTGTCCTCCCTAGGCTTATTCTTGTCCAATTAGGGTTTTCATCCAATCTTGTACATCGAATAAGTTTATTTGTATCATTGGATTAATATTCAGTTCATTTTTAATTGCCCTAGGACTAACATTTAGGTCACTTTAGTCCTCCCTAGACTTAATCTTGTCGAATTAGGTTTTTTAACCAATCTTGTGCATCCAATAGGTGTGTTTGTGTCATTGGATAAACATATAGGTCATTTTCATCCTCCTTAGGCTTATTTTAGTCAAATTAGGTTTTTTAAGCAATCTTGTGCATCCAATAAGTTCATTTGTATCATTGTATTAACATTTAATTCATTTTCTTCCTCCATAGACTCATTCTTGTCCAATTAGCGTATTTAACCATCTTGTTCATCCAATAGGTGTGTTTGTGTCATTGGATTAATATTTAGGTCATTTTCGTCTTCCCTTGGCATATTCTTGTCCAATTAGGGTATTAAACCAATCTTGTGCATCCAACAGGTGTGTTTGGGTCATTGGACTAATATTAAGGTCTATTTCATCATCCCTAGGCTTATTCTAGTCCAATTAGGGTTTTTAAGCAATCTTGTGCATCCAATAAGTTCATTTATGGCATTGGATTAGCATTTAGGTCATTTGTGTCATCCCTAGGTTTAGTCTTGTCCAATTAGGGGTTTTAAACAATCTTGAGCATTCTATTGGTGTGTTTGCGTCATTGGATTAACATTTAGGTCATTTTCTTCCTCCCTAGGATTATTCTTGTCCAATTAGGGTTTTTAACCAATCTACTGCATCCAATATGTGTGTTTACGTCATTGGATTATCATTTACGTCATTTTCATCCTCCATAGGTTTATTCTAGTTTAATTAGGTTTTTAAGCAATCTAGTGCATCATTGCATTAACATTTAGGTCATTTTCGTCCTCCCTAGGCTTATTGTTGTCCAATTAGGGTTTTTATCCTAACTTGTGCATCCAATAGGTGTGTTTGTGTCATTGGATTAACATTTAGTTGATTTTCGTCCTCCTTACACTTAATCTTTTCCAATTAGGGTTTTTAACTAATCTTGTGCATCCAATAACTTCATTTGTGTCGTTGGATTAATATTTAGGTCATTTTCGTCATCCCAATGCTTATTTAGGTCATTTTCGTCCTATATATGCTTAGGCTTATTCTAGTCCAATTAGGGTTTTTAAGCAATCTTGTGCATACAATAAGTTCATTTGTGTAATTGGATTAACATTTATGTCATTTTTGTCCTCCCTAGCCTTATTCTAGTCCAATTAGGGTTTTTAACTAATCTTGTGCATCCAATAGGTGTGTTTGTGTTATTGAATTAACATTTAGGTCATTTTCGTCCTCCCTAGACTTATTCTTGTCCAATTAGGGTTTTTATCCTAACTTGTGCATCGGATAGGTGTGTTTGTGTCATTGGATTAATATTTAGTTCATTTTCATCTTCCCTATGCTTATTCTTTCCCAATTAGGGTTTTTAACAAATCTTGTGCGTCCAATAAGTTCATTTGTGTCATTGGATTAATATTTAGGTCATTTTCTCCCTCCCTAGGCTTATTCTTGTCCAATTATGGTTTTTAACCAATTTTGTGCATCCATTAGGTGTGTTTGTTTGATTGGATTAACATTTGTGTCATTTTCGTCCTCCCGAGGCTTTTTTTTTTCCTATTAGGGTGTTTGACCAATCTTGTGCATCCAATAGTTGTGTTTGTATCATTGGATTAATATTTAGGCCTATTTCATCCTCCCTAGGCTTATTCTATTCCAATTAGGGTTTTAAGCAATCTTGAGCATCCAATAAGTTCATTTGTGTTATTGGATTAACATTTAGGTCATTTGTGTCCTCCCTAAGCTTAATCTTGTATAATTAGGGTTTTTAACCAAACTTGTGCATCCAATAGGAGTGTTTGTGTCATTGGATTAAGATTTCGGTTATTTTTATCCTCGCTAGGCTTATTCTTGCCCATTAGGGTTCTTAACCAATCTTGTGCATCCAATACGTGTGTTTGTGTCATTGGATTAACATTTAGGTCATTTTCATCCTCCTTATGCTTATTTTAGTCAAATTAGGATTTTTAAGCAATCTTGTGCATCCAATAAGTTCATTTATGGCATCGGATTAGCATTTAGGTCATTTGTGTCATCCCTAGGTTTAGTCTTGTCCAATTAGGGGTTTTAACCAATCTTGAGCATTCTATTGGTGTGTTTGCGTCATTGGATTAACATTTAGGTCATTTTCTTCCTCCCTAGGATTATTCTTGTCCAATTAGGGTTTTTAACCAATCTACTGCATCCAATATGTGTGTTTACGTCATTGGATTATCATTTACGTCATTTTCATCCTCCATAGGTTTATTCTATTTTAATTAGGTTTTTAAGCAATCTAGTGCATCATTGCAATAACATTTAGGTCATTTTCGTCCTCCCTAGGCTTATTGTTGTCCAATTAGGGTTTTTATCCTATCTTGTGCATCCAATAGGTGTGTTTGTGTCATTGGATTAACATTTAGTTGATTTTCGTCCTCCTTACGCTTATTCTTTTCCAATTAGGGTTTTTAACTAATCTTGTGCAACTAATAAGTTCATTTGTGTCGTTGGATTAATATTTAGGTCATTTTCGTCATCCCAATGCTTATTTAGGTCATTTTCGTCCTATATATGCTTAGGCTTATTCTAGTCCAATTAGGGTTTTTAAGCAATCTTGTGCATCCAATAAGTTCATTTGTGTAATTGGATTAACATTTATGTCATTTTTGTCCTCCCTAGCCTTATTCTAGTCCAATTAGGGTTTTTAACCAATCTTGTGCATCCAATAGGTGTGTTTGTGTTATCGAATTAACATTTAGGTTATTTTCGTCCTCCCTAGGCTTATTCTTGTCCAATTAGGGTTTTTATCCTAACTTGTGCATCAGATAGGTGTGTTTGTGTCATTGGATTAATATTTAGTTCATTTTCATCTTCCCTATGCTTATTGTTTCCCAATTAGGGTTTTTAACAAATCTTGTGCGTCCAATAAGTTCATTTGTGTCATTGGATTAATATTTAGGTCATTTTCTCCCTCCCTAGGCTTATTCTTGTCCAATTATGGTTTTTAACCAATTTTGTGCATCCATTAGGTGTGTTTGTTTGATTGGATTAACATTTTTGTCATTTTCGTCCTCCCGAGGCTTTTTTTCTTCCTATTAGGGTGTTTGACCAATCTTGTGCATCCAATAGTTGTGTTTGTATCATTGGATTAATATTTAGGCCTATTTCATTCTCCCTAGGCTTATTCTATTCCAATTAGGGTTTTAAGCAATCTTGTGCATCCAATAAGTTCATTTGTGTTATTGGATTAACATTAAGGTCATTTGTGTCCTCCCTAAGCTTAATCTTGTATAATTAGGGTTTTTAACCAAACTTGTGCATCCAATAGGAGTGTTTGTGTCATTAGATTAAGATTTCGGTTATGTTTATCCTCGCTAGGCTTATTCTTGCCCATTAGGGTTCTTAACCAATCTTGTGCATCCAATACGTGTGTTTGTGTCATTGGATTAACATTTAGGTCATTTTCATCCTCCTTATGCTTATTTTAGTCAAATTAGGATTTTTAAGCAATCTTGTGCATCCAATAAGTTCATTTGTGTCATTCAATTAACATTTAATTCACTTTCGTCCTCCATAGGCTCATTCTTGTCCAATTAGTGTTTTTAACCATCTTGTGCATCCAATTGGTGTGTTTGTGTGATTGGATTAATATATAGGTCATTTTCGTCCTCCCTAGCCTTATGTTAGTCCAATTAGGGTTTTTAACCAATCTTGTGCATCAAATATGTTCATTTGTGTCATTAGATTAACATTTAGTTCATTTTTTCCTCCCTAGGCTTATTCGTGTCCAATTAGGGTTGTTAACCAATCTTGTTCATCCAGTAGGTGTGTTTGTGTCATTGGATTAACATTTAGGTCATTTTCATCCTCCCTAGGCTTATTCTTGTCTAATTAGGGTTTTTAACCAATCTTGTGCATCCAATAGGTGTGTTAATATCATTAGAATAACATTTACTTCATTTTCATCCTCGGAGTCTTATTCTTGTCCAATTAGGGTTTTTTACCAATCTTGTGCATCCAATAATTTATTTGTGTCATTGGATTAATATTTAGTTCCTTTTTACCGCCCTACGATTAATATTTAGGTCATTTTCGTCCTCCACAGAGTTATTCTTGTCAAATTAGGGTTTTTAACAAAACTTGTGCTTCCAATACGTGTGTTTGATTCATTAGATTAACATTAAGGTCATTTTTGTCCTCCCTATGGTTATTCTTGTCCAATTAGGGTTTTTAACCAATCATGTGCGTCCAATATGTGCGTTTGTGTCATTGGTTTATCATTTAGGTCTTTTTCATCTTCCATAGGCTTATTCTTCACCAATTACGGTTTTTAATCAATCTGGTGCATCCAATTGGTGTGTTTTTGTCATTCGATTTAGATTTAGGTCATTCTTGTCCTCCCTAGCCTTATTCTAGTCCAATTAGGGTTTTTAACCAATCTTGTGCATCCAATAGGTGTGTTTGGGTTATTGGATTAACAATTAGGTTATTTTCGTCCTCCCTAGGCTTATTCTTGTCAAATTAGGGTTTTTATCCTATCTTGTGCTTCCGATAGGTGTGCTTGTGTCATTAGATAATATTTAGTCTATTTTCATCCTCCCTATGCTTATTCTTTTCCAATTAGGGTTTTTAACAAATCTTGTGCCTCCAATAAGTTCCTTAGTGTCATTGGATTAATATTTAGGTCATTTTCGTTCTCCCTAGGCTTATTGTTGTCCAATTATGGTTTTTAACCAATTTTGTGCATCCAATAGGTGTGTTTGTGTCATTGGATTAACATTTGGATCATTGTCGTCCTCCCTAGGCTAATTCTTGTCCTATTAGGGTGTTTGACCAATCTTGTGCATCCAATAGTTGTGTTTGGGTCATTGGATTAATATTTAGGCCTATTTCGTCCTACCTTGGCATATTCTAGTCCACTTAGGGATTAAAGCAATCTTGTGCATCCAATAAGTTCATTTGTGTTATTGGATTAGCATTTAGGTCATTTGTGTCCCCCCCAGGCTTAATCTTGTCCAATTAGGGTTTCTAACCAAACTTGTGCATCCAATAGGAGTGTTTGTGTCATTGGATTAAGATATCGGTTATTTTCATCCTCTCTAGGCTTATTCTTGTCTAATTAGCGTTTTTAACCATTTTGTTCATCCAATAGGTGTGTTTGTGTCATTGGATTAACCATTTTTGTCCTCCCTAGGCTTATAATTGTCCAATTAGGGTTTTTAACCAATCTTGTGCATCCAATATGTGTGTTTACGTCATTGGATTACTATTTACGTCATTTTCCTCCACATTAGGTTTATTCTAGTCTAATTAGGGTTTTTAAGCAATCTAATGCATCAAATAAATACATTTGTGTCATTGGATTAACATTTCGGTCATTTTCGTCCTTTCTAGGATTATTCTTGTCCAATTAGGGTTTTTAAATAATCTTTTGCATCCAATAGGTGTGTTTTTGTCAATGGATTAACATTTACATCATTTTCGTCATTGTTAAACATATTCTTGTCGAATTAGGGTTTTTAACCAATCTTGTGCGTCCAATAGGTGTGTATGTGTCATTGGATTAACATTTAGGTCATTTTTATCCTCCTTAGGCTTATTCTAGTCCAATTAGGGTTTTTAAGCAATCTTTTGCATCAAATATGTTCATTTGTGTCGTTGGATTAACATTTAGATCATTTTTGTCCTCCGTAGGCTTATTCTTCTCCAATTTGGGTTTTTAACCAAACTTGTGCATCCAATTGGTGTGTTTGGGTCATTTGATTAAGATTTAGGTCATTTTCGTCTACCCTAGGCTTATTATTGTCCAGTTAGGGTTTTTAACCAATCTTGTACTTCCAATAGGTGTGTTTGTGTCATTAGAGCAACATTTCGGTCATTTTCGTCCTCCCTAGGTTTATTCTTATCCGATTAAGGTTTTTAACCAATCTAGTTTCAATGGATTAACACTTAATTCATTTTCATCCTTATTAGGCATACTCTAGTCCATTAGGGTTTTTAAGCAATCTTGTGCATCCAATAAGTTCATTTGTGTCATTGGATTAAAATTTATGTCATTTTTGTCCTCCCAAGGCTAATTCTTGTCCAATTAGAGTTTTTAACTAATCTTGTGCATCCAATCGGGGTGTTTATGTCGTTAGATTAACACATAGTTTATTTTCTTCCTCCCTAGTTTTATTCTTGTCCAATTAGGATTTTCAACGAGTCTATTGCATTGTATAGGTGAGTTTATGTCATTGGATTAACATTTAGGTCATTTTTAGCCTCCTTAGGCTTATTCAAGTCCAATTTGGGGTTTTAAGCAATCTTGTGCATCCAATAAGTTCATTTGTGTCATTGGATTAACATTTAGGTCATATTCGTCCTCCTTAGGTTTGTTCCTGTCCAAATAGGGTGTTTAACTAATCTTGTGCATCCAATAGGTGTGTTTAAGTCATTGGATTATTATTTGAGTGATTTTCATCATCCTTAGGCTTATTGTAGTCTAACTAGTGTTTTTAAGCAATCTTGTGCATCCAATAAGTACATTTGTGTAACTGGATTAACATTTAGGTCATTTTCATCCTCCTTAGGCTTATTCTTATCCAATTAGAGTTTTTAACCAATCATGTCTATCCAATAGGTGTATTTGTGTCATTGGATTAACATTTATGTCATTTTCGTCCTCCCTAGACTTATTCTTGTCGAAATAGGTTTTTAACCAATCATGCGCATCCCCTAGGTGTGTTTGTGTCATTGGATTAGCATTTAGGTAATTTTTATCCTCCTTAGACTTATTCCTGTCTAAGTAGGGTTTTTAACCAAACTTGTGAATCCAATTGGTGTGTTTGTGTCATCAAATTAAAATTTCGGTCATTTTCGTCCTCCCTAGGCTTATTCTTTTCTAATTAGGGTTTGTAACCAATCTAGTAAATCCAATAGGTGTGTTTGTGTCACTGGATTAACATGTAGTTCATTTTCGTCCATCCTAGGCTTATTATTGTTCAATTACGGTTTTGAACCATTCTTGTGCATCCAATATGTGCGGTTGTGTCATTCGATTAATATTTAGTTCATTTTCTTCATCCCTGGGCGTATTCTTGTCCAATTATGGGTTTTAACGAGTCTTGTGTGTCCAATACGTGTATTTATGTCATCGGATTAACATTTAGGCTATTTTCATCATCCTTAGGCTTATTCTTGTCCAATTAAGGTTTTTATCCAATGTTGTGCGTCCAATAGGAGTGTTTGTGTCATTGGATTAACATTTAGGACATTTTCTTCCTCCGTAGGCTTATTCTAGTCCAATTAGGATTTTTAAGCAATATTGTGCATCCAATGAGTTCATTTGTGTCATTGGATTAACATTTATGTCATTTTCATCCTCCTTAGGCTTATTCTTATCCAATTAGGGTTTTTAACCAATCTTGTCCATCCAATAGGTGTATTTGTGTCATTGGATTTACATTTACGTCATTTTCGTGCTCCCTAGACTTATTCTTGTCGAAATAGGTTTTTAACCAATCATGTGCATCCCATAGGTGTGGTTGTGTCATTAGATTAACATTTATGTAATTTTTATCCTCCTTAGACTTATTCTTGTCTAATTAGGGTTTTTAACCAAACTTGTGCATCCAATTGGTGTGTTTGTGTCATTCGATTAACATTTAGGTCATTTTCTTCCTCCCTAGGCTTATTATTGTCCAATTAGGGTTTTTATCCAATCTTATGCGTCCAATAGGTGTATTTATGTCATTGGATTAACATTTAGGCTATTTTAATTATCCTTAGGTTTATTCTTGTCCAATTAAGTTTTTATCCAATGTTGTGCGTCCAATAGGTGTGTTTGTGTCGTTGGATTAACATTTAGGTCATTTTCTTCCTCCGTAGGCTTATTCTAGTCCAATTAGGATTTTTAAGCAATATTGTGCATCCAATAAGTTCATTTGTGTCATTAGATTAACATTTAGGTCATTTTCGTCCTCCCTAGGCTTATTCTTATCCAATTTGGGTTTTTAACAAAACATGTGGATCCAATAGGTGTGTTTGTCTCATTGGATTATGATTTAAGTCATTTTCATCGTCCTTAGGCTTATTCTACTCCAATTTGGTTTTTTAAGCAATCATGTGCATCCAATAAGTTCATTTGTATAATTGGATTAACATTTATGTCGTTTTCGTCCTCCCCAGGCTATTTCTTGTCCAATTAGATTTTTTAACCAATCTAGTGATCTAGTAGGTGTGTTTGTGTCATTGGATTAACGTTTAGTTCATTTTCGTCCTTCCTAGGCTTATTCTTGTATAATTAGGGTTTTGAATCTTTCTTGTGCATTCAATAGGTGTGTTTGTGACATTAGATTAACATTTAGTTCATTTATTCCTCCCTAGGCTTATTCTTGTCCAATTAGGGTTTTTAACGAGTCTTGTGGATCCAATAGGTGTGTTTATGTCAATGGATTAACATTTAGGTCATTTTTATCTTCCTTTGGTTTATTCAAGTCTAATTTGGGTTTTGAGCAATCATGTGCATCCAATAAGTTTATTTGTGTCATTGGATTAATATTTAGGTCATTTTCGTCATCCCTAGTCTTATTCTTGTCCTATTAGGGTTTTTATCCAATCTTGTGCATCCAATAGGTGTGTTAAAGTCATTGGATTATTATTTACGTCATTTTCATCCTCCTTAGGCTTATTCTAGTCTAATTAGGGTTTTTAACCAAACTTGTGCATCCAATTGGTGTGTTTGTATCATTCGATTAACATTTAGGTCATTTTCGTCCTCCTTAGGCTTATTATTGTCCAATTAAGGTTTTTAACCAATAGGTGTGTTTGTGTCATCAGATTAACATTTCGGTCATTTTCGTCCTCCCTAGGCTAATTCTTTTCCAATTAGGGTTTTTAACCAATCTTGTGCATCCAATAGGTGTGTTTGTGTCATTGAATTATGATTTAAGTCATTTTCATCCTCCTTAACATTTAGGTTATTTTTAAGCAATCTTTAGGCTTATACAAACACACCAATTAGGGTTTTTAAGCAATCTTTTGCATCAAATATGCTCATTTGTGTCATCGGATTAACATTTAGGTTATTTTCGTCCTTCCTAGGCTTATTCTTGTCTGATTAGGGTTTTTATCCAATGTTGTGGATCCAATAGGTGTGCTTGTGTAGTTGGATTAACATTTAGGTCATTTTCATCCTCTGTAGGCGTATTCTAGTCCAATTAGGATTTTTAAGCAAATTTGTGCATCCAATAAGTTCATTTGTGTCATTGTATTAACATTTAGGTCATTTTCATCGTCTCTAGGCTTATTCTTATCCAATTAAGGATTTTAACTAATCATGTACATCCAATATGAGTGTTTGTGTCATTGGATTATGATTTATGTCATTTTCATCCTCCTTAGGCTTATTCTAGTCGAATTTGGGTTTTTAAGCAATCTTGTGCATCCAATAAGTTTATTTGTGCAATTGGATTGACATTTAGGTCATTTTCGTCCTCCCTTTGCTTAGTCTTTCCATTTAGGGTTTTTAATTGTGCATCCAATATGCGTATTTGTGCCAATGGATTAATATTTAATTCATTTTCATCCTCTCTAGGCTTATTCTTGTCAAATAAGCGTTTTTTTTTTCCAATCTTGTGCATCCAATATGTGTGTTTGTGTCATTGGATTAAATTTTAGGTCATTTTCATCCTCCCTACGCTTATTCTAGTCCAATTAGTGTTTTGAAGCAATCTTGTGCATCCAATAAGTTCATTTGTGTCATTGGATTAACATTTATGTCATTTTCGTCCTTCCTTGGATTATTCTTGTCCAATTAGAGTTTTAACCAATCTAGTGATCCAATAGGTGTGATTGTGTCATTAGATTAACAATTAGTTCAATTTTTTCCTCCCTAGGCTTATTCTTGTCCAATTAGGGTTTTTAACGACTCTTGTGGATCCAATATGTGTGTTTATGTCATTAGATTAACATTTAGGTCATTTTTATCCTCCTTAAGCTTATTCAACTCCAATTTAGGTTTTTAAGCAATCATGTGCATCCAATAAGTTTATTTGTGTCATTGGATTTATATTTAGGTCATTTTCGTCCTCCCTAGGCTTATTCTTGTCCAATTAGGGTTTTTATCCAATCTTGTGCATCCAATAGGTGTGTTTACGTCATTGGATTACTGTTGACGTCATTTTCGTCCTCCTTAGGCTTTTTCTAGTCTAATTAGAGTTTTTAAGCATTCTTGTGCATCCAATAGGTGTGTTTGTGTCTTTGGATTAACATTTATGTCATTTTTATCCTCCTTAGGCTTATTTGGGTTAACATTTAGGTTATTTTTGTCCTTCCAAGGCTTATTCTTTTCCGATTAGGGTTTTTATCCAATGTTGTGCATCCAATAGGTGAGTTTGTGTCGTTGGATTAACATTTAGGTCATTTTCATCATCTGTAGGCGTATTATAGTCCAATTAGGATTTTTAAGTAATCTTGTGCATCAAATAAGTTCGTTTGTTTCATTGTATTAACATTTAGGTCATTTTCATCGTCTCTAGGCTTATTTTTATCCAATTAGGGAGTTTAACCAATCATGTACATCCAATATGAGTGTTTGTGTGATTGGATTATGATTTATGTGATTTTCATCCTCCTTAGGCTTATTCTAGTCCAATTTGGGTTTTTTAAGCAATCTAGTGCATCCAATAAGTTTATTTGTGCAATTGGAGTAACATTTAGGTCATTTTCGTCCTCCCTTGGCTTAGTCTTTCCATTTAGGGTTTTTAATCAATCTTGTGCATCCAATAGGCGTGATTGTTGCATTGGATTAATATTTAGTTCATTTTCATCCTCCCTAGGCTTATTCTTGTCCAATAAGCGTTTTTTTTACCAATCTTGTGCATCCAATATGTTTGTTTGTGTCATTGGATTAAATTTTTTGTCATTTTCATCCTCCCTACGCTTATTCTAGTCCAATAGGTGTGTTTGTGTCTTTGGATTAACAATTTCCTTATTTCTATCCTCCTTAGGCTTATTCTAGTCCAATTAGGGTTTTTAAGCAATCTTTTGTATCAAATATGTTCATTTGTGTCATTGGATTAACATTTTCGTCATTTTCGTCCTCCCTAGGCTTATTCTTGTCCAATTAGGGTTTTTAACCAAACTTGTGCATCCAATAGGTGTGTTTGTGTCATTGGATTAACATTTAGGTCATTTTCGTCTTTCCTAGCCTTTTTTTTGTCCTATTAGGGTTTTTAGCGAATCTTGTGCATCCAATAGGTGTTTTTGTGTCATTGGATTAACATATAGGTCATTTTCATCATCCTTAGGCTTATTCTAGTCCAAATAGGGTTTTAAACATATCTTGTGCATCCAATACGTGTGTTTGTGTCATTGGATTAACGTACGGGTCATTTTCATCATACTTAGGCTTATTTTAGTCCAATTAGGGTTTTTAAGCAATCTTGTGCATCCAATAAATTCATTTATGTCATTTGATTAACACTTAGGTCATTCTCGTACTCCCTTGGCTTTTTCTTGTCCAATTAAGGTTTTTAAGCAATCTTGTGCAACCAATAGTTGTGTTTGGGTCAGTGGATTATGATTTAGGTCATTTTCATCCTCCTTAGGATTATTCTAGTCCAATTAGGGTTTTTAAGCAATCTTGGGCATCCAATAAGTTCATTTGTGTCATTGGATTAACATTTATGTCATTTTCATCCTCCCTAGGCTTATCCTTTTCCAATAATGTTTTTTAACCAATCTTGTGCTTATAATAGGTATGTTTGTATCATTGGATTAACATTTAGGACACTTTCATCCTCATTAGGCTTATCCTAGTCCATTTAGGGTTTTTAAACAATCTTGTTGGTCCAATATGTTCATTTATGTCATTGGATTAATGTATAGGTCATTTTCTTCTTCCCTGTGCTTATTCTTCTCCTATTAGGGTTTTTAACAAATCTTGTTCGTCCAATAGGTGTGTTCGTGTCAATGGATTAACATTTAGGTAATTTTTATCCTCCTTAGGCTTATTCTTGTCTAATTAGGGTTTTTAACCAAACTTGTGCATCCAATTGGTATGTTAGTGTCATTCGATTAACATTTAGGTCATTTTCGTCCATCCTAGGCTTATTCTTGTCCAATTACGGTTTTGACCCATTCTTGTGCATCCATTACGTGTGTTTGTGTCATTCGATTAACATTTAGTTCTGTTTCTTCCTCCCTAGGCTTATTCTTGTCCAATTAGGGTTTTTAACGAGTCTTGTGCATCCAATAGGTTTGTTTTTGTCATTGGATTAAGATTTAGGCCATTTGCATCATCCTTAGTCTTATTCTAGTCCAATTTGGGTTTTTAAGCAATCTTGTGCATCCAATAAGTTCATTTGTGTCATTGGATTAACATTTAGGTCATTTTCGTCCTCCTTAGGCTTATTCTTGTCCAAAAAGGGTTTTTATCCAATGTTGTGCATCCAACAGGTGTGTTTGTGTCATTGGATTAACATTTAGGTCATTTTAATCCTCCGTAGTTTTATTCTAGTCCAATTTGGATTTTTAAGCAACCATGAGTATCCAATAAGTTCATTTTTATCATTGGATTAAAATTTAGTTCATTTTCATCCTCCCTAGGTTTATCCGTATCCAATTAGGGTTTTTAAACAATCATGTCCATCCAATAAGTGTGTTTGTGTCATTGGTTTAATATTTAGTTCATTTTCGTTTTTCCTAGGCATATTCTTCTCCAATTCGTGTTTTTAACCAATTTTGTGCATTCAATAGGTGTGTTTGTGACATTGGATTAATATTTAGGTCACTTTCATCATCCCTAGGCTTTGTCTAGTCCAATTTTGGATTTTAAGCAATCTTGTGCATTGATCATAGCATTTGGGCAATGTTTTTAGGTTTTGAGTTTGGTATTTTAAAAGCTCTTTATAGCTTAGATTAATATTTTTAGCTTGTTTCTAAACTTTAGGTCGAATTTGAATTATAATTTTATTATTTGTATTTTAATTTTATTATTTACATTTTGACTGTTTCTCGCTGTGTAGGTCATAACTTGAGCTATGGATATCAGATTGACACATATGAGCAGGCGTTGAAAAGATAACAATTTAAGCTACAACTTTTGTGTTGGAAGGAAAGACCAATTCCGAACTTTACTGGACCGAAATTGCAAATTTCCTAATATTAATTTTTGTAATAATTTTAATTAGTGGGCCACTTGTTTTTAAACCCTAAACCCTAAAGTCCAATATCAAGTACTATTTATTGACAGTTTTGTTTCTTTTCTAAGGACGGAAAAATGAGGATTCAAATTGCTACAAGAAATAAATAGTGTTATTTTAAATTCATGGAAGGCTAATTTTATAAGATTAATCCACAAGTTTAGAGTTTCATCAACACCTTGAGATTCAGGTTACACTGTCAATTTCTAGAATTTGAGTTTCATCAACCCTAAATTTATTTGATAGAATTTGGTTTCGGTTTCTAATTTAATTGAATTATAATTTTGTGACGCTTGATCGTTAATTGTAATATTTTGATGATTGTGATGCTTAATCCAATCAAATAAACCAAATTCACATAGAATCATAAATTAGAAATTAAATTCATTGATAGAATCTGTGATAGGTCTGAAACTCGAACAAGTGGATTAATCGCTTTGCTCATCTGTTAAAAAAAAAAATTCTAAAAAACCCCTTTTTAATTTCAATTTTCAATACGATTATTATTATTATATCAGAAGTCCTTGTGAAATGATTTGAGTTATTACCTCTATTTACATTTTATCAATTGTATTTGACCCGTGTGCGACAGCAGATCATGCATCCAATAAATTCATTTGTGTCATTTGATTAACACTTAGGTCATTTTCGTACTCCCTAGGCTTTTTCTTGTCCATTTAGGGTTTTTAACCAATCTTGTGCATCCAATAGCTGTGTTTGAGTCAGTGGATTGTGATTTAGATCATTTTCAACCTCCGTAGGATTATTCTAGTCCAATTAGGGTTTTTACGAAATCTTGTGCATCCAATAAGTTCATATGTGTAATTGGATTAACATTTTGGTCACTTTCTACCTCCCTAGGCTTATTATTTCAAATTAGGGTTTTTAACAAATCTTGTGCATTGAATAGGTGTGTTTGTGTCATTGGATTAACATTTAGGACACTTTCATCCTCCTTAGACTTATCCTAGTCCATTCAGGGTTTTTAAACAATCTTATTGGTCCAATAAGTTCATTTATTTCATTGGATTAATATTTAGGTCATTTTCTTCCTCTGTGTGCTTATTCTTCTCCTATTAGGGTTTTTAACAAATCTTGTGCGTCCAATAGGTGTGTTAGTGTCAACAGATTAACATTTAGGTAATTTTTATCCTCCTTAGGCTTATTCTTGTCTAATTAGGGTTTTTAACCAAACTTGTGCATCCAATTGGTGTGTTTGTATCATTAGATTAACATTTAAGTCATTTTCGTCCTCCCTAGGCTTATTATTGTCCAATTAAGGTTTTTAACCAATAGAAGTGTTTGTGTCATCAGATTAACATTTCGGTCATTTTCGTCCTCCCTAGGCTAATTCTTTTCCAATTAGGGTTTTTTTTTTCCAATCTTGTGCATCCAATAGGTGTGTTTGTGTCATTGGATTAACATTTAGTTCATTTTCGTCCATCCTAGGCTTATTATTGTCCAATTACGGTTTTGAACCATTCTTGTGCATCCAATAGGTGTGGTTGTGTCATTCGATTAACATTTAGTTCATTTTCTTCCTCCCTTGGCTTATTCTTGTCCAATTAGGGTTTTTAACGAATCTTGTGCATCCAATAGGTGTAGTTATGTCATTGGATTAACATTTAGGCTATTTTCATCATCCTTAGGCTTATTCTTGTTCAATTAAGGTTTTTATCCAATGTTGTGCATCCAATAGGCGTGTTTATGTCATTGGATTAACATTTAGGTCATTTTATTCCTCCGTAGGCTTATTCTAGTCCAATTAGGATTTTTAAGCAATCTTGTGCATCCAATAAGTTCATTTGTGTCATTGGATTAACATTTAGGTAATTTTCGTCCTCCGTAAGCTTAATCTTATCCAATTAGGGTTTTTAACCAATCATGTGGATCCAATAGGTGTGTTTGTGTCATTGAATTATGATTTAAGTCATTTTCATCCTCCTTAGACTTATTCTACTACAACTTGGGTTTTTAAGCAATCTTGTGCATCCAATAAGTTCATTTGTATAATTGGATTTACATTTATGTCATTTTCGTCCTCCGTAGGCAATTTCTTGCCCAATTAGAGTTTTTAACCACTCTAGTGATCCAATAAGTGTGTTTGTGTCATTGGATTAACGTTTAGTTCATTTTCGTCCTTCCTAGGTTTATTCTTGTATAATAAGGGTTCAGAATCATTCTTGTGCATCCAATAGGTGTGTTTATGTCATCCAATAGGTGTGTTCTGAATCATTTTTTCCTCCCTAGGCTTATTCTTGTCCAATTAGGATTTTTAACGAGTCTTGTGGATCCAATAGGTGTGTTTATGTCATTGGATTAACATTTAGGTCATTTTTATCCTCGTTAGGCTTATTCTAGTCTAATTTTGGTTTTTAAGCAATCATGTGAATCCAATAAGTTCATTTGTGTCATTAGATTTACATTTAGGTCATTTTCGTCCTCCCTAGGCTTATTCTTGTCCAATTAGGGTTTTTAACCATTCTTGTGCATCCAATAGGTGTGTTGACGTCATTGAATTATTATTTACGTCATTTTCATCCTCCTTAGGCTTATTCTAGTCCAATTAGGGTTTTTAAGCAATCTTGTGCATCCAATATGTACATTTGTGTCTTTGGATTAACATTTACGTCATTTTTCTCCTCCCTGGGCTTATTCTTGTCCAATTAGGGTTTTTATCCAATGTTGTGCATCCAATAGGTTTGTTAGTGTCATTGGATTAACATTTAGATCATTTTCTTCCTTCGTAGGGTTATTCTAGTCCAATTAGGATTGTTAAGCAATCTACTACATCCAATAAGTTCATTTGTGTGTTTGTTTTAACATTTAGGTCATTTTCGTCCTCCCTAGGCTTATTCTTATACAATTAGGGTTTTTAACCAATCATGTGGATCCAATAGGTGTGTTAGTGTCATTGGATTATGATTTGGATAATTTTCATGCTCCTTTGGCTTATTCTAGTCCAATTTGGGTTTTTAGGCAATCTTGTGCATCCTTTAAGTTCATTTGTATAATTGGATTAACATTTTCGTCATTTTCGTCCTCCTAAGGCTAATTCTTGTCCAATTGGAGTTTTTAACCAATCTAGTTCTCCAATAGGTGCGTTTGTGCCATTGGATTAACATTTAGTTCATTTTCGTATTTCCTAGGCTTATTCGTGTATAATTAGGGTTTTGAATCATTCTTGTGCATCCAATAGGTGTGTTTGTATCATTAGACTAACATTTAATTCATTTGTTCCTCCCTAGGCTTATGCTTGTCCAATTAGTGTTTTTAACGAGTCTTGTGCATCCAACAGGTGTGTTTATGTCATTTGATTAACATTTCGGTCATTTGTATCCTCCTTAGGTTTATTCAAGTCCAATTTGGGTTTTTAAGCAATCCTTTGCATCCAATAAGTTTATTTGTGTCATTCGATTAATATTTACGTCAGTTTCGTCTTGCCTAGGCGTATTCTTGTCCAATTAGGGTTTTTAACCAATCTTGTGCACCCAATAGGTGTGTTTACGTCATTGGATTATTATTTACGTCATTTTCATCCTCCTTAGGCTTATTCTAGTCTAATTAGGGTTTTTAAGCAATCTTGTACATCCAATATGTACATTTGTTTCATAGGATTAACATTTAGGTCATTTTCGTCCTCCCTAGGCTTATTCTTATCCAATTAGGGTTTTTAACCAATCATGTCCATCCAACAGGTTTGTTTGTATCATTGGATTAACATTTAGGTTATTTTTGTCCATCCTAGGCTTATTATTGTCCTATTACGGGTTTGAACCATTCTTGTGCATCCAATAGGTGTATTCATATTCTTGCTCCCTGGGCTTATTCTTGTCCAATTACAGTTTTTAACGAGTCTTGGGAATCCAATAGGTGTATTTATGTCATTGGATTAACATTTAGGCTATTTTCATCATCCTTAGGCTTATTCTTGTCCAATTAAGATTTTTATCCAATAATGTGCATCCAATATGTGTGTTTGTGTAATTTGATTAACATTTACGTCATTTACTTCTTCCCTAGGCTTATTCTAGTCCAATTAGGATTTTTAAGCAATCTTGTGCATCCAATAAGTTCATTTGTGTCATTCGATTAACATTTAGGTCATTTTCGTCCACCTTAGGCTTATTCGTATCCAATTAGGGATTTTAACCAATCTTGTGCATCCAATAGGTGAGTTTGTGTCATTGGATTAATATATAGTTAATTTTCAACCTCCCTAGGCATATTTTTATCCAATAGGCGTTTTTTTTTACCAATCTTGTGCATCCAATAGGTGTGTTTGTATCACTGGATTAATATTTAGCTCATTTTCATCCTCCCTACCGTTATTCTAGTCCAATTAGGGTTTATAAGCAATCATGTGTATCCAATAAGTTCATTTGTGTCATTGGATTAACATTTATGTCATTTTCCTCTTCCCTAGTCTTATTGTGGTCCAATTAGAGTTTTTAACCAATCTAGTGATCCAATAGGTGTGTTTGTGTCATTAGATTAACATTTAGGTCATTTTCGTCCTCCCTAGGCTTATTCTTGTCAAATTAGAGTTTTTAACCAATCTTGGTCATCCAATAGGTGTGTTTGTGACATGGGATTAACATTTAGGTCATTTTCCTCTTCTTAGGCTTAGTCTAGTTCAATTAGGGTTTTTAAGCAATCTGGTGCATCCAATATGTTCATTTTTGTCATTGGATTAATATTTAGGTCATTTTTGTATTCCATAGGCTTATTCTTATTCAATTATGGTTTTTAACTAATCTTGTGCATCCAATTGGTGTGTTTGTGTCAATGGATTAACATTTAGATAGTTTTCATCCTATGTAGGCTAATTCTAGTCCAATTAGTGTTTTTAAGCATTCTTGTGCATCGAATAAATTCATTTTTGTTTTTCGATTAACATTTAGGTCAATTTCGTACTCCCTATGCCTATTCTTGTCCAATTAAGGTTTTTAACCAATCTTGTGCATCCAATAGTTGTGTTTGTATCAATGGATTAACAATTAGGTCATTTACATCCTCCTTGTGCTCATTCAATCCGACTAGGGATTATAACAAATCCTTTGCATCCAATAGGTGTGTTTGTGTCATTGAATTAACATTTAGTTCATTTTCGTCCTTCGTAGCCTTATTCTTGTCCAATTAGTGTTTTTAACAAATCTTGTGCATCCAATAGGGGTGTTTGTGTCACTAGATTTATATTTAGTTCGCTTTCGTCCGCCTTAGGCTTATTCTAGTCCAATTAGTATTTTTAACCAATTATGTGCATCATATAGGTGTGTTTTTGTCATTGGATTAACATTTAGGTCATTTTCATCCTCCTTAGGCTTATTCTAGTCCAGTTAGGGTTTTTAAGCAATCTTGTGCATCCAATAACTTCATCTGTGTTATTGGATTAACATTCAGGTGAATTTCGTACTCCCTGGGCATATTCTTGTCCAATTAGGGTATTTCACCAATCTTGTGCATCCAATAGTTATGTTTGTGTCAATGGATTAACATTTATCTCATTTTCATCCTCATTAGGCTTATTCAAATCCAATTAGGGCTTTTAAGTAATCTTGGGCATCCAATAAGTTCATTTCTGTCATTGGATTAACATTTAGGTCATTTTCGTACTCCTTAGGCTTATTCTGGTCGAATTAGGGTTTTAAACCAATCTTGGGAATTGAATTGGTGTATTTGGGTCGTTTGATTAACATTTAGGTCATTTTCGTCCTCCCTAGGCTTATTCTTGTCCAAATAGGGGTTTGAAGCACATTTGTGCATCCAATAAGTGTTTTTGTGACATCGGATTCAAATTTAGGTCATTTTTGTCCTCCCTATGCTTAAAGTTGTCCAATTAGGGTTTTAACAAATCTTGTGCATCAAACAAGTTTGTTTGGGTCATTGGATTAACAGTTAAGTCATTTTCGTCCACCCTAGGCTTATTCTTGTCTATTTAGGGTTTTTAACCAATCTTGTGCAACCAATAGCTGTGTTTGTGATATTGGATTAGAATTTAGGTCATTTTCGTCTTCCCTAGGCCTATTCTTGTCCAATTAGGATTTTTAACAAATCTTGTGCATCCAATAGGTGTGTTTGTGACATTGGATTAACATTTAGGTAATTTTCCTCCTCCATAGGCTTATTTTATTCCAACTTGGGTCTTAAAACAATCTTGTGCATCCTATACGTTTATTTGTTTCATTGGATTAACATTTATGTTATTTTCGTATTCCTTAGGCTTATTCTTGTCCAATTAGGGTTTTTAACCAATCTTGTGCATCCAATAGGTGTGTTTGTGACATCGAATTAACATTTAGGTCATTTTCGTCTTCCCTAGGCTTAATTTTGTCCAATTAGGGTGTTTAACAGATCTTGTGCATCCAATAGGCTTATTGTAGTCCAATTTTGGTTTTTAAGCAATCTTGTGCATCAAATAAGTTCAATTGTCTCATTGGATTAACATTTAGGTCATTTTTGTACTCCTTAGGCTTATTCTTGTCCAATTATGGTTTTTAACCAATCTTGTGCATCCAATTGGTGTGTTTGTGTCATCAGATTAACATTTAGGTCATTTTCGTCCTCCTAGGCTTATTCTTGTCGAATTTGGATTTTTAACCACATTTGTTCATCCAATAGGTGTGTTTATGTAATTGGATTAACATTTAGGTCATTTTCGTCCTCCCTTATCTTATTCTTGTCCAATTTGTGCTTTTAACCAATCTTGTGCATCCAATAGGTCTGTTTTCGTACTCCTAAGGCTTATTCTTCTCAAATTAGGATTTTTAACTAATCTTGTGCATCCAATAAGTTTATTTGTGTCATTAGATTAACATTGAGGTGATTTTCGTCCTCCATAGGCTAATTCTTTTCCAATTAGGGTTTTTAACCAATCTTCTGCATCCAATAAGTGTTTTTGTGTCATTGAGTTAACATTTAGCTCATTTTCATTCTCCTTTGTTTTATTCTAGTTTAATAACGGTTTTTAAGCTATCTTGTGCATCCAATAAATTCATTTGTATCATTGGATTAACATTTAGGTTAATTTTGTACTCCCAAGGCCTATTCCTGTCAAATTAAGGTTTTTAACCAATCTTGAGCATCCAATAGGTGTGTTTGTGTCATTGGATTAACATTTAGGTCATTTTCGTCCTACCTAAGCTTATTCTTCTCCAATTAGGGTTTTTAACCAATCTTGTGCATCCAATAGGTGTGTTTGTGTCGTTGGATTAACATTTAGGTCATTTTTGTTCTCCGTAGGCTTATTCCTGTCCAATTAGGGTTTTTAACCAATCTTGTTTATCAAATTGGTGTGTTTGTGTCATCGGATTAACATTTAGGTCATTTTCGTACTCCTTAGGCTTATTCTGGTTGAATTAGGGTTTTAAACCAATCTTGGGAATTGAATTGGTGTATTTGGGTCATTTGATTAACATTTAGGTCATTTTCGTCCTCCCTAGGCTTATTCTTGTCCAAATAGGGGTTTGAAGCAATTTTGTGCATCCAATAAGTGTTTTTGTGACATCGGATTCAAATTTAGGTCATTTTTGTCCTCCCTATGCTTAAAGTTGTCCAATTAAGGTTTTAACAAATCTTGTGCATCAAACAAGTTTGTTTGGGTCATTGGATTAACAGTTAAGTCATTTTCGTCCACCCTAGGCTTAATCATGTCTATTTAGGGTTTTTAACCAATCTTGTGCAACCAATAGCTGTGTTTGTGATATTGGATTAGAATTTAGGTCATTTTCGTCTTCCCTAGGCCTATTCTTGTCCAATTAGGATTTTTAACAAATCTTGTGCATCCAATAGGTGTGTTTGTGACATTGGATTAACATTTAGGTAATTTTCCTCCTCCATAGGCTTATTTTATTCCAACTTGGGTCTTAAAACAATCTTGTGCATCCTATACGTTTATTTGTTTCATTGGATTAACATTTATGTTATTTTCGTATTGCTTAGGCTTATTCTTGTCCAATTAGGGTTTTTAACCAATCTTGTGCATCCAATAGGTGTGTTTGTGACATCGAATTAACATTTAGGTCATTTTCGTCTTCCCTAGGCTTAATTTTGTCCAATTAGGGTGTTTAACAAATCTTGTGCATCCAATAGGCTTATTGTAGTCCAATTTTGGTTTTTAAGCAATCTTGTGCATCAAATAAGTTCATTTGTCTCATTGGATTAACATTTAGGTCATTTTTGTACTCCTTAGGCTTATCTTGTCCAATTATGGTTTTTAACCAATCTTGTGCATCCAATTGGTGTGTTTGTGTCATCAGATTAACATTTAGGTCATTTTCGTCCTCCTAGGCTTATTCTTGTCGAATTTGGATTTTTAACCACATTTGTGCATCCAATAGGTGTGTTTATGTCATTGGATTAACATTTAGGTCATTTTCGTCCTCCCTTATCTAATTCTTGTCCAATTTGTGCTTTTAACCAATCTTGTGCTTCCAATAGGTCTGTTTTCGTACTCCTAAGGCTTATTCTTCTCAAATTAGGATTTTTAACTAATCTTGTGCATCCAATAAGTTTATTTGTGTCATTAGATTAACATTGAGGTGATTTTCGTCCTCCTTAGGCTTATTCTTTTCCAATTAGGGTTTTTAACCAATCTTCTGCATCCAATAAGTGTTTTTGTGTCATTGAGTTAACATTTAGCTCATTTTCATTCTCCTTTGTTTTATTCTAGTTTAATAACGGTTTTTAAGCTATCTTGTGCATCCAATAAATTCATTTGTATCATTGGATTAACATTTAGGTTAATTTTGTACTCCCTAGGCCTATTCCTGTCAAATTAAGGTTTTTAACCAATCTTGAGCATCCAATAGGTGTGTTTGTGTCATTGGATTAACATTTAGGTCATTTTCGTCCTACTTAAGCTTATTCTTCTCCAATTTGGGTTTTTAACCAATCTTGTGCATCCAATAGGATTGTTTGTGTCGTTGGATTAACATTTAGGTCATTTTTGTTCTCCGTAGGCTTATTCCTGTCCAATTAGGGTTTTTAACCAATCTTGTTTATCGAATTGGTGTGTTTGTGTCATCGGATTAACATTTAGGTCATTTTCGTCCTCCCTAGGCTTATTCTTGTCCAATTAGGGTTTTTAACCAATCTTGTGCATTCAATTGGTGTGCTTGTGTCATCGGATTAACATTTAAGTCATTTTCGTCCTTCCTGGGCTTATTCTTGTCCAATTAGGGTTTTTAACCATTCTTGTGCGTCCAATAGGTGTGTTTGGGCAATTGGATTATCATTTAGGTCATTTTCGTCCTCACTAGGCTTATTCTTCTATTTGGTGCATCCAATAAGTTATTTTCCTCCTTTAGGCTTATTCTTGTCCAATTAGTTCATTTCCTTCATAGGCTTATTCTTGTCAAATTAGAGTTTTTAACAAATCTTGTGCATCCAATAGATGTGTTTGAGTCAACGGATTAACAATTAGGTAATTTTCATCCTCCTTAGGCTTACCCTAGTCCAATTAGGGTTTTTAAGCAATCTTGTGCATCCATTAAGTTTATTTGTGTCATTGGATTAACATTTAGGTCATTCTCGTCCTCCCCACGCTTAATCTTTACCAATTAGGGTTTTTAACTAATCTTGTGCATCGAATAGATGTGTTTGTGTCATTGGATTAACATTTAGGTCATTTTCATCCTCCAGAGGCTTATTCTAGTCCAATTATAGTTTTCAACCAATCTTGTACATCAAATAAGTTCATTTGTCTCATTGGATTAACATTTTGGTCATTTTCGTTCTACTTTTGCTTAGTTTACCCCAATTAGGGTTTTTAAGCATTCTTGTGCATCCAATAAGTTGATTTGTGTCATTGGATTAACATTTAGGTCATTTTCGTACTCCTTAGGCTTATTCTTGTCCAATTATGGTTTTTAACCAATCTTGTGCATCAAGTAGGTGTGTTTGTGTCATTGGATTAACATTTAGTTCATTTTCATCCTCCTTAGGATTATTCTAGTCCAATTAGTGTTGTTACGCATTCTTATGCATCCAACAAGTTCATTTGTGTCATTAGATTAACATTTAGGTAATTTTCGTACTCCTTAGGGTTTAGGGTTTAGGGAAGTGCATCAAATAAGTTTATTTGTGTCATTAGATTAAGGTAATTTTCGTACTCCCTTAGCTTATTCTTGTCCAATTAGGGATTTTAAACAATCGTGTGCATCCAATAGATGACTTTGTGTCATTGGAATAACATATAGGTCATTTTCATCATCCTTTGGTTTATTCTAGAACAATTAGGGTTTTTTAGCAATCTTGTGCATCCAATAAGTTCATTTGTGTCATTGGATAAACATTTGGGTCATTTTCGTACCCCTTATGCTTATTCTTGTCCAATTATGGGTTTTAACCAATCTTGTGCATCAAATTGGTGTGTTTATGTCATCGGATTAACATTTAGGTTATTTTTGTCCACCTTAGGCTTATTATTGTCCAAATAGGGTTTTTAACCAATCTCGTGAATGCAATAGGTAGGTTTGATTCATTGGATTAACATGTTGTTCATTTTCGTCCTCCTTAGGCTTATTATTGTCAAATTACGGTTTTTAACCAATCTTGTACACCCAATAGGTGTGTTTTTGTCATTGGATTAACATTTAATTAATTTTCGTCGTCCATAAGCTTATTCTTGTCAAATCAGGGTTTTTAACCAATCTTGTGCATCCAAAAGGTTAGTTTCCGTCATTGGATTAACATTTAGGTCATTCTCGTCCTCCCTATGCTTAATCTTTACCAATTAGGATTTTTAACTAATCTTGTGCATCCAATAGATGTGTTTGTGTCATTGGATTAACATTTAGGTCATTTTTATCCTGCTTAGGCTTATTCAAGTCCAATTATGGTTTTTAAGAAATCTTGTACATCAAATAAGTTCATTTGTCTCATTGGATTAACATTTACGTCATTCTCGTACTCGTTTGGCTTATTTATGTCGAATTAGGTTTTTAACCAAACTAGTGCATCCAATTGGTATGTTTGTGTCATTGGATTAACATTTAAGTCATTAGCGTCCTCCCCATGATTTTGCTTGACCAATTAGGATTTTTAACCAATCTTGTGCATCCAAAAGGTGTGTTTGTGTTATTAGATTCACATTAAGGTCATATTCGTCCTCCCTAGGATTATTCTAGTCCAATTAGGGTTTTTAACCAATCTTGTGCATCCGATAAGTTCATATGTGTCATTGGATTAACATTTAGGTCATTTTCGTCCTCCCTTTGATTATTGAAGACCAATTAGAGGTTTTAACCAAACTTATGCATCCAATAGATGTGTTTGTGTCATTGGATTAACATTTATGTCATTTTCGTCTTCCTTAGTATTATTCTTGTCTAATTAGATTTTTTCACCAATCTTATGCATCCAATTGGTGTGATTGTGTCTTTGGATTAACATTTAGGTTATTTTCATCCTCCTTATGCTTATTCTAGTCCAATTAGGGTTTTTAAGCAATCTTGGGCATCCAATAAGTTACTTTGAGTCATTGGATTAACATTTAGGTCTATTTTGTACTCCCTAGGCCTATTCTAGCCCAATTAGGGTTTTTAAGCAATCTTGTGCATCCAATAAGTTCATTTGTGTCATTGGATTAACATTTAGGTCATTTTCATTCTCCTTAGGCTTATTCTTGTCCAATTATGGGTTTTAACCAATCTTGTGCAACCAATTGGTGTGTTTGTGTCTTCAAATTAACATGTAGGTCATTTTCGTCCTCCCTAGGCTTATTTTTGTACAATTAGGGTTTTTAACCAATCTTGTGCATCAAGTAGGTGTGTTTGTGCCATTGGATTAACATTTAGTTCCTTTTCAACCTTCCTAGGCTTATTCTAGTCCAGTTAAAGTTTTTAACAAATCTTGTGCATCCAATAGGTGTGTTTGTGTCATTTGATTAACATTTAGTTCATTTTCATTTTCCTTCAGATTATTCTAGTCCAATTAGGGTTTTTATGCAATCTTGTGCATCCAATAAGTTCATTTGTGTCATTCGATTAACATTTAGGTAAATTTCGTACTCCTTAGCCTTATTCTTCTCTAATTAGGGTTTTTAATTAATTTTGTTAATCCAATAAATTTATTTTTGTCATTAGATTAACTTCGAGGTGATTTTTGTCCTCCCTAGGCTTATTCTTGTTCAATTAGGGTTTTTAACCAATCTTGTCCATCCAATAGGTGTGTTTCTGTAATTGGATTAACATTTAATTCATATTCGTCCTCCCTAGGCTTATTCTTGTCCAATTAGGGTTTTTAACCAAGCTTGTCCTTCCAATAGGTGTGTTTATATCATTGGATTAATATTTAGGTCATTTTCATTCTCCTTAGGCTTATTCTAGTCCAATCAGGGTTTTTAAGCAATCTTGTGCATCCAGTAAGTTTATTTTTGTCATTGAATCAACATTTATTTCATTTTCGTCCTCCTTATGTTTATTCATGTCCAATTGCGGTTTTTAACCAATCTTCTGCATCTAGTAGGTGTGTTGGTGTCATTAGATTAACATTTAGTTCAATTTCGTGATCTATAGGCTTATTCCTGTCCAATTAGGGTTTATAACTAATCTTGTGTATCCAATTGGTTAGTTTGTGTCATTGGATTAACATTTAGGTCATTGTCTTCCTCCCTATGCTTATTCTTGTCTAATTAGGGTTTTTAACATATCCTGTATATCCAGTAGGTGTGTTTGTGTTAATGGATTAACATTTACGTAATTTTCATCCTCCTTAGGCTTACCGTAGTCCAATTAGGGTTTTTAAGCATTTTTGTGCATCCAATAAGTTCATTTATGTCATTGGATTAACATTTAGGTCGTTCTCGTCCTCCCTATGCTTAATCTTTACCAATTAGGGGTTTTAACTAATCTTGTGCATCCAAAAGATGTGTTTGTGTCATTGGATTAATATTTAGGTCATTTTCATCCACATTAGGCTTATTCTAGTCAAATTAGGGTTTTTAAACAATCTTGTGCATCCAATAAGTTGATTTATGTCATTGGATAAACATTTACATCGTTCTCATTCTCTTTAGGGTTATTCTTGTCGAATTAGGTTTTTAACCAAGCTTATACGTCCAATTGGTATGTTAGTGTCATTGGATTAACATTTAGGTCATTTATGTCCTACCCATGCTTATGCTTGACAAATTGGGGTTTTTAACCAATCTTGTGCATCCAATAGGTGTGTTTGTGTCATTGGATTAACATTTAGGTCATTTTCGTCCTTCCTAGGCTTATTCTAGTCCAATTAGAGGTTTTAACCAATCTTCTGCATCCAATAGGTGTGTTTATGTCATTGGATTAACATTTAAGTCATTTTTGTCTTTCATAGGATTATTCTTGTCCAATTAGGGTTTTTAACCAATCTTATGCATCCATTTGGTGTGTTTGTGTCATTGGATTAACATTTAGGTTATTTTCGTCCTCCTTATGCTTATTCTAGTCCAATTAGGGTTTTTAAGAAATCTTGTGCATCCAATATGTTCATTTGTGTCATTGGATTAACATTTAGGTCTATTTTTTCTCCCTATGCCTATTCTTGTCTAATTAGGATTTTTAAACAATTTGGTGCATCCAATAGGTGTCTTTGTGTCATTGGATTAACATTTTGGTCATTTTCATCCTCCTTTGGATTATTCTAGTCCAATTATGGTTTTTAAGCAATCTTGCGCATCAAATTAGGCAATTTGTCTCATTAGATTAACATTTAGGTCATTTTTGTCCTCCTTATGCTTATTCTAGTCAAATTAGGGTTTTAAAGCAATCTTGTGCATCCAATAAGTTCATTTGTGTCATTGGATTAACATTTACGTCATTTTCGTACTCGTTAGGCTTATTCTTGTTCTCCCCATGCATATGCTTGACCAATTAAGGGTTTTAACTAATCTTGTGCATCCAATAGGTGTGTTTGTGTCGTTGGATTAACATTTAGGTAATTTTCGTCTTCCTTAGGATTATTCTTGTCCAATTAGGGTTTTTAACTAATCATATGCATCCAATTGGTGTGTTTGTTACAATGGATTAACATTTAGGTTATTTTCGTCCTCGTTATACTTATTCTTGTCCAATTAGGGTTTTTAAGCAATCTTGTGCATCCAATAAGTTCATTTGTGTCATTGGATTAACATTTAGCTCTATTTTGTTCTCCCTAGGCCTATTCTTGTCCAATTAGAGTTTTTAAACAATCTTGTGCATTTAATAGGTGTCTTTGTGTCATTAGATTAACATTCAGGTCATTTTTCGTCCTCCCTAGGCTTGATCTTGTCCAATTAGGGTTTTTTTCCAATGTTGTGCATCAAGTAGGTGTGTTTGTGTCCTTGGATTAATATTTAGTTCCTTTTAAACCTCCCGAGGCTTATTCTTGTCCAATTATGGTTTTTAACGAATCTTGTTCATCCAATTGGTGTGTTTGTGTCATTGGATTAACATTTAGTTCATTTTCATCCTCCTTAGGCTTATTCTAGTCAAATTAGGATTTTTAAGCAATCTTGTGAATCCAATAATTTCGTTTGTGCATCCAATTGGTATCGTTGTGTCATTGGATTAACACTCAGGTCATATGCGTCCTCCCCATGCTTATGCTTGACCAATTAGGATTTTTAATCAATCTTGTGCATCCAAAAGATGTGTTTGTGTCATTGGATTAAGATTTTGGTCATATTCGTCCTCCCTAGGCTTATTCTAGTCCAATTAGGGTTGTTAACCAATCTTGTGCATCCAATAAGCTCATTTGTTTCATTGGGTTAATATTTAGGTCATTTTAGTCCTCCCTAGGCTAATTCTAGTCCAAATAGGGGTTTTTAACCAATCTAGGGCATCCAATAGGTGTGTTTGTATCATTGGATTAACATTTAGGTCATTTTTGTCTTCCTTAGAATAATTATTGTCTAATTAGGGTTTTTAAACAACCTTGTGAATCCAATAGGTGTCTTTGTGTCATTGGATTAACATTTAGATCATTTTCATCCTCCTTTGGCTTATTCTAGCCCAATTAGGGTTTTTAAGCAATCTTGTGCATCCAATAAGTTCATTTGTGTCATTGGATTAACATTTAGGTAATTTTCCTACTCCTTAGGCTTATTATTGTCCAATTATGGTTTTTAACCAATCTTGTGCATCCAATTGGTGTGTTTGTGTTATCATATTAACATTTAGGTCATTATCGTCCTCCCTGGGCTTATTCTTGTCCAGTTAGGGTTTTTAACATATCTTGTACATCAAGTTTGTGTGTTTGTGTCCTTGGATTAACATTTTGTTCATTTTCAACCTCCCTAGGGTTATTCTTGTCCAATTAGGGCTTTTAACGAATCTTGTGCATCCAATATGTGTGTTTGTGTCATTGCATTAACATGAAGGTAAGTTTCGTCCTCCCTAGACTTATTCTTGTCCAATTAGGGTTTTTAACCAATCTTGTTCATCAAATAGGTGTGTTTGTGTCATTAGATTAATATTAAGTTCATTTTCGTCCTCCTTAGGCTTATTCTTGACCAATTAAGATTTTTAACCAATCTTGTGCATCTAATTGTTGTGTTTGTGTCATCGGATTAACCTTTAGGTCATTTTCGTCCTCCATAGGCTTATTCTTATCTATTATGTGTTTTTAACCAATCTTGTGCGTCCAATAGGTGTGTTTGTGCCATTGGATTAACATTTAGGTCATTTTCGTCTTCCCTAGGCTTATGCTTGTCCAATGAGGGTTTTTAAGCAATCTTGTGCATCTAATAGGTGTGTCTGTGTCATTCGATTAACATTTAGTTCCTTTTTGACCTCCCTAGGCTTATTCTTATCCAAATAGGATTTTTAACCAATCTTGTGCATCCAATAAGTTTATTTGTGTCATTGGATTAACGTTTAGGTAATATTCGAACTCCATAGACTTATTCTTGTTAAATTAGGGTTTTGAACCAATGATTAACATTTAGGGGACTTTCGTCCCCACTCGGCTTATGCTTGTCAAATTATGGTTTTTAACCAATCTTGTGCAACCAATAAGATCATTTGTGTCATTGGATTAACATTTTGGTCATTTTCGTTCTCCCTAGGCTTATTCTTGTCCAATTAGGGTTTCTAACCAATCTTGTGCATCTAATCGGTGTGTTTGTGTCATTGGATTAACATTTAGGTCATTTTCGTCCTTCCTAGCCTTATTTTTATCCTATTAGGGTTTTTAGCCAATCTTGTGCATCCAATAGGTGTTTTTGTGTCATTGGATTAACATATAGGTCATTTTCATCATCCTTAGGCTTATTCTAGTCCAAATAGGGTTTTAAACATGTCTTGTGCATCCAATAGGTGTGTTTGTGCATTGGATTAACGTACAGGTCATTTTCATCATCCTTAGGCTTATTTTAGTCCAATTAGGGTTTTTAAGCAATGTTGTGCGTCCAATAAGTTCATTTCAGTAATTCGATTAACATTTACGTCATTTTCATACTCATTAGGCTTATTCTTGTCCATTTAGGGTTTTTAACATTTAGGTCATTTTTGTCTTCCCTAGGCTTAGTCTTGTCCAATTAGGGTTTTTTTTGTCAATCTTGTGCATCCAATAGGTGTGTTTTTGTCATTGGATGAACAATTAGGACATTTTCGTTATCCCTAGGATTATTCTCGTCCAATTATGGTTTTTTACCAGTCTTGTACCTCCAATAGGTGTGTTTGTGTCATTGCATTAACATTTAGGCCATTTTCATCCTCCTTAGGTTTATTCTACTCCAATTTGGGTATTTAAGCTATCTTGTGCATCCAATAAGTTCATTTGTGTCATTAGATTAACATTTAGGTCATTTTCGTACTCCCTAGGCTTGTTCTTGTTTAATAACAGTTTTTAACCTATCTTTTGCAACCAATTGGCGTATTTGGTCATTAGATTAACATTTATGTCATTTTCATCTTCCTTAGGCTTATTCTAGTCCAATTATGTTTTTAAGCAATTTTATGCATCCAATTGGTGTGTTTGTGTCATTGGATTAATATTTAGGTCATTTTCGTCCTCCCTAGGATTATTCTTATCCAATTAGGGTTTTTAACAAATCTTCTACATTCAATTGTGGTGTTTGTGACATTGGATTAACATTTAGGTTATTTTCATCCTCCTTAGGCTTATTGTTGTCCAATTAAGGTTTTTAACCAATCTTATGCATCCAATAGGTGTGTTTGTGTCATTGGATTAACATTTATATCATTTTTATCCTCCTTAGGTTTATTCTAGTCCAATTAAGGTTTTTAAAAAATCTTGTGCATGCAATAAGTTCATTTGTGTCATTGGATTAACATATAGGTTATTTTTGTAGTCCCTAGGCTTATTGTCGTCCATTTAGTGCTTTTAACCAATCTTGTGCATCCAATAGGTGTGTTTGTGTCATTGGATTAACATTTAGTTCGTTTTTGTCCATCCTAGGCTTATTATTGTCCAATTTGGGTTTTTAACCAAATCTTGTGCATCCAATAAGTGTGTTGGTGTCATTGGAATAACATTTAGTTCACTTTCGTCCTACTTAGGCTTATTCTTGTCCAAATAGGGTTTTTAGCCAATCTTGTACATCCAATAAGTTAATTTGTGTCATTACATTATCATTTATGATATTTTCGTCCTCCATATGCTTATTCTTGTCCAATTAGGGTTTTTTAACCAATGTTGTATATCCAAATGGTGCTTTTGCGTCATTGGATTAACATTAGGTCATTTTCGTATGCCATAGGCTTATTGTAGTCCAATTAGGGTTTTTAAGCAATCTTGTGCATCCAATTGGTGTGTTTGTTTGATTGGATTAACATTTAGGTCATTTGCGTCCTCCCTAAGCTTATTCTATTCCAATAAGGATTTTTAACCAATCTTGGGCATCGAATAGGTGTGTTTGTGTTATTGGATTTACATTTAGGTCACTTTCGTCCTCCCTAGGCTTATTCTTGTTCAATTATGGTTTTTGACCAATCTTGTGTATCCAATAGGTGTGTGTGTATCACTGGATTAACATTTAGGTCAATTTCCTCCTCTCTAGGCTTATTCTAGTCCAATTAAGATTTTAAACCAATCTTGTGCATCCAATAGGCGTGTTTGTGTCATTGGGTTAACATTTACTGTCATTTTCGTCCTCCCTAGGCTTATTCTTGTCCAATTAGTGCTTTTAACCAATCTTGTGCATCCGATACGTGTTTTTGTGTCATTGGATTAATATTTATTTCTTTTTCGTCCTTGCAATGCTTATTCTTGTAGAATTAGGGTTTTTTAACATATCTTGTGCATCCAATAGGCTTGTTCTTGTCCAATTAGGGATTTTGACAAATCTTGTGCGTCGAATTGGTGTGTTTGTTTCATTGGATTAACTTTTAGGTCATTTTCCTCCTCCCTAAGGTTATTCTTGTGTAATTAGGATTTTTAACCAATCTTGTTCATCCAATAGGTGGGTTTGTGTTATTGGATTTACATTTAGGTCACTTTCGTCCTCCCAAGGCTTATCCTTGTTCAATTTATGTATTTTGACCAATCTTGTGTATCGAATAGGTGTGTATGTGTCATTGGATTAACATTTAGGTCAATTTCCACTTCTATAAGCTTATTCTAGTCCAATTAGGATTTTTAACCAATCTTGTGCATCGAATAGGTGTGTTTGTGTCATTGGGTTAACATTTAGGACATTTTCGTCCTCCCTAGGCTTATTCTTGTCCAATTAGAGTCTTAAGCAATCTTGTGCATCCGATACGTGTTTTTGTGTCATTGGATTAATATTTATTTCATTTTCGTCCTCGTGATGCTTATTCTTGTTGAATTAGGGTTTATAACAAATCATGTGCATCCAATAGGTGTGTTTTTGTCATTGGATTAACATTTTGTTCATTTTCTTCCTCCCCCGGCTTATTCTTGTCCAACTAGGATTTTCAACCAATCTTGTGCATCCAATACGTGTGTTTGTGTCATTGGATTAACATTTAGGTCATTTTCGTCCTTCCTAGGCTAATTCTTTTTCAATTAACTTTTTTAACCAATCTTGTGCATAATAGTCGTGTTTGTGTCATTGGATTATCATTTTGTTCAAATAGGGTTTTAAACATGTCTTGTGCATCCAATAGGTGTGTTTGTGCATTGGATTAACGTACAGGTCATTTTCATCATCCTTAGGCTTATTTTAGTCCAATTAGGGTTTTTAAGCAATCTTGTGCATCCAATAAGTTCATTTCAGTAATTCGATTAACATTTACGTCATTTTCATACTCATTAGGCTTATTCTTGTCCATTTAGGGTTTTTAACATTTAGGTCATTTTTGTCTTTCCTAGGCTTAGTCTTGTCCAATTAGGGTTTTTTTTGTCAATCTTGTGCATCCAATAGGTGTGTTTTTGTCATTGGATGAACAATTAGGACATTTTCGTTATCCCTAGGATTATTCTCGTCCAATTATGGTTTTTTACCAGTCTTGTACCTCCAATAGGTGTGTTTGTGTCATTGCATTAACATTTAGGCCATTTTCATCCTCCTTAGGTTTATTCTACTCCAATTTGGGTATTTAAGCTATCTTGTGCATCCAATAAGTTCATTTGTGTCATTAGATTAACATTTAGGTCATTTTCGTACTCCCTAGGCTTGTTCTTGTTTAATAACAGTTTTTAACCTATCTTTTGCAACCAATTGGCGTATTTGGTCATTAGATTAACATTTATGTCATTTTCATCTTCCTTAGGCTTATTCTAGTCCAATTATGTTTTTAAGCAATTTTATGCATCCAATTGGTGTGTTTGTGTCATTGGATTAATATTTAGGTCATTTTCGTCCTCCCTAGGATTATTCTTATCCAATTAGGGTTTTTAACAAATCTTCTACATTCAATTGTGGTGTTTGTGACATTGGATTAACATTTAGGTTATTTTCATCCTCCTTAGGCTTATTGTTGTCCAATTAAGGTTTTTAACCAATCTTATGCATCCAATAGGTGTGTTTGTGTCATTGGATTAACATTTATATCATTTTTATCCTCCTTAGGTTTATTCTAGTCCAATTAAGGTTTTTAAAAAATCTTGTGCATGCAATAAGTTCATTTGTGTCATTGGATTAACATATAGGTTATTTTTGTAGTCCCTAGGCTTATTGTCGTCCATTTAGTGCTTTTAACCAATCTTGTGCATCCAATAGGTGTGTTTGTGTCATTGGATTAACATTTAGTTCGTTTTTGTCCATCCTAGGCTTATTATTGTCCAATTTGGGTTTTTAACCAAATCTTGTGCATCCAATAAGTGTGTTGGTGTCATTGGAATAACATTTAGTTCACTTTCGTCCTACTTAGGCTTATTCTTGTCCAAATAGGGTTTTTAGCCAATCTTGTACATCCAATAAGTTAATTTGTGTCATTACATTATCATTTATGATATTTTCGTCCTCCATATGCTTATTCTTGTCCAATTAGGGTTTTTTAACCAATGTTGTATATCCAAATGGTGCTTTTGCGTCATTGGATTAACATTAGGTCATTTTCGTATGCCATAGGCTTATTGTAGTCCAATTAGGGTTTTTAAGCAATCTTGTGCATCCAATTGGTGTGTTTGTTTGATTGGATTAACATTTAGGTCATTTGCGTCCTCCCTAAGCTTATTCTATTCCAATAAGGATTTTTAACCAATCTTGGGCATCGAATAGGTGTGTTTGTGTTATTGGATTTACATTTAGGTCACTTTCGTCCTCCCTAGGCTTATTCTTGTTCAATTATGGTTTTTGACCAATCTTGTGTATCCAATAGGTGTGTGTGTATCACTGGATTAACATTTAGGTCAATTTCCTCCTCTCTAGGCTTATTCTAGTCCAATTAAGATTTTAAACCAATCTTGTGCATCCAATAGGCGTGTTTGTGTCATTGGGTTAACATTTACTGTCATTTTCGTCCTCCCTAGGCTTATTCTTGTCCAATTAGTGCTTTTAACCAATCTTGTGCATCCGATACGTGTTTTTGTGTCATTGGATTAATATTTATTTCTTTTTCGTCCT